>VXAX01006620.1:414409-492431 GCA_013399835.1 Leptocoma aspasia
AAAAAAGAAGAAAAAAAAAAACAAACAAAACAAAACTAAAGACAAACAACAAAGTGCAAATGTAGACCAAGAACAAAAGGCTGTGAGGTGTGTGTCTAGTGGACAAGTAAAGCATGAGTAAGGATTAAGAAACCTCAAGCTTCTTTAAATGTCTTTCTATTGCTAATTAAAACACCGTGCAGAATTTCCCATGGGAAGAATCACGGAAATTGAGCCTTTTGGCGTAATTCTGATGGAGAGGTAGGATACAACTGCCTCCCCCTCAGATAAAATTCTCTCCCACACTTCTTCCCACCATGCTCTCTCAGTCCAGCTTCCCACACACCTCACCACACTGTCCACCCTTTCAGTGAAGAAATGTTTCCTAATATCCAATCTTAATCTCCTGTGCCACAACTGGCGGCCATTTCTTCTTATCCTATTACTTGTTCCTGGGAGAAGAAACTGCCACCCACCCTGCTACAATCTTCTTTTGGGGAGTGAGAAGATCCTCCCTGAGTCTGCTTTTCTCCAGGGTTAACACTCCCAGCTCACCCAGCTGCTTCTCATAAGACTTTTCGGGGCAATTTGTCCCAGGGATGTGTCATGTGCTGGATTCTGCAGGTCAGGAGCATGGGTCACCTCTGCAATCTTCTCTCTCTGCTCCCAAAACCCCGACCCAGTGCAGCCCCCCTGGCACAGATCCTCTCCCAACCTTCTCCCCCCACAGCCCTGCTTACCACCAGTTTCAATGCACAAATCCCAACCTCTGCGCTTGCTGGAATAATCTTGTGTCATGTTCACAGAGATCAGACAGGATTTATTTCTAGATGAAACTCAACTGATAATATAAAGCAAGTTATTAATCCACTCACACTGGCCATCTAACACCCAAAGCCTGTTACTCTTGCTGGCTGGAAGGAGATATTTGATTGAATCAGGAGGGTCTTTTAGCTCTGTCTTCTTGTTTGAGTTAGAAGCTGCTTAAAAATGTGTAGCCAGGGTTTGTGTCCCTGCATCCACCACCTGACTGTTGGCTCTTCGTTACTGGTGACTGAACCTGTGAACTGAGTCTTTGCAGTAAGAACAGGAACAAAAGTCAGGATTCAACTTGCCTCTGCTACTCTTTCATTTAGTACCAAGATCCCAGGACTAGAAATAAGGCCAGTCCTGATTAATCATCTAATTTTTTTTGTCTTGCATATTCATTAAATATCTCTTTGCTTTGGGCTCTGAGCTCTGTTTCCCTGCCTCTCCCTGGTTATGGCTCACCAGCTCTCAGTCTCCCCCTCTCCCAAGCTGATATCCCCCACTACCTCCCTCTGTTGCCCCATCTTTCATGTGTTTCCCCCACATGGACAGCCCTGGGATCTTGGCACATCCCCACACCTCTGGCACAGTCCCCAAGGGAGATTCCCATGCCCACAGGCTGGGCAGGATGCAAGGCAATACCCTGCAGCATTTGCTGCTCTTCTGGTCATAAAAAAGCTGCACCTTAAGAGTTTGGGGGATACAGATGCTTTGAAGATTGGTGTAGCTTCTAGAACTTGTGTTTTTGTACCTCTGTGCTGCAACACTCTGATTTCTCCATAGGAATGGTTTAGATCTGTCAAAACTCTGTGTTTAGCTGCTGGTTTAACCAGCAGGGACTGGATTTTCTCTCCTTTTCTGTCAGAGGGTTTGATGAGAGAACTGGTATCAAGAGGATCAGACAGAGAGTGATGATAATGCTTTTAGCATCTGAGCCAAAGCCCACTGCCTTCAGTGAAAGCCTTTTCATTGACTTCAGTGGGGTTTGATCAGCCCTGTGCCTCACACAGGACTGGGCAGGCTTTGCTTTGAACACAGCTTCAGCATCCAACACCAAAGTTTCTAAAGGCCACCGTCTGGCCCGGTCACAGAAGTTTGAGAACAGGGAGGGCAACAAGGGAGAAAAGAATTATTCTTTTTCCTTATGATTTCAGTTCCTTAAACATCTTTCCCCTGCCTCTCCCAATATATTTCCTTATCAAGTATTCCCCAACATCTCCTAAAGCATTCAAAAAGAAAAAAGGCATTGACTCATTTTTAACAGAGAGATGTTAAACCCAGAAGATTTTGTATAAATAAACAAATAACTATGAGGGGAGTGAAGAAAGTAAACACAAAAAAGACGATTAAATGCTTTGAGAGGTTGACAGGAAGGCATTAGTTTAACTCCTCTCTCACACAGCCTGAAATCTGCTAAATGCAGGCAACGCAATTCGCCCCGTCTCTATTTATTGCATTACGCATAATAAACTCTGCTATCCGGGGAGATGAGCAGATCTGGACACGCTGTGACAAGTTCCTGCAAACAGGAGGTTCCTGAGCAGCCTCACCAAATGGGGACAGCCACGTGTGCTCCTCATGAAGCGAGCGCGGGGCTGTGCCCACGTTCCGCCTCCCTCGGAACCGCGCCAGGCGCTCCAGGAGCGTGGGGACAAACGGGGATGGAGCTGCCTGGCAATGGGAGCAGCACCAGAGCAGTGGATGGGAACTTCCACACCTCCCAACAGCCATTGCTGCTGCTTGAAATCAGAAATTAAATGAGCAGTCCCGAGCCTGCGCCTGTGACCATCCAAGGACTTAAACTCATTAGGATGCTGTTTGACTCTGCAGTATTTTTGGGGGGTGAGACCACAGTCTCCTTTCCTTCTTAGTTTTTCTGCCTCGTTACACACTAGAAACTGAAAGCTAATTAGCAGCTTGCATAAAATGCAGGAGGGATGAGGGAAGGTGTGACAGAGACAGGTGGCTGTCACCAGGGAATGTCTCTTCCCATAAATGCTGGTGCCCATTCACAGGCTCCAGAAAACCTTGTCCCTAAGAAAATAAATGCCAGCTGCAAAGCACGTGGTGTGTGCTCTGCTCCTCTTCAGCAGCTTCCCCTTTGCACCCCCAGTTAATTGCAACTTTGAGGAATAGCAGCCCATAATCATGGACGTGCAAACTCATTTCTCTTTAAATGAAACATGACTAACGGTTGAGTTTTACTGGAACAATTCTCAAACAAACAAGCTCTGAAACTTAAAAGGAATCTTAAACTCCATTAAATAATACAGTTCCTTCACAGGGATTTCTCCTGGGAAGGGATGTCTTCGATTCAAGTGCCATGTTATGACAAGCATGACAGACTTGATAGCGATCTGTTCCAACTCATGACATTGCCTAAATTAGGTTAGATAGAATCTCTACAGGCTTTTGAAGGAAATCTCCTCTGGGTGAAAGCACTATTATTTTTGTTAATGGCAGTGAATTATGATTTTCTTCTCCTAGGAGTCATAAACTATGTTCCCACACAGCACTACATCATGTAGTGTATGTAATACATGATTCCTTAGTAGGGGTGGAAACTGTTACATTTGCATACATTAGAGCCAGAGTTGTAATCAGAATGTGTTTTCCCACTTCCTTCATTGAATATTTATGGATTTCTTTCCCACTTCCCCCTCTGCTGCACATGTCTCTCCTTGACCTGGTGTCTTGCTCTGTCTCATTCAAACTGTGGAAGGGCTGGCGCTCGTGGCACACTCCTGTTGCTCAGCAGACACCGAGAGCCTGGCTGGCTTTCAGACTCTCTCTGAGCCTCACTGGCTGCCATGCCCATGCAGCCACAGCCTCAGCCATGTGGAGAGACAGATGGAGGCACAAAGCAGCTCCACTCCATCGCTGTGGGCTCAGGAGCACATCAGGCCAGGCAGCTGCTGATGGCACCAAGGACGCTTGCAGGTAAATAATGGGATTTTAAGGTTGTAGCAACACCTAAGCAAGCTTGGAAACATCAGAGCCAGCAGATGACAGGGTAGAAAGGCACAGGGTGATGCCTTCAGAGCTGTGCCTCTGTGTTCAGTACATGCCACACAGTTATTTCCAAGGGCTCATATCTCTAAAGGTGCTCTTGGGCTCCTAAATCACTGAGGCTTTACTCAGAAATCCTATTTAGCAGCCCAGCTAGCAAACCCATGCTTGTATTCTTCCACAGCTTTGATAACTCACAACTTGGATTTAAAAAGAGTTGTTCAAGTGCGAGCACAGATGATAGACTGAAAGGATTTGTTCTGAGCTCACATAAGCATACCTGTTTTCCCATCAAGGCAAAGCAAGACAGGAGACTGACACCCATATGTAATTTTCAGAGGCGCTAGAGACCATCTGAGCAACCTGGACAAAAGGAAGCAGCAAGTGCTCTGGTTTTGATGCCACATGTGAGCACAGAAACAAAGCAGCAAAGCTGGAAGGCTATGAGAAAGATCAAGAAGCAGAAGAAATTCAAATTGCTTTTGAATGCTATAAAACAACAAGAAGTACATAAAGTTCTAAGAAAAATGCTTGGATCTCAAGTATACAAGCCCACACTTGGTCCATTTTGCTAAACACAGCGTCTGCAACTTGTGTAAGAGCACATCTCCAGTCTCCCCTCCAGATAAAGTTTGTGCAGGTGCCTGAGGGACAAAATGAGAGCTGGGTGAGATCCCTGGCTGGCTCTTGAAGCCCTGCCGGAGCACTCAGACACTGACAAAGGCTCCTGTTAGGGACGTGCTCCCAGGCACATTGATGCTGATCCAAACAGAGCAGACCTTCCTGATGTCCATCATGCTGGCCAGGCTCAGCCAGGTTAAGAGGAGTTTCACATCCATGTGTCAAAAGCCCACAGCAATAACAGGCTGCACATTCAGAGCTGAATTATTGCCCGTGCCGGGAGGTTAGAGAGAAACCAAGAGCATTCCTTACAGACTCAAACCAATTTAAGCTCAGGTTGCCAGAGTGACACGTTGTTATTTCTTAGCTGAGAGATCACTCAAGGCAAACTTGAGCCCTGTGGGCAGCCTGTGGGCAGCCCAACCCAAAGCCAGGGGCAGGGGCTCCTGTGTCAGGCTGCAGCGCCAAGGAGCACTGCAGGTTAGAGGCCACTGCCACCAAAAGGACACAACGAGATCCCCATGCTGCCATAGAGAAACATCCTCTGCCTCAGAGCAGATTTATGGCTGGGCTGCCAGGGAAAAGCTGCCTTTAATGAAAAGAGCAAGGGTGGTTACAGAGTGAGACTCCTGAGGGTGGGCAGACGAAGAGGTGGCAGTACATGGTACTTCAAAGGTTTTAATACATGACCAAAGATGTACTTACAGCTAAAAGATGACTCCGTGCCTAAAAATGCAGAGAAACATATGGGACCAGATCTCTGAGGAAGAAAGTTTTTCCTGGGATGGAATTAAAGGAATTTCCAAGTCCTCCCAGTCAAGGGAAATGCAATGACAGGAGCATGGCACCTCTCTGCTTCCTAGAATTGCAGAAATAGCTCTGCAGAACTGGTCTTTGTGCTGAGGAACAGTTGCAAAACTAAAAGGGAAAATAAATCTTAAATAGGATGTTGCAATTCCCGTGCCATTGGGAAAGACACAGAGCATAAAGTGTCAGATGGTTTTACTTCCTACATTTGAATTTGTGACAAGTTCATGGTAAAAAAATTATGAAAAGCAGCTTTAAATAACTTTGGCCTCTCTCTTCCCACATGACACACTAGTCACAATTATCTAATAATTATTTAACAGCCATTTGCCATCCTGGGAAGGACAGACAGTGTCACTCTGCTGCTGCACTCATCCTGGAAAATCATTCATGTAATGCAAACAAGGAAGGAACATACTTTAAAATACTATCCAAACTCACATCCCTAAAGCTGGAGGAATCACACACCAATGAACAGACACAAGGCCTGAGTTCCCACCCAGTTCAGGGCAGATGCCTCTGCAATCCCAATGTAGGGAAAATTTGCTATTGTATTGGATCATGGTTTTTCAGTTGTTAAGCAGCAGACTGCAGTGCTGTTAAGCTTAGATCTATATGAAAAGAACATTATTTTCAAAGAGAACTCTATATTTATGGCTGATAAGTGTCATTTGATCATTTTTGTGAAATTAAATTTAAGTTCATACTGCATGCTCTCCAAACTACTCTATAAAATTACACTTAAAGCAAAAATTATATAAATCATAAACAAACTGATACAGTCCTTACCCCTTAAAAGTACTGCATGGGTATTATTTAACCATGATATATGCAAACAAAATGCAAATTAAATAGCAGTGGGTGTGGTATATATGCAAATTTCAACCCCTCCCCAGTCCCAATTTCCCGTTCATGAACTGCCTACAGCTATAACTCAGAATTTATAAGCCTCTCAGCTTCTAATGCAATCTCTGTCATGGGAATGAGGCAAAAAGAATGGAAAATGATACAAAGTCAACCTGCTGCCTTAGGCCCTCTTCCTATCCAGGGATTTAGCCACACAAGGAAGTGTTGTGTTGAGGATGGCCAGGCAAGGCGAGGCACAGGAAGGTGTGGGACTCGTGAAAAACCCCGTGTCCAGTGGGCACCTGCAGCTTTCTGAGTTAGCCAGCAGAGAGCTGAGAGCTTGAGGGCTGGAATTCCCACATGGGAAGCACCAGAGAGCTGCCCTGCTGCTCCTTGCAGCAGCTCATGGGGACACCTGACCAAGGGGGAGCCCTGCAGCTGCTGTGTCCCCCATGGCCACTGCTCCAGCCCCCAGCCCTCTCACTGCCACCACACATACCTCACTTTCCCACAGCACAGACTGCTCTCATCAGCATCTCCCCGCGGTTTCAATGCAATCTGTCTCCTTGTTTTCCAGCAATAATGTGAAATGACAAATTCCGTGAAGGGCTCTATCACACCTCTACCTAGAGGGGATATTTTTTGTGTGGCTAAGGCCTAAGTGCCTGGATTTAACTTTTATAAAAACAGAACCCAGGTGTTTGGACAGAAAATGTTCCCTGTTTCAAACCACATTAATATTTTGGAGAGTCTTCACTCCTAAGGTGAGAACTGGAAGTAGAAATGACCTGTGCTTGGGGCACATAGGTCAGTATTTTTCTGGAGGAAACATGAAAGTCATCCTTTTGGCTGACCTACCTGCCACTGACACAGGACATCATCACACTCACCCAGCACTGAAGGAGAAATGCAACAGCTTGAGCTGAGCCCTCTGCTTCAGACCCAGCCTCCCCCACACTGGTCCCAGAGGGAAATTTTCCATATGCTAGACTGACAAAGCATTACAAGTGTTCTCCTCCATCTCTCCTAATACTTGAAGGCCTCCCTGACTTTCATTCCCTTCAAAATTTTCTTTTCAAACATTTATTTGAGCCTTCTCTCAAAGGCTGTGGGGACTTTCACCCTGTGACAGCCTCACTGTGTTTTCCTCAAGAGCCTTCCACTGGCTTCATTTCCCTCCAGGGCCCTCACCAGGGAACCAAGGCATCACATTTAGTTTCAAGAGACTCAATAACAGAGGATCTGTCTGCCACACCTGGCAGACTCAGACTTGACAGAGTTTAACAGACTTCACAGTTTCAAAAGCAATAGGATAAAGCAGCCCCAGAGTCTCTCCTTCACCTTCCCCACACTACAAAAGGAAGTTGGTTATTTTTCACTCCTTTATTGGACTCACTGCATTTGTCATCAAGACCTTCCCCTGAGGACAAACCTAAAGACACACCTACAGGACAGAAATAAAGGTTTTTCTTATCCCACTGATTGAGGACTTGGAGAGGGAACAGAACAAAACACACAGACATGTCTGTAAGTCTGTCCAGTTCAGTTCCAGGACTCCCAGCTGTATCTCACCACTCACAGCCCTGGCCACTGAGTGAATTTGCTGAATGTTACTACATTTTCTGCTTTTATTACACCTTCACAAGCCACACAGCCTTCACAGTCACAGCCATGTAGAAAGGAAACTTAATATACAGAGCAGAGACAGGGCTCAAAGAACAGAGGATTAAATAATTAATTTTGGTTCTGAGAAAGCACCTCAAAGAGACACAAATGAGAGCCTACTTTTTAGTTCAAACTCAGTGAAGGCAAACTTTATGTTCCTGGAGACTCGGAAAGTTGCATTTTCCCCTGTGAACACCTTTCGGAGATAACACAGTTTCTCTGAGTCTAGAGTAGACTGAAAATTTCTGCCTGAGAAGAAGGTATTTGAAGAGGAAATCAAGGAAAATGCAGCTTTGAGCACAACGTGCTTGAAGCCCCATCCACTGCAAATAGAACACCCTAATTTGTGACTGCAAACCTGGGAGTAACACGATGATCAAAGGCAGTGTCTGATAGCGCAGTGCTTGTGACTTGTTCCTGTCTGTTCTGTTCCCACCTAATTATCCCTTCCTGAAGTGAATGGAAAATAGTTTAATCTGTTTTTACAAAGCTCGTTCCGTCAAATTAGTCAGTGAGGTACATGGTACAGTCACTGCTGGTAAAACCTACACCTAGGAACAACTGAAGACAGAAAAACCATCTCTCAGTGTCCTGGGTTTTTATTTGACAAATTTAACCAGCTCCGCCGAGGGGAGGTAGGAAAAAAGTGTGCAGGAAAAGGCTCAGCAGACACCACCTTCCTCTGGCACACAGGTGCCAGGACGGTGGTGCACATACAACACCCCAACTCCTTTATCCCTACTGGTAGAAACAAACAAACCAAAAAACCACGGCACCTTTCTGTCTCCCCAGTCCTCTCTCTGCCCACAGGAGCACAGGTTTCCCACTACTGATGGTTAGAGTCCACCAAGGCTGCTGTCATACAGGATGCTGTCCTCAGCCCTTCCAAAACTTCATAAGAAGTGCTCACTCATACCAGGGATTATGCAGCTCTGGAGGAAACCACACAGCTTCTCAAGGATGGAGAGAGCAAGCTGTGTTTGGACTAGCAGGGTTATCCACCATTCAGGAGTGTCTTAGCCTATCTTTATCCTTGGAAGGAACAGCTCCTACCCAAGGCATGGTCTCGTTGGAGCATGAGCAGTTCCATGCTTTGGGAGCTCTCCTTAGCAGTCAGCACTTACTTTATCAGCTGCTGTTAGGCTGCACCTGTGCTTTGGTCTCCTGAGTCTGTCAAAGTAATAATCCACTTGACATCTCCTCAGTCTGCTGTACATTTTATGGTTTCATGGCTTATTCCTCTCTAACATCACTGTGTACCTGCACTTCGGGTGGGCTGACCTTGAGAGGCTAAACTGCTGTTAGATAACTACACCCATAAATCCAGCTCAGGCTCATGTCCTGCTGATCCCTCTCCATGCTGAGCCTAACCCGGGTCTGACTGAAACTCCTGGGAAACCTCTGGCACTAGACATATTCCCCTTTATCCTGTCTTCATGCTCCTCTGACCAAGTAAGCTTTAGTGTCACTAAGCTTTCCATCTAAAAACAATCCTTCCTTATTTGGAAATAAATTTAAAGCAGTGAATTAGAAAATTATGGAAGACAGATCCACAAGGGGACAGAAAAGGTTACCAGCCTGTTCCCTCAATCCCAACAGAGAACCATATCTTCTTAAACTATTCATGAAAGGTCTTCTTTAAGCTCTTTTGAGAGTTTCCAGGGGTGAACCCTGCTGCATCTGTATTTAGACACAATTTTTTAATTATTCACATGGTTTAGTCCTTGCATAGGTTTTCATATCAATTCTAGGTCCATGGAGTGAATCTAATCAAAGATCATTATCTTTGAGGGGGTGTCAAGGGGTGGTGTTTGCTTTAAACTGGTGCATAAAATACACAAGACACTGTCAAAACAAGCTGCGAGTCTCTTTTTCTGCAGTTTTCAATCTGAAAAGATTCCAAGCTATACAGTGCAAAACACATGAAGTTGGAAAGTAACCTATGGGGAGAAATAATGAATAAAACAATTTGATGCCTTTTCAATCTGACAAAACAAAGAAACATTCTCAGCAGCAGTTCTAAGGGATAAAAATCATTCAGCTTTTCATTATATGTGTTAATTTATGCTTTACATATTTAAAAAAAAACATTGAATTTTTAACTTGGAAACCTGCTATTGCATCTCACTCTGAGTGATACTTGGGCAAGACACAGAAAAGCACTGGTAGATCTAAGCACTGAGCACAGTGCATTTGCAGTTACTACCAACACTTGCTAATTTAGCAAAGGATGGGGCTTTGCTAAATAATTGGTTTTCCTAACCACAGATGGCCATCCCCTTCCACCCACAGCTCTGGCCTTGGTGATATTCGTGGGAAGAAGGCCTTTGAGCACTTGACTCTGTCACCCTACAAGAACATCAAATTCTTTGATGTACACTTTAATTTGTTAAACCAGTTGCACCCAGTTGAAGAAGAAATGCAAATCTTGCACAGAGTCCAGTAGAGAAGAGAGAAGCCAATCCCACCAGGACTCAGGAAACAGAAACCACCAGGATGAAGTTGCTGTGATAGCAGCACCCTAAACCTTCTCAAATTGCATAAAATATTTCTTCCAACTTCACCATTTGTTGAATCAGTTCTGGAGACAGTTCCAAAGCCATTAAACAGAGCAGAAAGGGGGGAAGCCTGACACTGTCAGGTGACTGCAACATCAGATGCCAATAAGCCAAGTCAGACTAGGCAGGATTTCAGTTTGGCTGCTGTATTTTGTCATGACTGCCTCACTGAGATGTGACTCGATGCTACAGACTCTTGAAAAGACACCTCTCTCACCTTCGCTCCTCCTCATCAAAAAGTCCAAGATACATTCCACACTCCAGCATATATTTTAGTACATACCAGATGAATGGAGAGGAGAGGTTAACTGTTCCTCAGTTTCAGATGTAGAAAGCATTCCTGCATTGAATAATCAGAATTTAAAATAAATACATGAAGAAAACCCATACAACAAGAAAATAAGATGATCTGCAACATTTTCTCCTCCAAAAAGAAGGACTTCGGATTCTCTCAATGAAATTATAGATCAGCTGCCTACCACCACATGGAAATTTTATATGAAGATGTTCAGCTATCATATTATTATCTGGATTTTCTTATGAGGTGAACATATTTTGCATCATACTTTCAATACAAAATCTGAAATTTTGTATTCTGGAAGCACTAGGAATTTCAGACTCTGTTGGAATTATTACCAACTAATGAGAGCAGAAATCAGACGTTAAACTACACACCAGCATGGCTTAGAACAACTGAAACTGCTTTGCCTTTCAAAGAAGCCTCAACTTGTCCTAAGTGAGAAAACCAGTCAGAAAAAAAAAATTAGGTATTTTCTTCTACTGTTTAGATGCCCTCATTCTGCCTATTCCCTTCATCCCTACCAAGAAGGTCATTCCATGCCTCTGTAAGCCAGCAAAACAAAAAGTCATGGAGAAGTGTCAGCTTATTAATCACATACATATGGCTCTCCCTGGAAAAGAAACTTTCACCTACAACCAAACTGAAATCTGTGGTTCTGTTCTTCAGCAAAATGCCTTCTTTTTTTAAAAAAAAAAAAAAAAAAAAGCCAGGATTCAAAATAAATATTCAAAAAATCAAGTCTTCAAAGTCCTTCTTTCAATAATAAATAATTTCTTCGACCTTTTCAAAAGCTGATCCTTGACCTTGAAGATTCTGACATGTGTTCTCCTCTTGACACCTCCCTGCTCCCTGCCAGCTGTCTCACTTTGGCCAGCATCCTGCACAGAACAGGGGTGCAGCCCCTGAAACAGCACAGAGAGCTCTGCTGACACCCAGTTCTTGCTGTCACCATCTCCCTTCCACTCCAAGATTAGTCTGCAACCTTTGATACAAAAACTGAAGAAACCATTAATAACATGGTTGTTAATGGTTTCTTCAATTTTTCAGAATTGAATCCACTTCAGAAGTGGACGGTTCAACCCCAACATAGCTGCAGCCACTGGTGCCCAGCAAACCTAAGCATGGAGGCAGGCTCTGTTCTGCCACCCTTGAACAGCCCATAGACACCCACATAACCCTTCTTCCTCTCTTTAATTAGGAAGGATGGTTGGGAGGAGAAGGTGCTGCAGGCTTGGTTACCAGCAGCCTGCAGATGACAGTGTCCCCATTCTCCACAGATACCACCACTGACACTCACAGCACGCCAGAACACCTCCAGGAGCTCTTGGAGAAGAGCAGATGGCTTGAACTGCATCCAAGGAGGCTGAAGTGGATGAATCCAAGCACAGCAAAATGCAGGACGAGGGGAAGAATTTCTTTTAACAGCTCATGGAAACATCGTCTCCCCCTCTGTGGAAAAGCACTCTGCTCACATTTGTCAGGGCTGTGCCTTGGGTCTGACACCTTGCAAAGTCTGGCTGCTTAGGTGGCATCAGTAATCCATGAATTTGTCACCTCTGGGCTGGATTATAATAACTCAATGTGTTTTGAAACTCAGTGTGGAAACCGTACACCAGCTCCAGCTGGTTGGGAATGGGGAGCAACTGCTTATTTCATGGCTTATGTTGCCAAGGGCATATCTGGTTTGTGCTCAAGTCTTTCCCATGGCTCCCAGCCAGTATCTGATGCCAGCTTAAGGCCCCAGTTCTATTTTTCAAAGCAATTAGTGTCTCAAGTTCCAACCACATCAAAGTTTGAATTCTCATCCATGAACCCCCATGGCATCTGTGAGCCTTTGAGAGGTCTTAAAGCTCAGAAAAAAGCATCTAGGGGAGCTGTGAAGAAAATAAGGTGGGTTTTATCAATAGCTGTGGAATATTTTTCCAGTGGATATCAGGCAAGCCCAGATTCTGGTACACTTCAGGCATATTTCTTTTAGGTGGATTTACTTCCTGACCTAAATTCACAACTCAGATAACTGTTTCATGCCAAAACTCTTCCCAAAGCCCTCATCCTATCAAATGTCACGAGTTTCTACTCCCATTTGGAAGAACTGGAAGAGGCCCTACAGAGTCCATTAGTCCATACTGCCACTGACCTTGCCCACAACATACAGATGCTCCAGCAGGTTAATACCCATAGAGAAAGCACAGAAAAGCAGGAGCAGGAAGAGTGTGCTGAATGCTTCAACCCCTCCTTGATGTTTTTTTGGATCACAGACCATACCAGAGAGGAAGTCAGAAATTATTTCCATCTG
Source organism: Leptocoma aspasia (assembly GCA_013399835.1). NCBI lineage: Eukaryota > Metazoa > Chordata > Aves > Passeriformes > Nectariniidae > Leptocoma > Leptocoma aspasia. Next base: position 427,302 of record VXAX01006620.1, read on the forward strand.
GTATACACCTACCTTCTCACATCGGGCAGTTTTGCAGCTTCATCAGATGAATTCCTTTGTTCCATTCCTGTTGCAAATTACAAGCAGATTTGGGAGGTTTGTTATTTACTCCTCCAGGTTAAGCACCTTAACGAGTGATGTTATCCTACCTGGCACACCAGCCTGCAGGCAGACTGATTTTTCTCCAGTATCACCTAGTGGAATTACCAGTTTATTTCCTGTGAAAGCTTGGTTTTCCAGTTCTCCGTAATTTTAAGAATTACAAAGGGACATTCTTTTGCAGATGGACAGGATTTTATACACATTATGTGTGTTAAGCAGACTTTAAAATGCAGTTTCTTCAGGAACTGTATTTTTTCTACATGGCCATTTTCACTTAATAATTCTCCTGCTGTTTTTCCCAGTGCTTCCCTCTCCTCTTGAACTTTCTCAGCATCAAGTCCTGCTAGTGGTAGATGTGATTATCTTGCTGTTCCCACCAACGTCCATGACATCTCTTGTTAAAAAACAAACCCAGAGTAGCACAGGCAACCCCTCACATTCATCATATTCTGCCCTTACCCAGACAAGATCAAAGACCTTTCAGTAATTAAAGATGGAAGGGTGTCATTGAAAGGCACGGGGCAGCAGGGGAAGGTGAGTTATCCAAGTGACACATCCACAAGTCTCTTGTCTCTTCTGACCCCTTGTTCCGAAGGCTACTGTTTGTAAATCAAGATTAATGAGAAGAACAGCACTTAAGTGCACCTGATCATAAATCTGAGAGAGTTAGTACACTCTCTGACAAGATTAATATATTTTATATCTGACACTGTCTGTGAAACGTTCTGTGTTCAATTTATTACCGTCTCAGACCTGAAAGTGGAGCAAGGATTTCCTTGCAGAGCAAATTTCACTTTTTGCAGTGTTTCATTTGCAACTCTATATCTATTTTCCTTCCTCTTGAGGTTACTTTCATTATGAAATAAACTTTTAATATAATTCCAGTGTAATTATACATAAACCAACATATTGGCAAAAAGCTACAGAAGGGTGCTGTTGGTTAGATCATTAAAACAATTTGGGAATTTTTTGAGAAAACATCAGAAAATGCCATTTCACCTAATTCAAAACACTGCAAATGAAGAATTGTTCAAAAATTTGTTAGCTAGGGAGAACAAAATCCGAAACTGCTTTTTAATATATGTTTTTACTTGAAACAGACTGAATTTCACATAGACCTGCTTTCTTTCTTTGAAATTTATAATGATCAGCAAATACTTCATTTACATTTTAAAAAGTCTGAACTCAAATCGCAGTAATTGCAATTTACCGAAACAGGTTTTTCAACTAAGACAGTTCCTTTCTTTAAATTCCCTCAGCTGATGAATAAGAATGGTTGAGATTTTGGGTTACTGTCTTAATTTGAGACAACAGCATTTTTCAAATCTTGAATTTCTCAGCAGTTAGGAAAGAATTCCCCTGGTGCCATAACAGCCACAAGAACTCCATGACAAGTTGTAGCAGATATTCAGATGTCCAGAAGTTCTTGAGCATGGCCAGTGAACCTGGTGATGATCAGCTCCTCAAGTTCTCTTTGGTGGGCTGATCTGGGATCAGCATCAGACATTGCAGAGAGAATTATTTTGTGCAGGGCTACAGCAGCCACAATGACAGCATGATATAACATGTAACAAGCAAAGGCAATGCCACCCAACTCATCCCTTGTAGCTGAAATATAACGGAACAAGGAGAAATGGGATTCAGTCCAGCTGAAGGAGATCCTCACTGGTTGCTTCCTCCCAGAGCTGCCCCCAAGGTCCCAGTGAGTGAGCCCCAGGCATGATGGGCTGGTGGCACATCTCTCCCCATGGCCATTCCCACCTCCCAGGGCTGTACTCATACATCATCTGTGCCAGGAAAATACCTCCTGTCCCCTGCTGAGTCAAAACCAGACCTAGAGAATAACCAGAGGCCCCAGTTTTATTCCTCTGGAGAGCAACCTATGGACATAGAACACCCATAGGTCTTCTTATCTTTATCTTATCTTAACCCCATGTGTTATTATCTTTAAGATGCTCCTCCAATTGACACCACAGCTCCCGTGGCCTCCAGGCCGACATATGCCAGGGGAAGAACACACCTGACAGAAGGCAATTTCCCTCCCAAGGCTCATCCCTGTTCACAGCTCCTGACTTTACCCTGTTTGATTCCCCTTTGCACAAACAGCCCTGCTCTCACCAGTTCCTGCCCTCTGACACTACATTCCTAAAGGCAGCACCCCACAAAAAGTTTGCTTCTCATTATTTTTCTTGATCTTCACTGCCACTGTCACCTCCTCCCACCACACCATATGTTCCTCATCTCTTCCCTGCTGAGCAGTCTCTGGTCTCTGAAATCTGACAGCTGAAGTGACCTCTCCCTCCTGGTCCCCAGCTCTGTCTCAGCAGAAGTCAGGGACTGCAGTTGGCACACACTGCTCTCCTCAGGAACACACCTGCAAACAAGAGTAAAAGCATGTCCTCATTCCACCTTTAATCAGCTCTCTCTCCTGGTGCTGTGGGTTTTTTGGGACACAGAGAACTCCTGTTATTTGGCTATAGACTGTTTAGGCCAGTCCTCTCACCTGGTTGAGGTCACCGGGTGCTTCACAGCACAGAATCTGCCCCCCATATTACTACAGACTATCCATTTCTAAAGCCTTTTTGTCACATTTTTCTCACCAGCACCACAGGAGAGCTTCTGCCATAGTTTGAACTCTCAAAGAGATTCTCAAGACACAAGGTCAGAATCTCACTCCTAAACAAACCAGTTACTCCTGTCCGTGCTCCAAGTCCATAGCCAGGACTAAAATAAAGCAAAGTCAAGTTCTCTAATCTTCCACAGTATAAAACACCCAGCAATCAGAGGCTTATTAGCAGATAATGATTTACTTTCTACCCACCAGTTATTTGCAAAGATCATCCACTCTCCCTCTCTGAAGTATCATCAGGGTTTCTCCAAAAGTCTACTCCATTTATCATTAGGGGGATTTACACTGTAAACAGGACAGCTGCATTACTAAGTCTAATTACCCTGAGAAGACAAAGCACCGTGTGCCTACACATCACCCTGGAATTAGAAGTCCAGGTAGAACAGGAGAGAGGCTTTTAATTAAACAAAGCCAGTTACCTTTCACAGAAAGCCTACAATTTAATTTCAGCACACACACAGGAAGACCAGCAGGTCAAGCACCTTCCCTATCTTGTGAAACTGAAGTCTAGTGACTGCCACACACAAAAATAATTTCTACCCACCTGCCTCGCATTTCTCTTTAGGAGTATTTCACTCTCTTCTTGGCTTTCTTTCCTCTAATTAAGAGTAAGGAAAAGGTTGTAGTGTCTTCATAGCATGCCAGATTTAATCTGCATAAGACCCCACCACATGTTGGGGGGGATGTGTGGCAGGAGTTTTTAATAAAGGATTACAGAATGCACCTGCTGTGGCTGAAATATTGTGAGCTTTTTCGAAGCTCTGGGAGGGCTGCATTAGGTCAGCTTTGACTTGAACATTTATTACCTATCAACCTTTGGCATTGGGATGGAGTCTGGAGCATGGTGATGATATCAGCTGATTTAAATTGCCAAAAAAGTGATCAGGTTGTTTGCACAAAACCAGAGAAGTGTTTGTGTTAATGGCTGCTGCAAAGATGGGTAGGATTCCTCTGCCCCAGACAATATTGGTTTTTTGTTCCCAAATGTCATCAGATAATGACTTTTATGCCAACAGCTTAATTGCAAAAGCAAAGCAATGAAAATATATACTGAACCACAGTCATGTATTTTCTACATTTGCTTCCAATTTAAAGTAATGAACAGAGAGTTTTGTGAAGGAAGATTGCAGATGCCATGGAAAATAAATGCTGTTTCTGAGAAAAACCATCACTCAGCCAAATGAACTGCCAACTCCCCTTTGCTTGCACCTCTTGCACTGTTCATTCCTTCCCTCTTCCACAGGGTGTGGGACACGGGGTCAGTCACTTTCTCCATGTGAAGGAGCTCAGCCCAGAGCTCCCCAGGACACACCTTTGGCCATTTGGTGCAGGTTTGGGACAGACATCCTCACTCCATCCAGCTGCAGCAGCTCCACATCGCTCAGGCAGGTCCAGGATTACTGGGGCAGACAGAGGCAACACCTGTACACTCTCCTGTGTGTTTGAGAAGCCTCCTGCTCACACTTCCTTTCCATTTTCTGGTTTTGAGGTGATTTTAACTAAGAAAAAATGTGCAGCTGCACTGCCTGGTCCAGCAGCTCTGACAGCCCTGAGCAGAGCCAGGAACCAGCAGTGACCCTGACCACTTCACCAGGGCTGCAGAGCTGGAGCAAGCACGCCAGGAAACAGCCCCCTAACTTTGGAGAGTTAGTGTCTCCTTTTGAATAAATCACTTGTCAGTTCATTGCTCACAGCTGCCAGCGTGCACCTCGCTATTTACTGCATCCCAGCCCTGTGGTTCTAATGGCTCACAATAGAAGGGAGAGGCATCCTGAAAATACTCGGAGCACTGACAAGTGCTAATGGGGCTGCTCTCCTGCTTTAAAGCAATTCTATTAACACATTATGCTGCAACTGAGGGTAATTATTTCCAAGGGAAATGGCTCACCATGACCCACGATGGGCTCTCATAATGGCGATTAAACTCACATGTGACTAATACACATAAGACATTAACTGAAGTTTGAGGATTTATTAGGATTTGCAGAGACATCTCCAGGGCCACAGAAGACAGTCTGCTTGGGTTGCAGAAACCAAATACAAAGTAAGAAAAGTTCTTGTTGACTTATAAAGCTGGATAAATTAATTTCAGGTTTTTAGTAATATTTTAAATTATAAAGGAGTACCTCTGCAAATCCAACATTTTATTTAGTAAACGCATGAAAATTAAAGGGTTGTCACTCATAATATGTAATAAAATATTACATTTCACCTTCAGTTAACAGTACTTTAACCTACAAGACTGAAGAAGACTCAAGTGTTTGGACAACACTCTCAGGCCCATGGTGTGATTTTTGGGGCTGTACAGGGCCAGGAGTTGGAATTTGATGACCCTTGTGGGTCTCTTCCAACTCAAGTTATTCTATGATTCTACCTCTGAATATCAAGATAATTTAGAAAAATTAGAAAGGGGTTAAAAAATAGTGTTTACATTCCACTGTTTCTCTCTAGCATTGTCTTTCTCTCCCTTCCTGCAACCTGATGGCAGCACAGCATTGTGCATTCCATCCTTCCCTGCCACACATATAAGCAAAATACTGATAAATGGGATTCTCCTTGTTCCTTTGCAGCACCCAGCTGGCTAAACCAATGCTGGAGAGGGATGAAAGCCAGCAGCTGATCCCTCTGCCACTGGAAAATCTCCGCCTGTCTCCCTCCTGACACGGGCTCTCTGTTACATGCCAGTCGTGCTTTCATCTACCACCCATGCAAATCCATCCCAGCAGGAGCTATAAACAGGGCCAACAGCAAAAGTGATAATGCAAGTTCTGCTGTGCCACGTGTGCTGCAGCCTCAGAGTGTAACAGCCTTGCCAGCAGCATGAAAGGAAACCCTTCCAGGGGGTTCCACAGTGGCTTGCTGGGAGCTCTACCACCACTGTCAATGGGCCACCAGCCTCCCACACCTCTCAGGGTGGCTCTGCTGTGTTTGGGTGGCAGCTGGTTGCAGCTACAGAGCAGCTGGCAAACCTTTAGCCCTTTACAGGAAACCATTCTGCAGCACCTGTCTGTAAGAACCAAATGCTCTTATGAAGAGTTTCCCCAACTGCACAGTACTGTAAACGTTCTCGAGGAACAAATTGTGCTGTTCTGAAAGGATAATTCTGTCCATGCAGGAGCAGTGCAGGAGGCTTTAATGAGTATCTCTCCATTGCCTTTTGAATGTGTGTTTATGCACGGTTTGGATATAAGGAGTGGAAGGAAAAGAACAGAAATGAGGAAAATGTAGATCTACATCTCAGGCTGAATGAGCATAACAGCAGCTCTTACCACACAGCCAAGTTTTCCACTGCCTGTAAATCCTCACAGTAGCTGCACACAGTCAATATTTGATAGACAAGTTGGCAAAGGTCTCACATCTCACATTACCTGCTTGCTACACAGCAGACTGGGTTGTAGGCAGTTGGGCTGCAGGAATCCACACTAGGAAAACACCACAGTCTGGCTTCTCCCTTGGACCTGTGCCCTGGGGACAGGATGGGAACAGCCCTGGTTTTTAGCTCTCACTGTCACAAGCAATAAAGCAGAAAGGGATAGAATTGCTTTCTGCCATTGATGGAAAATCTTTGGGCCCCATCATTCGTGCAGGATTTCTATGGATAAATGTGCACACCAGGATATCCACTGCATTTACCAATCTATCTGCATTATTCAACTAGCTTGGCACTGCTTGTGTGTCACAGCCTGCAGCTGGATCTCAAACACAATCTCCATGGCAGGACCCTGGCTAGGAGCAGCACCAAATCCAGCATTCCTCTCAAGCTGGTGACACTCTCTTCCAACCTCCTGCTTGGCCACTCCCTGAAATCAGCTGAGAGCTGAACCCCATAGGTGCAGAACAGGACACTTATGAGCTTGACAGATAAAAAAAAAATTTTAAGGACTGACTTTGTCAGTCATCAGATGTTGATTTGTCCAAGATCTGAGAATACAAGGAATCACAATCCAGAACATAATGTGCAGTGGGGAAAAAAAAAACATTAAGAAAGGAAATAGTTTATAATTTCACAGGCTATTTATTCATATATGTATATGAATAGCAGCTATATATATATATATATATATATAGCTACTTATCAAGCAGGGAAAACACAATTGGTAGGCTCAATAATGTCATTTCTTCATTAAAAACACCTCTAGAATCTCCAAAGAAATCCTTGAACTGGGCCTCCCGTAAGGAAAAAAAAATGTTGTTGTAGAATTCAGAAAACATTCCTGCCTCTTTCAGCTTGTCAGACAGAACATAATTCTGTACACCTATGGATCAGCAGATCAATGATCCAGGAGCATAACTCTGTTGAAATATCCTTGATGTGGTGAGCATTAATGGCTCAGAATAGGTCTATAGGGTCTCACCCATCAGTGCATCTGCAGCAATTCAGAAAACTGGAGCATCTCTGAAACTGCCATCAGCCCATTAAACCACAGGTCTACAGAAGTAACTCTCCCTAAAGGAGGAGCAAAATCTGGTTTGATTTGGCAGACTCAAATAGCCTCATCAGAACTAAAAACTAAAATATCTTCAAAGGTGCTTATGGGGGCACATTTGGGATCGTGTTGAAAACCCCACACCTTTTGCATGCCGTGAATCCAGAACTCCAGTGATAAACCAAGATTCCATTCATGAATTCATGTCAACACAACACAAAAACCTCCCCACACAGCCCAGCCAGCCTTCCCCATCCATCAGGGCCTTTCCCCAAAGAGAGGACATCCAAAAGGGACTGGATTTGTGCCATCACTGCTCAAGGGTACAAGGGGAAAAAGACACAACATTTAGAGGTGTACCAAATCCCTATTTTAAAGGTTTCTCTGCAAAAATACTTACAGATATTTGGATAAAGCCTCTTTAAAATAGAAACTAAAATATTTATACATTAACCATAAATAAACATGTACCACAAATGCAGCTCTGTAAGAAGAATCCTGAAAGGTATTATAAACAGCTCAAAAAATTTCTTCTTGCATGAACTCCAGCACTCCAGATCTGTTCATTGCTAGGCTTAATTTTCAATCATGTGAAAAGAAGAAGGTTTTGCTAAAAGAATGCAAATATCCCTGTGCTTCATAAAAGAAAGTTCCTTTTTTGACATGATTACCCTAATCTAATTAAAAACTGTGCTTGTCACATCTTGGAAAATTAACTGTCTTCACACAGGGCAAATGCTATCATTTCAAGAGGTCCCAATAAATTACTTATAAACAAGAAAACAAAATTAATTCCTGATCTAAGCAATGAATTCTTTACAGACCTAATTAAAGAGCAAAATTCAGCATCTTGAAGTGACTCTGAATAGAAATCTGCAGAAAAGAAATCTGTGTGTTTAAGGGAACAACTCAACACATTTAGGAAAGAGATGGAAAGCACAAAATGAATAATATAAAAGATGAGAGACAGGATTTTATGCAAATGCAATATGAATATCAATACACCCCAACACTAGAATAGTGAATGCATCATTATTGTGGAAACTGGGGGATTGGCTTTGTTGTCATTCAATGCCAAAAATCAATGCTCAGTATTCTTTTCTCATGACACTGTTACAATTCATAAATTATTAACTGGAGTCTTTTGTAAAAAGTTCCTGTTTACAAGGTTACTCTGTAAGTTAAAATGTTTGTTTGCCCTCAGATCTCTACTGTAAAGCATCTGTGGGTAGATTTACATGATGAAGTTGATAGATTTGTATTTTGACAGTACATCTGTCATCCTCGCTTCCCGAGTCAAGAGGTCAGGTGTGCACTCGGTGTTATCAGGTGGCTCATTAATGTCCTGTGGGATGTGCTACCTTGTCTGCTTTCCTTTAAGTGACAAAAAAACGTTCTTTCTAGCCCTTGCTGCAGGAATTCACACCCCCTCTGCAATTGTTTGTGTTTTCCTGCTGTCAGAAGATTGGATTCTTAGCACACAAACAGAGAGAATGTCTCTGGACACTGCACCATGTGGGGGCAAAGCTCAATCCTTTCACAGGCACCCTGATCCATCTGAGGGTGCAGAGTACCCCCATGGCCCCTTCTTTAGAAGGCCTGGAATAGCTATTTAGACACTCAGCACAGCCACATTACATCTTGCACCATCCCTGTGTAAAAAATGCACATTAACCAGAGTCAACAAGCCCTGAGCTCACGGCTGACCATGGGCAGGCACTTGAGACCTCTGCAGGGGAAGGGCCTAATCCTCAGGCTGTGAAAGCCATGGGCTGCTGCAGGATGAAGCAGTTTTCCCATGACTTTCCAAAGGCCCTGTAAAAGTTGTTGAAAGCAGCAGTACATTCCTCTGCTCTTCCTGCTGTATTCCTCACGGATTTGCTAATGCCTCCTGCTGGCTGCAGGCACATCTTCAAAAGGCAGATAGAGAACATCATTGTGCATTCATCTGGACCCGTGTGAACTCATCAGCTCCAGGAGTTCCACAGGAATCCGAGTGACAGCAGAGTTTAGTCCTGTGAATAGCAGGGCTGTTTTACAAAGCACCGATTTTATTTTGTTGGGAGTTAGAGTAATGCATTTTACATTGATTTTACCACTGTAGTAGATTACTTTGTGAGCTACTTAATTTAAAGGGTAAGCAAACAGCTGACAATTTTGCTTGCAAATCACTTGTTCTAGAGAATTTTAAACAATGGGAATATTTGTCAGAAAACATGGTAAAGAAAAAATCATCATGATTCTGCAAACTGGAAAATCACCCAGTGCACGAGCTTGGGTGGACCCCCATAGTACTGTACAGCAGATAAATAGATTCTGTACCTAATTTTGTGTTGCTTTTAGGCTGTGTTTCCACTGCTGTAATGTTCATCTCTTTCTCACAGTGGCTCATGGATGGCCTCGTAGATGTTCCTTTAAGGTGCCTGAAAATTATTTTGCAATTTATTGTGACTCTCTAAGGCCTCTGCTGTATTAAGACCACAGGTTACAAGTCCTTGAAATGCCTTGAATAATGCTTTGTATCAATAACATTAAGTATCTCGAGGTAAAGTTATCTTACCCATGTCACATTGTCACTCTTCTGGCTCACTGAGAGCATTTGTGGGGTTGAATGAACTTTGTCCCTCATAGATTTCATGTCTGAGCCAACCATTCCCTCTACTCAGAAGACCCCCAAAGAAGTTTCCTGCCTGGAAGACATTTTCTGTGAAAAAACCTGATGATTCTTTTTTTTTTTTTTTTAATTGAAAAAAAGAGTACATCCACCCACAAGCTTGAACTGCAAAGAACACAAATCAGGATTCTATAGCCAAGAGCCATGAATGGGAACCCCAAACCTTCATCCATCCAGTGAGAACACTAAAGAACAGAAGGGACACTGAATTACTACAATTCATACAATTTTGTGTAAATTCCTGTGCCAACCCATGCAACCTCATGGCAGCATGGATTGCCATTAAGTGAAGCACAACTTCAGTGAGCAAACAAAACATTTGTGTTCCTGTTTCTCTGCTGGAGGACTTCAGTGCCCAAATACCAAGCATGTAAGTGGGGTCAGTTCTGCAAAATTTCATTCACAAAGATAAAAAACCTTTTATACCCCAAAATTAAGAAGTCACTGCTAGTGCTGGATTATCCAGTGTCCCCAGATAACTCCTCTGAGGCAGATACAATGCAGGTTATGGCTGAGACAGGCAACTGAGAGAGTTAAGAGGGCTTTAAAAGCTGCAACCTTCACAGCAGCTTGAGGTACCTCACTTTACTTTATATCCACAAGGAAATATGGTACCTGCATTTCAGCTAAAGCCCAGTGTCCTGGTAAGACCACTGCTTAACCACTTGTGGTCTGACCATGCTCTTAGAGATACCTTACAAAATGAAAAACTTACATTGGCTGGAAGGGATTTATAAATCTCTGAGCCTCAGTCCTGGAAAAATGTACAAAGACTGAAGGTGCGAGTGTTTTCTTCTCTGTTATGGAATGGGACAGGAGACTGAAAACAGAGCTGGTTTTCCACTTAAGTGTCCCTCACGTCTGCACCTTTTACAAGTCATTACATCTCAAAGGACCAGAAATATATATTCATTTCCAGGACCCATCTTGGGCTGGTAAAATGCAGCAGTGGCTTTTCACAGCCTCCACATTCAGAGCAGCCTGTAGTGATTTTTCTGGCAACATTTCACTGACTATCATTTTGCATAAATGATTGTAATGACAATATGCTACCAGTAAAACATGCTACCAAAACTGCTCTTCTTTTGAGTGCATGTGATTTCTATGTATTAATGGGAATGTCACACTCACACACACAGAGCATAGCAGAATGGCCCCTGAAGTGTTTTTACTCATTTTCTCCTGGTGGGTGACTTTGTCCTCATAACCATAATAAAGCTGTGGTACTTTATAAAATGCAAAAGGTCTCCTGAAGGTTGATAGACGCTGTTATTCTAACCCCCATTTGTGAAATTTCATCCAAATTAGAAAAATACGATAACATATTCACACAGTAGAGTTCCATACTCTAAAATACAAGCTGTTAGCTCTGCCTGGGTACTTTTTTGTTTGTTTGTCTTTTTAAGTAGCTTTAACAGCAAAAGACATAAAAGAAATTATTTGGAGATATGCTGCTTATTCATCAAGGCGAAGTCATCATTTGGAAAAAGCTCCAAGTTTTATCATTGTTTAGTTAATCCTGCTTTTGCAAATGAGATTCTGGTTTCTCAAATAAACTCTAAGGTAACTGAAGTGAAAAACAGTACATACTTAATATTTTCAGGTGTAGGATTCTCATTTCCAGGCAGTGAGAATCCCTGCAGCCTTAACCTTCAAAAAACTACCCTCCTGAACATAACCAATACATTCCAGATTCCAAGGTGAGGCGATCCATTCTGAGTTTGTCCAGAATTATTACCCCAATGCATTGCTCAGAGACACTGTGTTGCAAAAAGCAGTTCTTTAAATGACATTACTACAGTTTAAAGGTACTAATTTATCCCAAATATTTGTTACAGGATCATCTCTATCTCGATAGATATAGAAGCATCTATTGTTATGACAGAAGTCTTAACTGTTCTCTTACCTCAGGGTCTTTTCAGTCTGCAAACAAACTGTGAGTCTTCAAAGCCATTTTCTATTGTTGTAGGTTTGTTATAAGCTAACCCTTGAGAAAATTTACAGCAAGTGTAAAAAATTTATGCGCTTTCTTTAGATCAGATTTGAACAAAAAATCCTTGAAGATAAGAGTTAGAGGGGTAAAGGGAAAATGGAAAAAATCTATCATGAGTTTAACAGAGCTGTAGGGTGCAAGGGAAACCTTGAAGGGGGTTATATTATGATAATTTAATTTCTAGATAAATAAAATGCCATATACCTAGTTTAATCTATATATCCAAGCATTTTTTTTGATACCACAGATATTTCCTTATCTAACTGGAGAAGACAAGGATGGTGGTAAGGGATGGCTGAGGAGTGAGCAGTGGTACTTCCTGCTCAAAGTGAGACAGGATGGAGCTCCTCACCAGTCAGTCCTGGCAGTGTTCAACACTCCTGAAAACCAGCAATGGCAGATGCCAAATAAAGTACATAATTCTGGCAATCTGTGTTCAAAAATATTCACCAAAACTGCAAGGAGGGCTACAAAGACAGGCAGAGGGGAGAAAAAAGGACATGAAGAAGCCACAGTTATTTTATGCCTACTGAAATGTCACCTGGGTGAAAGGGAAGGCATCAGGGTCATCTGATGAGGGACAAAAAGAAATAAGATATCGGTATAATCAGGATATGAATCAGTTCAACTTGGATATTAATATATCATCAGAGAAGTGAGTGTCTGCAATAATCTTTGTTTGAAATTGTATGGAAAGACATTGCCACTTTTAAAGCAAGAGGATTATTCTCTGAGCCAGGACAGGAGAGTGTCTGTCCAAAAAAAAAACCCTGGGCATTATGACCCACAGGATTTAGCCCCACAGAAGCTTAACAGTGGGAGCAGACTGAGGTTGCAAAGAGGTGAGGATTGCTGCTTACAAAAACTGCTCTTCTAGAACCAGTAGTTAAACATAAACTGTTCCAGAGAAAAGACACCAAGGATCTGAGGCACGGATCTCTTCCACTACCAGAGCTGCTGGCACAGACTTTAATTCTGCTGTCTCTCAGCAGAAGGGCAGAGCTGGTGTCAGATGCCAGACAACAGCATTGGAAGCAGCAGCAATCCTCCAAAAAAAGAGGCAGGCACACATCACAGCATCTGTGCAATGAGTCAGAAAAGGCTGTAAATGGACCCAAGATCCTCTGGAACAAAGCTTCTTTAGGAATACAAAATCTCTGTCATGGGCTGTGCTTCTAGGAAGGCAAGTCATTCATTGGGGCCATATTTCATAACCCCATGCTACCAAATTTATGTTGTAGTTTCCCCCTCCCTCAGTGACAGCAAAAGCACCTTCCAGGGGGCTATTTCAGGGCATGTGACATACTGCACCCCTTTGGGGTAGGACTGAATTAGAGAACTTCCACTTTTGTTCTCGATTCCACCACAAATCCAGTGTATGACCACTGGAAAGTAACTTATTTTCTTTGTATTTATCTTCAAAAATAGACAACTTTTCTCTAAAACTCTTTTTTTCCCCACCTAGAACCTCTCAGCAATGGTTTTAACAAAGCATCACCATGGAACACTTGCCAAAATAAATAAATTAATTCTAGTTACGGGTCAACACTGGACAAATAGCAAATGAAAAGGATCTGTCCTGATGACAGCATGAATACATATGCAGAGAAACAATAGAAATAGTAAAGGTAATTTTAAAATTTAATCAGAAAATCAAAACAATGGAAAAATATTGGGAATGTAGAGCTCATTAGGGCAAGCAGAGTCTGTTCAGCTGTCCAAGCACAGAGCAGAAAATCTCTTGTTTGCTTATCACTGAGTACAATGACCACTATGATCCCAGCTGTAATCAAACACATAATTGAAAGTGACCTAAACCAAGGAAATCAAAACCAAAAACACAGGGCCAGATCTTTCCACCACTGACCCTGGTGGAATTAACGGGCTGAATGCTCCCACTCACTCCAGCAAACCAGAAGTTAATAATTATGACCCTGAACAGCTTCCCACTGCTGATGGGATCATTCCCATACACTAGAAAGCTTATGCACAACGACTTACATTAGTACAAGACACCTTTTTTTTTTTCACCTTTCAGTCTATATAAAAATTGGATGTGCATTGTTACCCCAATATTTACAGAAAGCATAACAATGACTTCTGTCTCTGGGTCATCAGCAGTTCATCTGCACCACTGCACTTCAGTCTGCTGCAATGTCAGGGGGAACAGACTGGCTACAGCTTCACCTCTAGCCTCTATTTTATTTATGAAGACTGATGACCAAAAACTCTAACAGGCAAATAAGAAAAAGAGCATGAAATGCATCTACAATAATAGGGAACAATTATGTGTCTCAAAATGTAACCACTTGGAAATTCAGTCTGTCAAGGAACTGGACATTTAATTATTATAATCATTCTACACAAGAACTAATTGAAACTGAAGATTCACTTTTATCTAGAATTTTGTTTATGAATTTTAAGTATGTTACCTATTAGGATATAACCAAAGCTATGAAAATCCAAACAAATTACTCCCCTTCCAGTAAGCCTTCCTTATGCAGTACAAGCCTGCTCTCCTTTTTTTGAGGCATCTCAATGAATATTTCTAGCTAATGGCTAAATTACTTTCCATATCTAGATTCAAAGAGGCAAGGAATATGTATACTTTGCTATTCCCCTAGAGAATGGATTTATTTTAGGACAAGAAAAACTATGCCTGCTTTCAAATTTTATCTCTTCCTCATGCTTTCCTGCCATCACTTATGAATGTAAAGGTTAAACTACCTAGAACTATCTAAGGAAATAAATCTAATTGCACAGCTATAACCAAAGTTTGCCCTACAATAATTGCTACTAATTCTATAAGTTCCATCTTTTCACCTTCATACCACCTTGATAGGTACTAAATTACAATTGAAAATACACTAAGACATAATTTACTAACACAGTCCCATCAATTCACTGGGATCAGCTTTGTATTTTTATGTTGTACTGTATGCAAGAAACGCCTCAGACAAACCATAGAATCATATAGGTTGAAAAAGACTTTAGAGATCATCTGTACCAGTTCTAATGTCAGCATTTTCTTTCTATGATCCCCTAAGTTACATTCATGACTTAAACTCATTTAAAACAATTTTACATATCTTTGTGTCATTAGGAAAGTCTTATCCTTGGTGCACCACAAGAAGCTCAGGTGTGTTCTTCCACAATTATCAGCCAGGTCTCAGATCCTTGGGAATCCAAGGTGCATTTCAGGTAGAACCAAATCTCCTTGTTTTTTTCTTGTGAAATTATAATGTACCACTGAATAGCAAAATCCAGGTTCAGGAGCTGCAGCCACAGTTGAAAGGAGAAGTGCTGTCCTTTTTCCCAACTGCTTTGCAAGTTCAAAGGATGAAGTCAACAACATCGTGACAAAAAAGGGTCTCTGTGTAACAGCCAAGGAACAGTTCCACGTGCCATAGTTCTGGGAGTGACCCTCGGGTTCAGCCTTTGTTACCGTGTTACCTATAGAAGAGGAGGAAAGGGTTACTTACACAGAACTGGCCAAAAAAGGGATGATATCAGGTGCATTGTTACTGCAAAAGAGCTGTGCACACAAAGAGACAATGAATGAACTTGCCCCAGCCACACCTTTATACCACACAGAGAAGCAGAATCTCTACAGAAATGTTAATTACATGTTATTTGATAGCATGAGGAGGATTTGCAGACAAAGAAATGGCAGTTCACTGTTAAATTTGCCACCAACATCTTAAATTTGCCACCAACATCTCCCGGAAATCTCCTGTTTTACTTTGCTTCGTGTCATTCCCACCACCAATGCCTCCAGCACAAGTGTAGGATTTACATCCCAAAGGGCCACTCATGCAAACTGCTGCCCATTCCCAGTGGTCCATCCTAAGGGAGGGAATCAGGGACCAGGCAGCACATGGGGGGAATAAATTGTTCTTGCAGCAGAAATCTCCCCCAGACAGCAGAACTCCCACAGGACCCGGGAGGGGCTGCAGGGATGTGTTCAAGCCTTGATGCACACACGGGGGACAAACCCAGCAGCTCTGGCTGCACAGTTAGGAGGGTCCTGTTGGATTTCCTGTCCTGGAAATGGATGAGAACAGGCAGCTGGAAGGAGGAAAGCTTTGTCAGCTCTGCTCTGCAGTGTCTACATGTGTCACAAAACTAAACAGACACTCAGCATAGAGAAGTTTTTATTTCCTTCCCTGAGGGAACCGATGGAAGAATGCAAATTCCTCAGCTTTGCACATTTTAACTGTCCCACTCAGACACTAACTATTCATCTAAATACTGAGTAGTGTCAGCAGCCTCCTGTGCTTCAAATATTTTACTTACACTATTTTTACTTATTTTCATGGAATGAAAAGATAGAGGACTTAAAGTTGATTAAATGGCATTTCCTCTTTCAGTGTATAATTAACCTGTGGAAGCCACTGTCCCACGTAGCACTGATCCCAGGGTTTTAAAAAGCTTTAAAAATTGATTACAAATTTAAATGGTAATGAGATCTTCTCTTGTGCATAACACAGAAAAACATTAGTATGGAATGGATCTCAACTACTGTGTTTTAGACATAAGGCAACTATTAAATTGGAAAAAAATCATGGATGTGTACGCTTTAATTGTCCCAAAAGGTTTTGCTGTGTCTTTGCTGTGTCTGATTTGAGCATCCCATTGCTGAGGCTCACAGGTGGCTGAAGAGTGTGGGCCATGGGTCTGACAGTTCAAATAATCCTCTTTGTGTAAAATTTTGATAATATACCTAAGAAATATTTTGTTTATTGATCTGAGACAAATATTTGGTTCATTTTCAAAATAAAAATTATGCCATACTTCCCCTTTCCCTTTTACAAGAGAACTTGTCTTTCCATTCTAGTTTCCTTATAACTGTCCACAGGAAGGAAGAGGCAGCTGCATGAATGGGGATCTGACACCTCTGGCCTTCAGTCGTCACTACCAACATTAAACTCTTTGTTCTGTGTAGCACACACTTCAGTGTGATGCTACAGTGCTATTCCTTATCTACAAATGAGTAGTTAAAAATCAGTGCTGGGAAAAAACTGAAAGGCTGAGGGTAATCTTTATCTTGCAGTAACTGAGTCCCAGTTATCCACACTGATTCCAGAGTTTGCAGGCCAAATTCCAGGTGTAGTGTCCACCACAGGAGAACAGCAGGACCCAGGCATGCTATAGACTACATCTTTGGCACTTGATAAATAACATTGCCCATAGAATCATAGAAAGGTTTGGGTTGAAAAGGTTCTTGAAGGTCTTCTAGTTCCAACCCCTCTGCCGTGAGCAGGGGTGCCACTTCCTCTGTGCCACTGTGCAATGTCTATAGACCACCAGTATCATACCACAGCTGCCCAAAACATCCAATTTCCTCTCATCCATCCAGAAATTAGTGCAGTTTTCACTGCTCAGAACAGACTTTACTAAACAACATTTGGTGACAGTATTGCTTATTAACTCAGACTGTAACCTAATGAACAACATTCTTTCCCAGCTAGAAGAGGCTGTAAAGGGAAAAGCTGAGCATATGTCTCTCCTTGCTATTGCCTGCTAAAGACTCCTGGTTTATGATGTATTTAGACATGCAGTTTGCTGTGACTTGTTGAACTTCAATGCACTGAAGTAATTTTAAATTGCCAGGCAGACAGAGGACATGATATTTTCTCTCCATTAATTAGGAAATAAGATGACATAGCAAAGGTTTGGTTTAAAAAAAATCCGGCTAGCTACAGGGTGGTCTGTAATTAGAAATATTCTGAACCAACCTAATTTCCAGTGGTGCTCAGTGTGGCACAGTGGCATCAGTGCAGGGTCCCAACAACTCCCAAGCCAGGCTGGTACTTTCAAAAGGTGAAAGGCTGTCCAGGACAGGAATCTAACTTTGACAATGGTAAAGATCTTGGATCCCTGTACTAAGTCTGCAAATTGAAGAATTGGTTCTGGAACATGATTATCCCTCTAGCACTGAGCACAACGAAACACTTTCTTTGGCTCACTGAAGACTGAATCAGGACCATTTTCAGTTTGACTGCAGGACAAAAGGGGCAGTTCTTACCTAATATTTGGAAAGGGAAAGACCAGTGCTCACACCCACAGACACCATGCAATAACAGCAATCAGCAGACTGGCACCTTTAAATACATAGGTGATCTCTGTACTTGCCTTTGTGGTTTTGACTTTATTTCCACTGCTGCAAGACCAACCTGAATAGTCTGGTAGTACTTTACAGTCCTCTCCATCCAAACAGGGGTTCATGTGACACCACCACTTCTGCAGGACAATGGAAGCTAGAAAAAAAGGAGCAGGAAAGAGAAACAATATCTTTTTTATCACCGTTGGTTTTTTGTAGAAAGGTTGTCTGTGCCATGTTCAGCTGGTTGATTTCAAAAGGTAGAAACAGCAATTACCGGTGTAATAGTGAATTACATGGAGTGTGTTGGAGGTAAAAAAGTGGCTAAACACTTCACCAGCCCTCAGAAGGGTAAATGCCATGTGCAAATGGTGAAGAGGCAGGCACCACCAGAGACTGACTCCAGCATCTGAATTGACCTCTGGAAGTGCCTTTCCATCTCCACTGACTACAAAAATGACTTGTCTCCTTCATTTGCATGCTTCAGTCAAGAACCTGCTGTAAGGGGGAATGAAGCTGAAGCTTCTTGTTTAACCCATACATGCATATGGGAGACTGGACAGAGAAATTCCCGTTTCTTCCTTCACTGGGCGAAAAAATAGAATTGCACAGAGGTATAAACCCGAGAGGTGTGTCAGCAAATACTGCAGGTAAGAATGAGGAAACCTCTGGCAAGCACTAGAATATCTACTAAAAATCTACTTGCAGTCACATTGCCACTTCTGCAGTATGTTATTGGAAGGCTACAGTTGTACACCTTAACTGGGCAAATTTATTCATTTTCTACCCTTAAGCCAATTTCTTTTAAGACCATGTCTATTATTTTTAGAAATGTAGTCATGACTTTATAAACCTGCTGTTAACAACAGCACAAGCACCTGCATGCATTTCTCAGTTTTGCATTGTTCATGGCACTCATCAAATCCCAGAAAATTATTATGAAATATATCAATACACAATCCTACATAATCTATATTGCATTTCAAAATAAAATATGGCTTAAGATGTTGATTCAGCTAGGCTGCATTATGCTAGTATGTGCACAAACTATTGAATCAGATGCCTTAAAAGATAACACATTCAGAAGAGATGAACAAAAATAATGGAGTCTACTTCTTGTAAAGCACTTTTTTTTCTTTTTAATTTCAAGACATATTTGTTCTTCTGCAACCTTTAAATTAGGGTGTCAAGCAGGCAAGCTGACATCAGGATATTGCTGAAATGTTCATTCAATTACTTTTGTTTTGCACTTTTACTGAAAAGTGCTATGAAAAAATACACTTCTGAACACTGCTTTGGCTTTTATAAACTAATCTTTCAGTCTTCCAACATTACAAAATAAATGTATGAACTTTCACCAGCCATGTGGGTCTCGGATCATTTGCATGGATACTGATTGATTGTGGGCATCAGATTGTGGACAAAAAATGGGTGAAACCTGACTGTGCGTCCTGGGAGGTGAGAGATCATTTCTGATAAGGTCACTAAAGAAATTGGATTGAAAAAACACCCAGAGAAGATGGCAGCACCCAAGAGGGCTCCTGGCCCAGAGAAAAACACAAAACAAGGGAGTGTGGGATGGAAGGAGGCACCTTCCTGATCCCTCCTGGAGGAGTGGGAATGAGGAATGGCAAGCCACAGGTCTGCTGGGGCAAGTAGGGCTGGGTGATTTGAGGTGGGAACACCTGGTACCCACCACAGCAGTGATCAACAGCAGAGAGAATTGCTGCCCTAATGCAGATGATCACCACTGCTGGATAAGGTGTTCTGAAATTCAATGAAAATAAAAAACAGCTAGAAGCCAATTGCTTTATATATTTTGTTGTTGTTGTTGGAAAAGTAACTATGCTTTGAATGTAGTCTTCACTTTAAACTCAGGGCAAATTATAGGCAAATTAAACAAGCTTGCACTCAGGACAAAGGTGCTGGAAAGAGAATGTCTGTATCAGTCTGTAATATGCAAATTCAAGACCCAAACCGTTTCTTGCTTTCACGGTGTAGGAATCTACTGAAGGTATGTGTAAAGTGGGAGAAAACACATCTAATCTTGAGGCTGAGGAAAGAGAGTTACAGCTTCTGTGCTGCAGCAACCCACTGTAATCCCAGATGCTTGCAAAAATAAGCAAAGCCTGCTAAAGCATCACCCCAAGGAGTGAGGGGGAATCAAAGGCTTCCACTTTAAAAGGGAAAATCTCACATTCATAATATTTTGTTGCACTTAATTGCAACTATACTTGAAGAAAAAAACAGCTATTAAATTCCTTCAGTAACTGTTGACTGAATCAAGGTTCTGCAGTATTTATATATTTCTGCCATAGAATGGCAGTGTCACCTTTGCAGTCTTTAAGTGAGTTTAAAATAATGCCTGACTTCTATTATCTGTTATATGTAAAAGTATTTCTGTGATTTGATGTGTCATCTAAAAATGCAGAAGACACTTCTAGTGTAACAAGAAAAATCCCTAAGAAAATGCACATTTAAACTTAAGTGTATTGCTGAATTACAAAGCATAAAAACACTAGGCATCTAAAAAATTTTTTAAGAAATCTACTTCTTTAAAATATCTGTTTTGACAGCTTCATAATAGGTAACAAAACCCTCAAAAAACAGATTCACATGTATTTAGAGTTTTATGTCTGACACTAAAGATTTCTGAATATTAGATTAGAATTGGACTTTGAAGCTTTTTGTTTTATGTTTAAGTGAATCGGTTGCAATTTTATGTGCAAAAGAATGAAAACGGGATCTTGCTTATGAATTAATGAAATGAAGGATTTTGGTAACTTTAAGATGGAAAAAAAGGCTGCCTTGGAGTAGATTTACTAAGTTAACAAGAGCAGCAACCTCTACAAAAAATAGGCACATTAAATGGTGAAATATTGATCTGGAGAAAAGCGCTCCATATCAGATGTCCCAGCACCATCTGCATGCCCGGTCTTAGGGTTGCATTTATTATCCAGTGAATTTTTAGCCAAGCTACTAAGTCTTAAGACATCTGGAAGAGTTAATATCACAAGCTTGAATTACTTGGCTTATGCTGTTTTCAAACTAGTTTTAGAGGAGATTTCTTGTGCAAAAAAATTAAGAAGTTTTATTGGCACAGACACGAAATGGACCAGTACATACATTAAGAGGATTAATTACACCAAGATTTATGCACAGGCTCATTATCATCAATGCACAGAGATGTTTCCAAAATTAACAAAAGGAAGGATTAGGCTTTTTGAGGCAGTGGGGAGTCAGACATCAAGGAGACTAAACTTCTCAGGCAATCTTAAGGAGCCAGGAGGGAGGAGAGCCTCTCACCTTCCACGCAGGAGGGCTGGGCCCGCGTGGTCCCGGCCACCTGGCCCGGGAAGCAGGAGCACTTCACGGTCTGGGACCGCTCCTCGATCCGGTTCTTGTTGCAGCACCGGTGCACGGCCACCACCTCACACGTCCCTTGCTTCACTTGGTGCTGGCCTAATAATTCCAGAGATAAGGGATGGAGAGAAAAAACACATCAGTGCCTTGAGGAGCCAGGCTGCGCAGTCCCACAAGATACTTAGTCTCCCCAGACCCAGATTAAATCCCAGGAATGCAAAGAAGCAAAGTGTCTTGTAGAATCTGGCTAATTCCCTGAGTTTATATACTATTCTTCCTAATAAAATTACTTTTTGTAAGTCAGTTTTCCAATCTATCTTCCCTCACCCTTACAAAGCCATAGAGAAGAGAATGGAGCATTCTCCTTGCTCCCATTCTTGGGAGAAGAGCAGGTTGGAGCATTCAGTTAGATGATCGAGGCAAAAAGAGCACACCCGTCGTCCTTTGCCTTCCTGACATCCATCAGGTTTTAGATTTCATTCTTTCCCCTCATAAATGGACACAGTGGATAGGATAATATTTAATACAAGAGAGACACCTTAAATAGTAGGGAAACTTTTAAACACATTGGCATGTAAGCACTGCTTGCTATGCTTGTCATCACAGACAGGCTGAGAACAAGGGAGGCTGTAAAGCTGCCATAGATAGTCAAGTTTTGTCCAAAAGAAAAAAAAAAAAAAAAGCCCACACCGAAACTGTATGGATTTCTTTAATTCCCTCCCAGACCATTCTGAACAAAACTCTGATAAATATTGTTCCTCCTGCTTTTCTCATGACTCACTGTCCCCTATTTCTCCACGTTTGTTTCCCCCTCCCTTTCTCTTCCTTGCTCTTGCCTTCACACCTCACCTCACTGCTCCTTGCAGCTGATCATTTGCCTCCACTGCCAAAATTCCTCTCCATGCTGCCTAAACCTTCTCTCAGAAACTCCACTTCACAAGCCCCTCAGCTCCTTGCATAAAGTCATTTCCCTGTCCTCACTTTCCTGAACAGCCTTCAAGTGCTTCATCTTGCATTTGTCTTGTCTTATTTAGAGTAGAGCCTTGGATGGCTCTTATCTGTGTTTGTAAAGCACCTTGTAAATTAACAGCACTACAAAGCAGGGTGAGTTATTTCATAAGACAGCGAGACAGAGAGACAACACTGAGAATAATAAAAATAGTCACCATCAAAGCAGCACGAAGTATGAGAAGAGAGACAGTGCAGATATTGGCGTAGGTGTGGCTGATATCAAAGGCACAGAGAATAAAGAAAGGCAGGGGGAAGGGAGAGAACTCTCCACAAACAGACAGTCCTCCAAGTGACAAACCTGAAAATTATCCTGCTTCCTCCTCACTCCGTGTTTGCCCTGTTTGGAGGTTTTTGTTTGGGTATTTTGGGTTGGTTTGGAGTTTTTGTTTTGGTTTTTTTTTTTTAACAGTATCTGCTGCTGACTAACATCGGGCACACCTTTACAAATTAAATTTTCCTGAGGGATAAAGATCACTGTAATTTTGTGCAGAAAATGTTATGACTTGATTAGGTGTGAAATCTTAGCTTTCAAAAAGAGTTAGCAATGCAATTTAGGCTCCTACGGGTGTTCTTAAAAAAAAAGTATTAAATACATGCATATAACTTTTTTAAAAAGTTGGTTTGGCAGTGTTCCTTGCTGTGTATGTTTTGGTTTCACAAGTATTTCAAGCACAGCTGAAATACTTGTGAAAACACTTGGCTGCCTGAATTTTGTTGCCAAATTTGTATTCGTAACAACCTCAATGGACAAGAAACTATGCATATTCAATCTTGGAGTGGAAAGGTAGTGTTCTACTTGAGCACTCAACTTTTAAAAAATTATATATACAGGGATTTTTGGATTTTTTTTCCCTGAGGACAAAGCTGCACTACTTTTAAGCAAAATGTGCTACAGTAGAAAAAAAGCATATTTTACAGCAAGTTGGCAAAATGCTGAAGATAACATAAAAGTACCTTACAGAGCCACTGTAATAAGTTTATTGGCAGACTCTGACTTCCCATGCAAGTACCTAATACCCATATAATAATAAACATGGAAAAACATGAAAACAGCTACTAATCAGGACAGCAGCTTCTCTGTAAGTAAATATGGAAAACAAACACACAAAAGAGAAAGTAAATTTGCCACTTCATCCCAAAGTATTGTTCCTCAAAATACCTGACATGACCATTGGTTGGAGGAAATGTGGCACAAGTTCTGACAGAAAAGATTTTGTAAAATGAGACTGTTACTTAAAAGAGGTTGTTAATTTATTTATTAAATAAATTTAATATTTATTTCATTATCTGTTTATTAGTGCTACAGCCTAAATCAAAACTCTTTGGAGTAAACAGGAGAAAATTTCCATTGGTTTCCTACAGTGCCCACTGTGGTGGTCCTGCATTCACTGGAATCAACAGCAAAGTTTCTGTTCACTTCAGGAGAGCAAGGTCAGAGTCTGGTTTGTCTCTTGAGAAGGAGATTTTGTAAGGGAAGCAATAAAAACCAAAACTGTTGAGCTTCTCAGGCCACATATTTGCGTTTGCCATGTATCTCATCTGAAAAACCAAGTGGCCAGGTCTTGTCCTTAATCAAAGTCACAATTCACCAGACATCAGATGCTGAGATAAGAGAATAAGATCAACATGTAGCTGCAAGGATGTCTATTTTCCAGCTCAAATCCTGCTTCCTTTAGGTGAACAGTCCTGTTAAGCCAATACCAAAGGAAACCAAACATGCTGGCCCTGAGCATACAGCCCCAAAAACCTGGGGCTGTCTTTCAATTATCTTGTTTGACTCTTAAAGCAGTGACAGTGGTGCCCCGAAGTGCCAGGAGTCAACAGACACACTGCTGTTTGCAGAAGGGGAGATTAAGATACCTGATGAAAGCAGCCCTTGGTTTAGGAGCTGTTTTGCTCTCACGTTCCTGTTTGGCAGCTCCACGAGCAGGTAAGGGAAGGTGTCCCCTCTTCATCCTGGCAGGAGTGGGATGCCCAGGTTTGAAAGAACCACTGCCACACCAGGGAGGGCAGCACTCCCCTCCATCACCCCTAATGCACAGCTCTTATGGAGTACAACAGTGGAGGCACTAAAAAGCCACAGACGTCTGCATGCATCATTTGCATTAATTGGGTTGCCCTTGTAATAGTCTTTCCCCTCCTACACGCTCAGGTCGATATTTCCTCCTGCTTGTTCACACACATCCTGACACTTTTTATGCTGTTCAGCACCATATGAATTTCTCCTTAATATTCAGACACATCTGTGAGCAGGTGCTGAACAAATGCTGAGGGTTAATGTGGTGCCTTTCAGTTCTGTTTTTGCCCACGTTCGGAAATCTAGAGGATAAACACTCATTTGCAGAGTGGCTTTCTTATTTAAGAAAACTCAAAAAAAATCCTAACCAACCCTAACTTAACCTGTTCCTCCCTAGATCTACTGAAACCTGTTGTATCTGCAATTCAGGTGCCCAACAGCAGCAAAAAGAAAGAATATAAGAATTATCTCCTGGATGATTTAACATTCATCTTGCGCTAAATAAACCTTCATCTCAGGTTTAAAGTACAGTTAACATGCAGCTGAGATTATGCTGACAGAAACACTCAAGAAACACCTTAAAATATTTTATAATTGATGGATTCTCCAGAAGCCAAGTCATTAGAAGAGCAGGGAGTGAAGAGTTTTAAAAATGTGAAGATCACAGTAAATTAATTCTATGCTGGACACATCAGCAAAGCCATTTCAGGGAGAAGTGCAGTGAGAGAGAGGGAGCAAAGCTGTGGAGAGCAAAGCCCATAAATTCATAGCTCATCACCTCTAAACCTATTCACATCTGTGACTTCAGGGCTGTCGGTATTTGGGGTTGAAATTCAGTTACATCTTCCCTTTTAAATAAGAAAATTCTCCAGCGGGAGAAACATTTTATCATCAGCACGACCACAGAAAGGTCTCTGTCCCAGAGCACCTTCTGCATATTGAAGGGAGAACATGGGCAGCCAGGCACAGTGCAGAACAGGGGATGAGTGTTGAAAACCATGTGGCTCTATGTTTCCTCTCATCAGGAGCTTGGCACGTGTGTTTCTATCCATATCCTAATTTCTTAACAGCTCTGCTTCCCCAGAAACACCCATGCTGTTCTGGCTCACTAAGGACACTTTCTCTGTCTCCCAGTACAGGGCACAGACACAATGGGACAGGGCTCCCCGATGGAAGCAACCTCCAGGATTATCCCTGCTATGAATTTTGCTGCCTGCCATAAGGAGATGCCTACAGATAAGAACAGCCCTCAGGTGCACAGGTCTAGAATGTTTCTTAATCACCTCAAGAATTGGCCACATGAAGGTTCTGTGACCATTTATTTGTTATCTGTAGGATGTTTATCCCAGAAGAATGTGCTGCATAAAGCTGCAAGGCAACTCTCCAGGATTTCAGAGAACACAGAAGAAGAAGAAAGTACAAACCAGGAATTATTGGACTTGGACATTACAAGCCAACACAAGTGTTGTGAGTAGAGTTGACTCAATAATCACTACTGAACTATTTATTCTCAGTGCTATTCTTAATATCTCAGTATTATTCTTAATACTTTTTTCCAACAAGCATATTTGACAAGACCTTATTTTCACTTTCTTCATAGAAGTCAGAGGGCAGATACCAATTAATACTTCTAAAACTCTTTGAAATGCTCAAAAGAAAAGAGGGAAATACAATTATTGTTAATAAAATATCAAACATGGTAGTGATGCACTTCAAAACCACAGGGAACATATCAAAGAAAGAAGGAGGCTTTCAGAAGGTTGCTAACCAATTCCATCCACATGCATTTCATCTCTGTGACTAATTCTGCTCACTCCCAGGGAGTGCTGTCTCAATGCAATATACATGCAGGCAGCACGCCTCTACCAGAAATCCTGAACAACTGCCTCTTTTTTCTAATTTCTTGGCTAAGAAACATAAGGAAAATACAAATTTAAAGGGAGTTTAAAGGGAATTTTTATCTCTGTTTCATAATCTGCCACCTCTGATGAAGAGAGCTACTATGCTGTGGAGAGCAACAAATCTGGAGTAGGATGAGCGCAGCTCAGCACATTCCTCAGAAAGCCTCAAAACCAGCAAGCTTTGTCTGCACAAAATCAACTGCATCATTTATTTAAAGGGTAAGAGGATGGATGTCAATAGGAGGATGAACAGCGATGGAACTAAATATTGCAGACAACATTAAGAGAAATAAATGAGTTTAGAAGTCAGCACTGATGCTGTTTGGAAGAGGAAAGCACTTTAAGAAGCTTGGTGCCAGTTCATCATCTGCCTTCATCTCGTGCTGGCTTTTGCTTACAAATACATGAGCACAGGAAGCACACACCAGAAGGCAAATACTGTTAGAAAAACACAAATATTAGAGGAAATAACACTTGGTATTTTTCATATTCTTTGCCAAACATATTTACAAGAACCAATCTGGCTCACAGGACAGGGTTTTCGAGGGGTAAAAGGGGAAAAGGGCTGTTTCTAAAGATGACAATTCTTCTTAAGAAAAGAAGCTAAAAGTCACTTGGAAAGTAAAATGCACAAACCATGTTAGAGGCTGAGAATATCAGCAGAGCTTTTTCTCTACTACCATTCCATCAGCTACTGGGGTTTTTTTTTTCATAATTTCACATTCATGTCAAAAGGCTCTATCTTAGATGCTCTCCTCCTTCTAGGATATACAGTATATATACGTATACACACACACTTTCTCAGAAATTGTCTCTGAATATACAAATCAGTCCATTTCCACTTTTAAAGTTCAACCTTTTCACTTATGGGCAGTAAGGGAGTGCTCAAAGATAGTCCAGAACTGCCACAAAAGCCAGTTCAGCTGTTCTAGGAATAAATAGACAAGAAATATCTTCCCATAATCACCTGCCTGTGATAGTAGGCCAAGTAAGGTGTAACACACAAAAAAAAAAAATTAGGAAAAAAAAAAGGGAAAAAGGAATCCTGTTTGCTAACCATTACTCTTACAATCCTCAATATACTGCATCATGGTTCCTAGTGCTAACATCTGTAAGAAAAAAGCAAACAGAGATACAGCCATCCTCCGGATGCAGGAATAGAGGTTGGAGCTCCCACAAATGTGCAGGTTTCAAACCAAAGAGTTTTTCTCACAACTTATAAAGCTACAGATTTTGTTCTCATCTGTAGACATTTGTACTTTTTCCCTTGTGGAAACCAGCAGTGTGGTATGTGCAAAATCACAATCAGGATTTTAACTGGGGAATCAGAGAATCAGCCCTGAATCACTTTAACTTGCTTCAGGTGAGAAGTAACACGTGGGGTAAGAAAGCAAACAACTCTCAAAACAAGCAACAAAGTAGAGAGGAACACCAGGGGTACAGTGGGTGTACCTCTATATTAGAAAATAGGTGAGTGACCTCAAACCCTGATAATGAGACCCAAAGAGTTAATGAAATCATAACCCTTCAGAGCAGGTGGAGGAACCTGCTGACACAGCTGGAGAGAATCATGCAACACAGTGAATTCTGTGGTGAGTGCCAGAGGTCACATCCATATGGAGATTAAAGTCCCCTGGAATAAGTAGCACAGGTGACCTTAGATCAGACACAAGCACGGAGACTTCTCAAGGAATGGAGCATTAAATCTGAGTGGTCAATAAATCAAAACAGCTGAGAAGGTGCTGGAAATGCAGGGGAGAGGAGAGGAAAACTGCTGCAAATGGGAATGTGGATGAAGGGTGACCTGGAAGCAAAAATAAATTAAAACATGAGTGTTTCTATCTGCCAGGGCGCTTGCTGAAGTCGATCAATGAGGACTGCTGCCTTTCAGCTGGGCACCAATATCCATCCTGGTTCAGGCACAGACAAAATCCAAGAGCGTAAAACCTCACAAGGCACCTCAGAGTAACGCAATGTTAATAATTTCCTACAGGGAGCTTTATACTGTGGGGCTATTTTAGGTGAGGCAGAGGAGAAAATGCAAAGGAAAGATTTGGTTTTCAATCATATCTTGTAGCAAATGAGCAACATTGTGCTCTCTAATATAGAAGAATTTCCCAGGTGTCCCATTAACATTCACTCTCGCTATTACATGTGGACTACTATTTTTCTCTCATTTGTTCCTTCCTTCACAAATTTATCATGAGAGAAAGGGAAAGAGAATGAAAGCAGCTCCCTGGAGAGATTTCTGCTTGCCTGAAGAAAGCAGGTACACACACATCCATTCAGGCCAGGCTGATGGGTACTCGCCACTTTGTAAGCAAAAATCAAATTTTCTGCCTCAAGTGTAAGACCTGATTTCCTCTTAAAACAGGGTTTTTCTTGCCATAGGAAAGCAAAAATAGCATATTTGGGAGCACAAAGTGAGAAAGGCAGTCCCATCCACGTGAATAATGAAGCCATCCTGCCCCAGGTGTCACTAACACAGCCCTTGCAGGCACCAGGAGCTCACTGCCATTTCCAGTTGCTCTCCACACCCAGTCTCAGGGCTGTGCTTGTTGTCTCAGAGCAGCTTATTGCTGCTCATCTATGGCATGAACAGAAGTTCATCTAATAAGAAACTGAAAAATATAAATGAAAAACAAACCTTTTAAGTCTGTCTCATGCATACAACAAAATATATTTTGAGGATTAAACCTTGTGCCTTTCTGAGCATTCCTCCATCACCTGAAATATCTAATGATAATTTCAGGCTTACTTGTGTAAAACAAACATTTGTAATCTACTAAATACCAGAGGTATTTTTAACCCAGTTCAAGGTCGTTCATCAGACAAGAATGATATTTGTTTAGAGAATATGAAACACTAATTGTCATCTAAGTCATTAGGCTCTGCAGATTAAGTAAATGGAGGCTGCCAGAAAACAAAGTAGATGTTTGGGAAAAAAGCATTCTCTTCATTTCAAGTGAAAATTGAATCTTTAGTCTCATGTCCAAATAGAATCAGTAAAACTGGGTAGAGCAATCAAGGAAACATCTACTGTACTCCATTTCACTGCTCAAAACAGCTCACATTTACAAGGCATAAAGAACTTCTGCTTTTCTGGGGTTTATTTTTATAATGCAAAGGTATATTTCCCTCCTTAAATTACTTTGATGGGATTATAGAATAATAGGACTTTGAATTTGACAGTTAGAGGTAGGCAAATAAATAATTATTCATTAATTAACCCTCATTTGACAGTCTGGTCTAGAAAGATCTAGACATAACTGTTATCATTAAATGGTCTGTTTTATGAAACACTTCTGGTTGTCATGTTTGACATTCTTAATTCAAAAGACAGGCAGTAAATCCCTCTTTCCACTAATTGCTCTGTGTTTATTAAAATCATTGAGCAGCATTTGTTGCCACTGGAAGAAATGTGTTTTGCAAAAACCAGAACTAGCAGATAAGACTGTGTCTGAATGATAGATTTCACTGCTGAAGTGGGATGAAGTTTTCATGCTATAGGCAAATCTGGCAAATGGAATTCTGAGGAATGTTACAAGCAATCAGATCAGTTAATGCACTGGGCACCAGGCCACCAGCTCCCCAGCTACTCTTTAATCCCTGGGAAAAGCCCTCTGTCTTGATCACCACTGATTAATTATTTTCAAAGTTTGTCTCATTTTATATCAGGTTTTATACAGCTGTAATGATTACCTTGGGTTTATCTGATGGAATAGACAAGGAAAGCATCACAGCAGTCCAAATATAAGATCCAGCTGCCAGTTAAGCAATAACAGGTCATAAAACTAAATTGAACAAATGCATTTTTAACTCTGAGTGGCATGAGGACTTCTGAGTGGCTTCAGCATGTTCAGACTCTATCCAACCTGGCTGAACAATTAATTGAACATAAGTTGTTTTAACTGCCAGATCCAGAAGTTCAAAACATAAGTGAAGTTTCCAGAATGTCAACAGGCATTTTTTTTAGTCAGCACTGTTGAAATATGGGGGTTTTCTTACATGAAAGAAAAACCCACTGCAGACTGCCCACCACTTCATGCTGCACTGCAACAGACACACAATAAAATATAATCACAATGAAATAAAGTGAGAATCAACCTGGTAACTGTTTCCCATAGGCCCACATTTAAACTCCTGACCCCAACCTACACTGCTACTGACGGAATAATAATTTAAAGGTCAGAATTCAGAAGTTGTCAGGGTCTGTACATTTCCTATTTTGTACTGACGACTCTCTGTTAAAGCATCACTATTAATACTTCTTTTTCTTTTCAAGATTCTGCAGCTTTCTTGGGCCTCTCAACTTTCACTTTTTAATCTTCTTTATCTAAGAATAAAGGTGCAAGACTAAAATTTTAACATTCCAATCACAGGCTATAACCCAAGAAAATCCCAGAAGAGTGCAGTTCAAAGAGCCAGATGTGGAGATCTCTGCTCAGTAACTGGGCATGCATAAGTGGGTGCTGCCACAACACACAAACTGTGCTGATCTCTCACCTTATTTCCTCCATGCCATTTATATTATTTACACTATTATTTTATGCAGCAAAACGTTCCTTTTGAAGTCAGTGTACAGCTAGTTCTACATAAATTTAGCTTTTTTCATTTGGCAACTAGCAACAATAATACATTTCACCCAGGCTTAAAATGTGAATTACTACAAAAAGGCTGCTTGAATAGGTAAAGACAGAGCATTAACACACCCTTCTCAGAAATGAAAGAACTATCAGTTAAAACATTATTTTTTTTCTTCCACGCATCCCATTCCAAGTACCCAAGAATCCAGCTCTTCTTCCATTCTTATTAAAATTGACAGTCCTTGACTACAATTTGGTAGATTTTCCATTTTAATTAAGCCATTCAGCTTGAAGTGAAAAGTTAAAACACAACTTTCCAAAGGCACAGAAGCCACTGTATCCTGTAGTATGTACAACAGGAACAAACTGGAGAGTAGCATCAAAATCCTCCCCCCGCACCATGTCACAGCTTTGACAGAAAGAGACAACTCTGGGAGAAAGTCCAAGAGTTTGATCCTTGAATCAAATTCAATCCTCACTGCCATCCCTCAAAGGACTAAGAGAGATCTTGACTCCTGCAGATTATTGTATTTGGAAGGGGGTTTTTGACCATGAGATGGAAATTTGCCCCCCAATAACAGAGCACATTTATTTTGTGATGCAGCAGATGCAATAATAGTGTTTCCCTGCACCTGTAGGAAACCAGACAGACACTGGCTTAGCTCCAGGACACTTGACAAAGCATATTTGGATTAGAAGCTCAGAGGAGTTAGAATTTAAGTGGAAGTCTCAAATTCCCAAGGGCTTTTAAATGTCCCATTCTTCTGTTGGCAATGAAATCTATTTGAAATCAATGACAATTAAACAGCAGGAAGACACTTGGATATTTTTCTAGATGTTGTCCAGAAAAAAGTAAATCATGCATGTAAGTCTGAAAAGGAGATTTACTTCATTCACCACAGAAGAGAGGGATTGCTCTTTTTAGCAGGAACACTTGTCACAACTGGGCAAGTTGCAGAAACAATGTAGTGAAATTGTCCCTTGAAAGTATCCCATCCAGTGCGTTTGACAAAGTTTCATTCTTGCCAGAAAACAACAGACTTCCTCACCTGGAGAATTTTCCCTTGGCCCTAATAAGACTATCAGCAAATGCAGAGATGAATTAGAATAGTCATTAAGGAGACAGAGCATAAAAAATGAGCCACAGGAAAGGTCAGAGCAACGAGGGTGAATGAAGAAGAGCACGTGCCCTGTCACCACTGCTGCAGATGTGAAGGAAACAACCAAGGGAGAGAAGCAGATGTTCCTGTAAAAGCTGTGCACATTTCATGGCTGCTTTCAAGGATAATGGAGCAGCCATAGGTGGCAGGAGAGGACATGTCATTACCTTCTGCAGTGCTGGCTAGGCTCCCCCAAGAGCCATTGACTTTAACAGTAATGCTCCACCATCTCCCATCTGAGAAAGTTAAAGGTGACCTGGCACAGTTGTCATTAGTTTCACTCTTTCCACAAGGATGGTACTCTAAACAAAGCAGTTGGGTTTTCCTCTTGAAGTCAGCATATTAAAAAGGAGAAACTATTAACAGGTTTCTTCTGATCATATTCTCAAAAAAAAAAAAAATTCAACCCAGTTTATGAGGAGGTTTTCTACCCTTAAAAATTGTGTTGACTTTAACTCACTAGGAAACAGTTTCTGCCAGTGTAGTTGGCTTTTCTTGATCTCAAAACACACATTGCCTTGCAATATGAGTTGTCAGAATAGCAGATAGCTTTGAAAACCCATGGGCATGGTGAGATAATATTCAGTGTCCTTTTGATACTTCCTTCAGCTCAGGGTCTTAGCAGGGACAGGGTGGGAAGCAGCTATTGTTTGCAATAGTTCTTCCTACTGAGCAGCAGCAGTTCCATAAAGGCACATTCCTCTGCAAGACCCCTTGCCTGAAGGTCCTGAGAAGCCAAGAAAAGGTCAGTTTAATCTGTAGTGAATCCCAGCAGCAGGAGACAGTGACAGCTGCATTAGTGCCACTGTCTGTGATGAGCAGCTGAGTGTACAGCACACCTCTGGATAGCCCGTGGAAAAAGACTTCCCTTCCATTCACACCTGCTCAACTCCTGCTATTTTCAAAGCTTCTCAGGATGCTGTGTGGGGTCGGACTGCCTCCCTCACACTGTTCTTTGAGCCTTTAAACGTGAACCTCTAGCAGTCTCTGCTTGAAACACGAGCTGCTGTCCTGCCTCCTGCTGCTGGGCTCCCTCCAGTGCCCATGCCAGAGCACTCGTGTCCAGCAGCATCATCACTGCCCAGCAGGCAGCTCCCAGCAGCAGGAACCTGCCCAGAATCACATTAATCTCCCTCAGTCAGCACAATCCAAGAAAGCAGCAGAAATTCTGTCTCCTATCTGGATAAGGGGGAAGGAGACAGGCAGAGAGAAAACCACAGCCAGGGCAATTTTTCTTCAGTGAATTTGTATTTATCAACAGCCCTGAGAGGTCCAGCTCACTGCAAACCAAGCACCTGTCTGAGGGCACTTCCCAACAGCAGCAGGCAGGTCTGCCTTAGGAACAGCCTTGAGGTAAAAGGCTCTGTGTCTCATCACTAATCCATCAAGGCTGCCTGATCTTATGTGATTGCATCTCGTAATTATTTGCAAGCTCCTCTTTCAAGCAAAGAAATTACCAGACTTTCTTTATAGTGACTATCCACTTTCAGAGCATGCAAACCTGACCAGTTGAGATTAAAAAATATAATTAACAAGTTGGTTTCTGCACTACCACTTACCTAAAGAGAAGTCAGTTGTCAGCACACTGACAGTCCTGGCTAGCCCAGTTTAATTCTACCTTGGCAAACAGAACTTTCAAGGAAAATAACTCACCCACTTGAACTGCCATGACTTTTCTTTAATGAAATAGTCTGAGTCCTGTAATGTAAAAATACATTACAGGTTTCTGCATTTAAAAAAATATGAGTTTTGCTTAACAAATATTAAAAAAATTTATTGTTAGGGAACAGGCAGGGTGGTATTCAACATGACAATGCAGAAATAGAATGGCTTTTCAAAAGTCTTTTGTTATTTCATTTGTGATTAAATGCCTGCAAGATTTCTGTTTAAATACTTCTAACAAAGTCATTTACTTTTTACTCCTGAATTACAGGAGAAATATGTAATAATTTTAATTGCAGTCTCCAGCAAATTGCTTCTGAGAATGCAAAAATGGCAGTACAGAAGCTAAGGTAAAATTTCCCCTTTATTTTTGGGCAAAGGTTAAGGGAGAGGCAGAAAATGTGGAAGACTTAAAAGATTCTAAAATGAATATAAAAAGCTTTCTGGGTCTAAAACAAGAAAATACAGCAAAAGATACATTCCACTGTGTATCAGTGGCTGCTATAAGACATCTAGAATGAATATTTTCATTCATTCTGAAATCAGTGGCGGATGGACTGAGGTTATCATAAATATGTACACTTTGGAAGTAGCCTTAGCTGAGAAGGGATCCAGCTTCAGCAACAAAACCCCAGAAGAGCTCACTTACAAACAAGAAAACAGGTTTCTCACTACCCTGTTCCAAGCACTCTATGTTCTGTGAAAATAATGATTTATCTTTAATCACAATTCAAAACTACACCAGCAAACCAGACCATGAGCTGACAGTGCTCCTAATTTGACCTGGCCATGTATAGAGTGTTCCTAACTCCAAGTTATACAAAGCACTGGTTTACAAGGCTCAGCACCAGAGAGAATTAGACCTTCAGATATTAAAAACATCTGACACTTCACTTAGGGTGTCCTACTTTTACCTGAAGGAAATTTGCCTTCCTAAAAAAGCAGGGAAGCACCAGAAACCACATCCAGTGCCAGCACCCGCAGTTTCGCGTGGGGTGAGTAAATTGCACATTTCAGCATCACCTGTTCCTCAGAGGCTCTTACCTCTAACACATCCTAGAGGCAAAAGCTGGACAACTGAACCACCACAAAGATGTGATTGCCCCATATACCAGAACAACTCCAAGGAAGGGAACATCCACAGGAAAGCCCCTGAGCCAAACATTCTGCACTGGTGGTGGATGGGACAGTTGAAGAAAAGTGTGATAATCATAAAATCATTGAATCATAGATAGGTTTGGATTAGAAGAGACCTGCAAAATCACCTAGTTCCAACCTGCCTGCCATGGGCAGGGACTCCTTTCTCTAGACCAGGTTGCCCCAAGCCCCATTCAATCTGGCCTTGGACACTTCCAGGGAAGGCAGCCACAACTTCTTTGGACAGCCATCCCCACAGCCAAGAATTTCTTCCCAATATCCCATCTAAGGCTGCTCTCTTTCAGTTTGAAGCCATTCCCCCTTGTCTTGTCACTACAGGCCCTTGTAAATTAGTCTCTCTCCATCTCATAGCTCCCTTCAGTCCTCACAAGGATTTCTCTGCTGTCTCTCCACAGAGCACAGTACAGTGTCCTGATGGACCCAGCTGGCAAATGATTTCCAGAAAAGACCTTGGAGAAGGTTTTCATTGTGTCTTCCAAACTGACTCCAGCTGTGGGGCACCTGAAGGCCTGAACCACTGAATTTAGTATAGATTTCACTCCCTACATAAGCTTTAGGTATAATTACCTTAAATATCCAGTACCTTAAATATCAGTAGTAAAATCTCAGACCACCAACACCCTCCTTTATTTTAAAAGCTGCCCTTTTTCAGTCTTCTTGAAACCTATTGAGCCTGTGAGCCAGGGTGGATTTGTTCCCAGTGAGCCCTGGCTTCACATTTATTCTTTCACACAGGCAAGGCACTGAGAGCACTGAATTGCCACCTGTGGGTATCTTTTACTAGCAAGTGAACAGCAGGGTGTGTCAAAAGAAGAACTCAGCTCCCTTCCTACTGAGAACTATTCCACTTTTCAGTTTGTACTCATTAAATTCCACTAACTATTTGACATTAAATCAGACATGTTATTTGGCAACAAACCTGACATTTATTTGCAATGGTCTAAAAAAATCCAACATTATTTCTCCTTCAGGAACGCATTTTGCTCTCTAAGATTAAAAGGTGCAGTCTTTTGAAAATCATAACTCATTTCTCCCTTTATTTATTTAAAATCATTGACATTTTATCAGGAACTTTAGTAATATATTGTTATTCAAAAAGCACTGAAGTTGGGTAAGAGAGAATAGACTTCTATTTCTTCTAACATTCCTGTCAGTTCAAACCAGAAGTATATTTTTTTAGTTAACTTTTTACATGTCCATCAAATTTCAGAAAAAATTCCAGTCAGTAGAGAGGAAAAATCTGTTAATCTAGACCCCATAAAACTTGAAAATACTGCAAGTGAAGAAACAGACATATTTGTGCATGAAACACCTTGTCAAAATTGGGACTACCCTCTTTAAAAGAATTTCTCACCTCGTATTTCTCCTTCCTAGCATTATGAGAACAGAGCTATGACTGATCATGATTCACAGCTTAAAGCACAGGTGAGTTTCATATGAGAGGTGGATGGCAATTACCAGGATGAATAGATCCTGTGCTAGAGATCCAACATGCTGTCAGTCCAACACATTAGCCTTTGTCAGCTTCTGAGTAATTTTAAACATCTGTATAGGGCTGGATTATTCAATAGTTTATGTTTTATGGCACACAGACCATTTGTGGGGAGTCTGTTAGAAGTGGAAAACAGCTTTGTTTGCAGGATTCTGTAAATGGTTTCCTCAGATACCTTCACACTGGAAGGTGCTGCTTTCATGGGGGCTGAGCAGGGACCCTTTTCTCTCAGCTGACAATTCAGACCACACAACAACGGGGAAAGTGATGAGTTAAAATACTGAAAGACAATCCTGGAGCAGGGGGTGACCAGTTTCTGGGCAGAGGCAGAGAGAAAACACAGGACCTGTGTTGCTTTCAGTAAGCAGTCAGGCCTGGGTGTAAAGGTAAATGCAAGGTGGTTTGTGTCTTGTCTTCAGAAGTACTGAACCAAGACAGGCAATTAGGCAAAATGAGAATGGACTCAGTGAAAATATTCATTATTTGTTTATTATTCACTAACATCTGATAGAGACTCCACAGAAACAAAATCCCTTCCTGGAGGTCTTTGCCTTGCTTAGAACTCATTACCCCAGAGACTGGAGATATCACTGATGCTATTTTAATCCACTAAGCTGCTATTGCTTAGCTATGTGGCAATTCTTATAAAACTCTGCTCTGCACAAAGCAAAATCTTCTCTCTCCTGGCAAGAAGTCCTTGAACTTGAAGGTTTGAATCTCTAGCAAGTCAGACTGTGGCAAAATGACTAGTCATAATAGCAGTGCAGAATAATGCCTTGCATTTCCAAATTTTAGGTTTTGCTGTACTGTATTAGTGCACACCCAGCAGCTCTTGTCACCAATAATTACTATCCCACAGCAACTACACTAAAGTACCCACCAATTAACTAATTTCGTTTTGACAGTTTTAGAAGCAGAAGAGGAGAAATATTGATGTCTCCAAAGCACAGTCAGCAGCTGACACACATCTCCTTTCTATCCAAAGGAGCTGCTGTCAAATGAATTGCTTAAAAAGGTATTTGAGGTCCTTCCATAGAATACAGCAAGGATACACTGCAGAGCCTCCTGCAAGTATTATTTTTGGGGTGTTATTAAGATTGGTACAAATGAAAAATACTCCTTGGTGGCAAGAAATGACAACTTGAGAGAAGTAGTATTTATAGATGGCCAGTATTTTAAAGGCTGAGCAAGTTTTTAGAATAGACATTTCCTCTAAAAAATAAAGCAAATCTTGACTTTTTCAGCAATATGCACTAAATATTTAATAAGGGATCCTGGGGCTCAGGAAGGTTTAAGACACTGTGTTAGAATATTGAACTAATAAGCTCCTCCAGTAAGCCTCTAAATACGTATAGTTAAACATTACCTAGTTTATTTTAATTATTTAACACAGAGACTGAAGGAGGTTAATGTGACCCAGTGGACTTGTTTATGTTGAAAACTATTGCCTCTCCTTACTCAAAAATCTGCATACTGAGCTGCATCAGAGCACAGAGCTACAAGGGAGCCATAAGGAATAGAGGTTTACAGCTGCCTGCTAACACCAGGATGGGAGTGTTCCTGCACAGAGACACAGCCCATAAACAAAGTCAGGCCCATTAATTTTATTTACATCACTGGGAAAACTAATATACTTAAGTTAGAGGTATAGCTGAGAACACCCTGGATGATGGGGGATATTGCTCATTTCCAAAATTTAGTTTTAGAAATATAAAAATCCCCATCATTTACTCTTTAGTTCACCAATCCTAATAGCTAGTGGTCATTCTCTTTCTTCAGACTATGGATGATACTTCACTTGGATCTTCAGCCTGGTCTTCCAGCTATGACAGGAGAGAAAGCTGCCTTCACTAAGCCACAGAAAACAAAGAAATAGCTCAAATCACCATGGAAAACACAAGTGATAGAGGATAGGAACTAAATATTAGGGAGAGAAAACCAGCTTTGCAGTCTTCCACATCCATACAAAAAGAAGGAGATGAGGGAAAGGCAACTATCCATGGGCCCCACCAGGGAAGGGGGGGAATAATCCAGTTTTAAACAATGCCAGCTGAGACCCAGCATATTCACCTGGATATCTCTTATTTAGAAAGACTAAAAGCTAGTCTTGCATAAGGAAAAGGCTTGAGTTTAATTTTAACTGGGTATCTTCTTTATCAAAAGAAATCTTGTTCAACATTTGTTTTCATTTGTCCTTGGGAATGCCAGCACAAGCTGAGGCTTATGTTCCTTCTTGTACATGTAATGCAAAATCATCCATCTCATGCACAGCATAACGTGCCAATGACCAACATGGCTCAGCTCTGCAATGTCTCTGTTCCAGAGCAATGTTCAGAGCCATCATTTTGATTCTATAAACTGGTATTTATAAAATAAAGGTTGTTACAGACTAAGGAGAAAAGCCACTGAGAGCGGAAGTCAGGGGACCCTTAGAGGATCAGCTGGCAGAAGGAAGACAGTGGAGTTCACTGTTCTAATGGAGTCATGTGCACTCAGAAGGGAACACATAATGAAAATTTTGCATATGTGTTTCCTAGAAACAAAGAATCCTCTGTGCTAGAGCAATCCCATCAGCAGATCCATGCACAAAGCTCTGTGCTGCTCTACTCTTGGAGATCTACTGGCTTAAAACTGCAGAATCCTGCCCAAAAGGATGGTAAACACCTATTTCAGCTTCACAAGTGACCTGCTCTGCCACCTCCACCTTTTCTCACCACCAGCACCTTCTTGGAGGTTATAACCATGACTGTGTTTTGTTTCTAAGTCATTGCTCTGCTTGAGTGAAAGGTGTGGTATTTTTAAACCTTCATGAGATCCAGGTGCCTAAACGCCAAAGCTATTCTCAACTTCCAAGATTTAAATAAGTTGGGGTTTGTGGTTTGGAGCTTTGCCCTCTAGTGAAACCAAACTTCATGAAAATTACTGATCTCACGGTAAAAACAACCTGGTTTTCAAAGCTGAGGTAAAATGATGAAAAACCTCCAAGTA
This sequence comes from Leptocoma aspasia, assembly GCA_013399835.1. Lineage (NCBI taxonomy): Eukaryota > Metazoa > Chordata > Aves > Passeriformes > Nectariniidae > Leptocoma > Leptocoma aspasia. The sequence continues at coordinate 466,568 of VXAX01006620.1, forward strand.
ACATCAATATCATCATCAATCACCTGAAAATCTCAATACTGGGGAAATCAGTGGGGCAGAAACTCATCCACACAAAAAGAATATAATAATTAGTGATTCAAATGTTTTATCTGAGAGTGAACCCAGGGGGTACCAGAGTCTTTTTTAACCCCAGTCCTGAATAAAAATAGCACACTTAAGTCTTAATTTTGTTGGCTTATTTTTCCTTTTCTGCAGGAATTTCATTAGTGCTTTCCTTTAAAGCTCTCCCAGAACTCAGTTATGTGCCTGGAGAGCTTTTAAAGGAAAAGCACTTACTCACTTGGCATCTCCCTCAAGCCTCTCCTAGCTCTAATTACAAGGTACAGATTAAAAATACAAATTTGTTCTATCACTGCATCCTTGGCCTTTTGGAAAAAAAAAAGAAAAAAAAAAACAAAACCACACAACAAAAACCTAAACAACTGCCCCCCACCCCCCCAAACAGTGGAGCATCCAACCTAAGGGAAAATGTTAAAGTCAAGCAGCTTGTACTGGGAGAGGGGGGAAGAAAAGATGAAGTCCAATTTTAAAAAAAAAATTCAGTACAAAGCTCACATGCCCGTGGCAATCTTGCTTGAGTACAAAGTTGTGCAGCACTCAGGTGACATAATTAGGTCACTGGGGGCAAGGCTTCTTAGAACTATTATATAAAGAAATCCATAAAAGTTCTCAAATTACACACCTTCCAGGTTTCAAGAAGGTTCAAAACAGCAACTCTGCAAGCAACCTGGTGTGAGTCATTCCTGGCACTACAAAGCACTGCAGTTATATGATCTGGCTAACTAGTTGCTTTCCATCATTATTCGGTTCTCAGCTTGCAATTATTTATAGGATACTGCTAAACATATTTTATAAATCTGTTGCTGAACACAAAACATTAAAGAAATTAAAGGTGAGCTACTATTGGTATTTCCCTGTCATTTGATGATGAGGCATGACATTGTTCATGTAACAAATGTGATTAATAAGAGACTTTTCAGGTGGGATTTCTTTTTCAGAAGAGAATAAAGGTAACACTAAAAACAATGACCTTTCCTGTTCAGCATTTGCTGATGATATCTAATGCATGATATCTCAAAGGGATTATATCTAATAATCAAAATATAATGAAACTGAAACCAAGTATGAGCTGGACACTCACACCTGAGAACAGCACAGGTTGTGCTGGGAGGGATGGACCCCACTGTGGGGGTCACAGTCTGCTCTGACAACAACCTCTGCTGGCCCAGCACTCCCAAAAATTATTGGGGAGTCAGTGACAGGTGGAGGCACTGTAACATCTCTCCTGCTCCTTTAGAACTTTCAGTCCTTCACGGTTAAGAAGTGTTTGAAATTCAAGGTGCACACATGGTTGCCCTTTAGGAAAGCATTGTGAAATACAGAGTCTCACTAAACTCAGCAAATCACAGCAATCTCCTGTTCTCTGCAGCAGTCCCAGTTCCATTTACTCTGAAGCATTTCACAATTAATTCAGAACATGCTGGACTGTTGGACTGACAAATATCATAATAAACAAGAGCAAATTGAAATGGAACCAACTGAGGGGAAGAAATAACTTGCTTAGGACAAAAACAAAGTATTGTTCTTATCACCTGTAGCCCATCCCAGCACTTGGAACAAGACACCAACATCAGGATGAACTTAACAGCAGCCTCTCTACACCACTGTAACAAGTGCATAAATTATCTCTTGATTATATTGCATCATTTCATAATGAATGTACAGGACCAAATCCCAGCGCACTTCTAAGCTGTGCCCTTAAAACTTCCAAAGTTCCCTAAAACTCCCCAGTTTCATATGGATTATTTTATGTGTCTGCCAGCTAGAGCTGTTCTTTCCTCTTCATGGATATTCCATCTTCTGTCACCTGGAGCATACACAGCACTCTCCCACAGGGCCAGGCACAGACCTAGATTAATAATGCTAATGAAATATCTTCCCTGGATGGCACAATTAACCCAAACTAAGGAATCTCTTTACTTTTAAAAAATTCTCCTTCAAAGCAATTTTTCCTTTCAGCTTTTAAGCCAACGAGATAAAGCCAACACCTGGGAGAGTCATGTAAATCAAACAGCCCCAATTTCCATAGTGCAGCATCAGATAATACATTCAGCCAGTGCTGGTGTTGATAAGTTTGAAACACTTTTGTGTCACTGTATCTGCAAGCAAGTTCAGAAGGAGGTGAACAAGTTGCCAAAATCTTGTTTCATTCCAAGATTAAGGGCTATAACAGAGGTCATGTCTGTACCACCTCCAAGCTTGCATTTTTTTTCCATATAGCAATTTTCCTCACTTCATTGTCTCCATATTCTTGCCTAAAACCATGATAAAGACCTGTGGCTAGGATTAAGTCTCTTTTACATATCCAAAAGGAAATACTGTGGATTTACTGTTAATAATTCAGCATTTATAGCCCTGCTGTTCTAGGGAAATAGTCTGTTCTGATCTCATATTTCCTGCTTGCAACAAACAGCACTATCCTTGTTGTGACCACTTAATGCCATATCTCTACCCTAATAAATACAAGTATATTCTCTTAAACTTATAACCACCTCCAAAGAAAGCAGGTGTGATCTAAAATAGAGATCTGTACAGTTAAGGCTCTCTCTTCAACATGAGAAAGTCCCACAAAAATTAAAATGATAGTAACATTTGGGGTATCTAGGTAGAGCCCAAACTTCAATCAACAAAACAGATCTTTTTAATTTTTAACATCTGATCTCTTGCAACCAAATGTTGAGAGTCAATGCGTTTCTTTAAATTGTTCTTAGCTAATTAGTAAATACTGTAACTGACAGCAAGATATTTTCTCTCACACTACAGAGTCCACACACAAAGAGCTAAAAAATACAGCAGTGACACTGAGGTGAACTGCCCACACTTTCATCCTAATAGATTGTTAGCCTTGGAGATGAGCTGGATCTCATTTAAATACTAGCACACATAAAGTATTGCAGGTCTGAGCACTCAGAATAAAACCATGACATCTGGTTATGAAACATTTAGTTATTATGTACCTTTATAACATAAATGATAAACATCTTGGTGCTATACGAGGTGTTGTTACAAATTTTAAGAAACATAATTTACATTTTAAATAGACTCCAAAATTCAGATACTGCTTCTAACACGAGGATACTAACATGAGGAATGTGGGACTGCTTAAGGTCAACCCTAATTACAGAGCCTGCTAAGATGAGGATAATTTTTTAAACAGTGCGAAATTAAATTATTTGTCAGCGCTATCAGGCAGTAAATACCTGCCTGTTTTAATTGCTGTTGATACAGCCTAACAAAACTTGGAAAGGAAATGCTCAGGCTCAGTTTTATTTCCCTTCCCAGGTCCAGATCTGCCTGACAAGCAGCGGGCTGGGCTGGTTCTGGCTGCAGTGTGACCACACTGGGGACACGTCCCCTTCTCACAGGCTGACCTGGCCACCTGCTCTTGCAAAAACTGGAACAGCAACACACGTGCTTGGACACTGAGGAACCTAAAGACCGAGCTGTGCCTCTCCTGGATACGCATAGGCAAATAAAAGATTAAGCAGGGAGAAAATCCCGTGGAAATCTGGGAGAATATGTTCCAAGTGGGAGCGTGGCGCTGCTCAGGCAGGAACCTGTGGCTGTCGCGCTGCTGCCATCCAGCGGGGCGGCTCAGGACAGGAGCGACAGAGCGATGGGGAACGAGCCACGGGCACAGGGAGGGACAGAGCGATGGGGAACGAGCCATGGGCACAGGGACAGACAGAGCGATGGGGAACGAGCTACGGGCACAGGGACAGACAGAGCGATGGGGAATGAGCCACGGGCACAGGGACAGACAGACAGAGCGATGGGGAACGAGCCACGGGCACAGGGACAGACAGACAGAGCGATGGGGAACGAGCCATGGGCACAGGGACAGACAGAGCGATGGGGAANTCCACACACAAAGAGCTAAAAAATACAGCAGTGACACTGAGGTGAACTGCCCACACTTTCATCCTAATAGATTGTTAGCCTTGGAGATGAGCTGGATCTCATTTAAATACTAGCACACATAAAGTATTGCAGGTCTGAGCACTCAGAATAAAACCATGACATCTGGTTATGAAACATTTAGTTATTATGTACCTTTATAACATAAATGATAAACATCTTGGTGCTATACGAGGTGTTGTTACAAATTTTAAGAAACATAATTTACATTTTAAATAGACTCCAAAATTCAGATACTGCTTCTAACACGAGGATACTAACATGAGGAATGTGGGACTGCTTAAGGTCAACCCTAATTACAGAGCCTGCTAAGATGAGGATAATTTTTTAAACAGTGCGAAATTAAATTATTTGTCAGCGCTATCAGGCAGTAAATACCTGCCTGTTTTAATTGCTGTTGATACAGCCTAACAAAACTTGGAAAGGAAATGCTCAGGCTCAGTTTTATTTCCCTTCCCAGGTCCAGATCTGCCTGACAAGCAGCGGGCTGGGCTGGTTCTGGCTGCAGTGTGACCACACTGGGGACACGTCCCCTTCTCACAGGCTGACCTGGCCACCTGCTCTTGCAAAAACTGGAACAGCAACACACGTGCTTGGACACTGAGGAACCTAAAGACCGAGCTGTGCCTCTCCTGGATACGCATAGGCAAATAAAAGATTAAGCAGGGAGAAAATCCCGTGGAAATCTGGGAGAATAGGTTCCAAGTGGGAGCGTGGCGCTGCTCAGGCAGGAACCTGTGGCTGTCGCGCTGCTGCCATCCAGCGGGGCGGCTCAGGACAGGAGCGACAGAGCGATGGGGAACGAGCCACGGGCACAGGGAGGGACAGACAGAGCGATGGGGAACAAGCCACGGGCACAGGGAGGGACAGACAGAGCGATGGGGAACGGGCCACGGGCACAGGGAGGGACAGACAAAGCGATGGGGAATGAGCCACGGGCACAGGGAGGGACAGACAGAGCGATGGGGAACGAGCCACGGGCACAGGGAGGGACAGACAGAGCGATGGGGAATGAGCCACGGGCACAGGGATGCTCCTTCTGCACCTCGCTGTCAATGCCCAGCAAGGCTGAAGTTCGCAGAGAAAGTGAAATAAAGCAGGCATGAATAAGAAGCCTTTGTAAGAGTCTGCTCCTTCTGCATGAGGACAGAAGAGAACTCCTGCCCGGACTCGCTCCTGGTGCTGCCTGAGAAATCACTCCATGGACTCGATCCACTTTGGTGGTTTAAGATGCTGGAGCTGAGAGGAATGGTGACACAGAGCTTTGTGACCTGCAGGATCTTATCTATCTTATACCAGCACCAAGTCCAAGTCTCCAGATCTAGAATTTCATTGCACTTAAAATGGAAGTTCAGCACATACCTTGCATAAACCCATTTGAAAAATCCTACTGGCTGCTAATCTGTTGTGAGAGGTATCTAAATATCTTGTCAAATCTAGCTTTAAAAGCCTGTATCTACCTTGTTTCAGTACTTGGGAGCTCAGAATACGTGTAGAGCAAAATGAGACTTTGATATTCTGCTATCTACTTATCATCTCCTCAAAGATAACAGACGGGCTAAGAATTTGTAAATGATGGCATAACGTTTTCATTATCAACATCATTACTTGTGGATGATGAAGCAGAGATAGTGACAACAATTTAAAGCCAACACAAGTTGTTAGGGTATCATCTACAGGGCAATTTATGAAGAAGATAAATTTCTGATGCTAATAGGACTCTACAGCAAGACATCAATGGCACAAACTCCTCCAAATCAAGGAGAATGGAAGGGAAGCAGGGGGAAAGTGGGCTGACTTGGGACAGAAAAGAGGAAAAGACAAAGCTTTCCTCAGTAGTTTAGCTGCACAATCAGAACTCTGCTCTGTGAGACTCTGAGGTGCTGCTGAGACAGAGAAACAAGTGTCAGTGTCTGTATTTTTCATACCTTCATAGCTCCTGTAAAATTGCTACAAGAAACAGAAAGTGATCATTTATCCACTTTTAATTTAACTCATCTTTAAATCCCACTACACAGAATTCTCCCAAAGAGCAGCAGTTGTGTAGCAGTCAACCAAGAAGGGGATGATGCTTTATTTTTGGTGTATGGGAGGAAACAGGTGAATTGTGACTGATAAACAACACTTACCAGTACCCGATATTCAACTACACCACTGACAGAATGGGAGAATCATAATCCACATTTCATCTGGCCTGACATATTGCCCTCTCTGTACAGTCAACCTCCCAGAAAAGCAGGGAGAAAAGCACAACGAGAACTTCTTCACTCTCCAGAAAGTCCTTGGTGCTATAAAAAACACTCTGCAGGTAAAAGCCAGGGCTGCCGTGTGATTACAGGCTGTACCTTGCACCAGGCACCAAGTCAGCTTTTACAGAGAATCTGCAAGGGTATCTGCCTTGATTTGCTGCCATATGTTCAGTTCAGCTGTCCGAGTGAGACACCCAGCCCAGGACACTCCCAGTGCTTAATTTCAGGAGGACTCATTTAGGATAATTATGTTCTGTCAGTAAAGAGAGATCCTTGATTTGCCTCTATACCAAAACATAATAAGACCATTCACCTGTTTAAAAAGTTAACTGGAGCATTAAAGCCCTGATAACTCACAAACCCCTACAAACAAGACTTGCAGAGCACCTAACATGAAGAATAAGCTCAGCTTTGCACATTTCTACCATGTTACTTCTCAACTGCATTTTAAACTTTACCACTTGTTTGGATACAGGACCACGGGCTTAACTGAAAATGTACAATATATTATTTGATTCTAGTCAAAAGGTTATGTAATGATTAGTGCAGACCTATTTATCTCCCTCTTGTTTCATCATTCAGAATTTAAATGTGATTTTTGAATTTCAATTGGCCCATCAAGTGCTCAATGACATCATGAGATCCTGTCTCCACTGAAAGGGATTTCTGCCTTTCTTCTTCCTTGAAGACTCACATCCTGTTCACTCTATCATGCAGTCCTTTCACAAAGCAGATAGCTTAAGTCATCAGATTTATGCAAAAAAGACTAAGTAGCTCTCGTTGCCCCTGAGAGCATTTTGCAATTGGATGGTATTTTTACACACACTCTTACTGAAACACGGTGTTTATCCTTGTGATTTTCATACCAATTTCTTTTTATATTCAGAATTACTTTGTTTAATGTTTTATTTGCAGTGTGTTATAACATCACAGATCCCTTCTCTGCTGGAGGNAAACACGGTGTTTATCCTTGTGATTTTCATACCAATTTCTTTTTATATTCAGAATTACTTTGTTTAATGTTTTATTTGCAGTGTGTTATAACATCACAGATCCCTTCTCTGCAGGTACCTTGGTGTTACCTGTGCTTCACACTGCATGAGACGAGGGCCAGCCAACGGGTACACAATGCCTGTGCTCTCACCTCCCTCACCTGAGACACAAGGACCCCATTTCATCTCTCCCCATCCCCACAGCCAAGTAGCAAACCAGTTCCTAATCACCATGCTAATATAAGAGCAGTGGCAATTAGCAATATCCCCTCAGTAAAACCATCTGCTGAGGCTGCCACAAACCAGACATCTTTCCACGGCTTGTCCCCTGACTGAATTCATCATTGCACAACAGGCAGTTTTCCCTTGCTCAAGGAGTGACCCTGCTAATAATATTTATCATCTAACAGATCTCAGACTGAAAGGTCATGTCATATTTCTCCAAAAAGATAGAGTGAGCAAAACCTAATAAGTAAGAATAAACGTCCTCTCTTCGCAGTGCTTTTTGACCAATTCAGCTAGCAGACTCTGGACTGAGAAATGCTGGAAATAAGTTTGGGAAGGAGCTCCCCAGCCACTTGCCAGCTCTGACAGGTGTGTACCTGTGCTGGCCAGTGCAATGATGGGATTTAAGTGTGTTGTTTGCATAAATCACAGCCCAGCCACCAAGTCCCAGGCAAGATAATCTAAACCTGACCCCTGGCTCAGTTCTGCAGCTGAGACTTGTTGGCTCCCAAGACGTGGAAGTGCTCACCGTGCACACAAGGGTTTCATTCCCCATCTCTTAAATGAGAATAATCACTCTTCCTTTGTTAAGCTGTTCATGCTGCTGACAAACACCTTATTTTGCTTTGAGTTGGCTGCCAGAGGAGTTGCCCCAGCAGATCACTGTTTATTTAGGCTGCAGAATTTGGGGCAAAGACCTTTCTCTTTTTTGGAGAGATGATACAGAGATAATGCTGAATCACCTTTATTCCCTGATAAACTGGTCCTTCTGCAGCCATGATTCTTTTTAATGCTGCTTTGATGCTGTTCTGGCTACAGCCAAAAGAAAAATGGAAAAGATTTTGCAAAAAACCCTACTCAGGTTTTGGGTTTGATCCAGAATTCAGTCAATCCAAATCCCTTGATACTGGGGAAGGGTCAGGAAATTCTTTCACAGTCACTGCTGGATTAGATTTGTTGCCCCAGAAGAGGACATATTTTCAGAGTAAACTCTCTTTTCTCTCTAGCTTGGCACAAACTACTATGTGATACAGTCTGATAAAAGGATGTTTCATTACATTAGCATAGCAGACTTATTTGTCAGTTGCAGACTAATTATCTTGGCTCCTTGTTTGGGGACTGTGGCATCCCTTGCAGTAAATTGCATTTTGCTGAGGGCAGCAATTTTACTCAATTTCTAAAGAATGTCAGCACTAAGTTGTGGGGTCTTTTGTATTTCCAAATAAAATATTAAAAATAGTGTGTGGTGGGGGAAGAAAATAGCCCATCTGTCGCAGTATTTCTGAATGAAATATCAAACTATTGCTTTTTTCTCTATAATTCAAACAACAAACAACATTGAACATAGGTCTGATAATAAAACCCATTATATTGTCTCCATATTTCTGAAACCTTGGAAGAGGAACAAAAGCTGAAAAATTAACTCTATGCAAGTAAATTATTAAACTCTATTATCAGCAGCCATTCCTAAAAACAGACAAGAGTTGGACACCCAGCCAAGCAAGTGACAATCCTAAAGAGCAACTTGCAGAGCAATCAGACTTTCTTTTAACCATATGCATTTAGAAACACTGAAAATAAAATTATCAGCTAGATTTTTTTTTCTCAGTGACACAACAGTGCTAATTCCAATAGAGTGCATGCAGAGAACAGCAAGGACCTCTTTCTGCATTCAAACTCTTTTAGATGAGAAATTTCAGTTGACTTAGTTTGGGTTGGGTTTTTGTTTGTTTGTTTGTCTTGCTTTATTTTTTCCAGTTGGAAGAACACTAGCTTCTGCTGAAAGGACTCAATGGAGAGAAATCATTAGCATAGCTACAATTCATGCCAGACCCTCGTGTTGCTGGGGTGAGTTAAGCCAACTGACATCCTATGCTCTTTTCTCAAGTTATATTCTGACTTGATTTTAATATTTTCAATAAATTATGTTTTCTAAAAACAAATCTGAGAAAAATTAGTAACAAGTGTCAGTGCTGACACACAGTCTTAAGATCTTCCCATCTGATCTCCTCTGAAAAGGGCATCTCCTCAACATGGCAAGTCAGGAGAGATTTCATGTCCCTTTCAGAGACCATCCAGGGACACCACAACCAGGGAAGGTCGGTGTCTGCTCTCTATCAGCCTTATTTCCTGTTATGCAGAAGGAAATCTCCTGAGAAAAGAAAGGAAGCTGTAGAAGATGGGATATACAGAGCACAAAAGATACTTTAAGGTTTTACAGCCAATCTGAAAATAAAATTAACCCAAAAGACTACCTTGGTACGTCTTGATTTTTTGTTTACAATCACTTACAATTTCATTCTTGCTATCAGACAAAACCAGCCAACGTGATGCAACACGCTACACACAGCTGTTAACACACCCCAGGTCTGCTAAACACAGAGCCTGCCATTCCACCCCAGCTAATCTGCAACAGTTTGTGCAAAAAAAAGACATCAAAAGAAATCTGCTTATTCCAAAATATTCACTGCATCTTAAGATGCTACTTGAAGGAAACACAGGCATAAAACAGAAATGGTATCAGGAGGATGCAGGAAATAAAGCTAAGAGAAATCTTGCCTTACAAGTGTAACCTGGTCATTATTTCTCAAAATAACAACATAAATCAATAGACTAGTGACCATTCACAGACTGCAAGGCATATGGTTGATATCCATAAGGAGAAAAAATAGGTGGAAATAAAGAAAGGAAATAAATAAATAAAGGCAGGCCAAACTGAACTGTTGATCCTAGAAATTTCCACTCATAACTTCTGGCATTTCTGGAGGTATTGTTAAAGATTGCCACCCTGGAAGATAATGAATGTCAGGTGTAACTTCCATCTCCAGTGTGATGAGGAAAGATTACCCTGCTGAAGCCTACAAGACATCTTTAATCTCCTGATTTAGAATCCATTGTCTGCTATCAGTTGTCACCCTCCTGAAGGAATGCAAGAATGCTGCCAAGCACTGAAAAACAGCTGCAGCAAAGGGCTACCAGCAGCAACCCCAAGGTGCTCTGCCAACAAAACACTTAAATGTTAGTAAAAAAAAAAAAATTCAAATTCCATCTCCAGGTTGTTCCATTATTAATTAAACATTTTCTGGTTTCCAAGAAGAAGTGCTTGCTCAAAGATGTCCTTGAAACCAGGCACATCAAGACCACAAACTTTCCAAGTTAAAGTTGAGGGGCAGCTCTCTGGAGGGGAGAACACCATGAGGGCAGAGCTGGGCACTTCCTGCAGTCTGAGGGGACCAGGCACAGGTGGGACATGTCTGATGCTACAGCCAAGGATGACAACAGATTTCCTGCTCCTCAATACAAGGTGAACATTTTGTACCCACCCACAGCCAAGTGGGCAAATGAAGGCCACCATGGAGAGCCAGCCCTCCCTAGGCTGCCTCTGAGCCACCCTTCATCAGGGAGCACAGACAAAAACAGCCTAAATCACCAGAAACTGCTACCCATTTCCGTGGGCATTTATTCAAGCCTGTGCAGCCACCCATTTGGGATGAAAGGCCTTACAATTACATTGAAATGGGACTTTAATTTGGGGGCAGGCTCTGCACTGGTGTCACACTCAGTGTAACTGAAAGGCTGTGGCAATGCAGCCCAGGCAGTGAGCACAGACGTGGTGATCAACAGAGGAACAAGCCCTAAAACAGTTTCCATCCTTCAAAATGGCAGTGATTTGCCAAGCACTAAATGGTGAATTCTGTGAGAGTGACTGATTTATGCTTTAATAAAATCATAACAACGAAGTTTAACTTTTCTGCTGGGACATATCCGGAGTGGGCTGGAAACTAAATCACAGAAGAATCACAAACTTCCAATTCAGAGGCTCAGGACTTCATCTAAGGCAGGTCTTTTAATCATTTCAGAGCAAGAAGCTCGATGCAAGTCCTTTACATCTCAATCTCTTGCCTTCATCACTCTGGCATCCATCCTCCCAAGGACTCAGCATGTTGACCTCCATGGAAACCCAGAACAGAGCATGTGCTGCTTTTTGTTGCATCACTTCACTCAAGTGAACACCAAGGACAGGATCTTTCCCATTGTATTTGTGGATTTACACTTATCCTACCATTTCTTTCTCCCACCAGCACAAGACTGTCCATTTGCAATGTAATATTTTTTTCTGTTATCAGATCTAAGTTTGGGAGAAGTAGATTTAAAAGAAAAGACACAGAGTAAAGAAAGCTTTCCTGGTTAGAATTTGGTCAATGGGATATAAAGATTATCATTTACAGCAGGTGGCAGCTATGTAAAAAAAATGATGGTGTCAATGTAAAATGAATAAAATAAAGACAATATTTTCACAAGCTTTCCCCAATAGCTTTAAAATAAGGTCACTTTGATACTGCAGGAAAGAGCTTGGTATCAGCCTCCTGCTCTACAGTTTGACAAACCAGGCTTGGCCATTTCTATTCAATGAGACTCTCTTCTTTTTATTACAGAATCCCCCCCCCCCCGACTTTTGAAACAAAGACATTTGATATATAAGCCTGCACATTTACCAGTTGGTCCATAATTCTCCCCCTCCCACCCCTTAACTCCCAGGAATACAAAAATCTTTTCATGTGCAATCACATTCCACACAGTTAAAGTGTACATTCTTGGAAAATGACACCAGGAGCTACATTTTACCCTATACAAGAGTAAATCAACACTGAATTGTTACTTACTGGTAACATAGCTATGCATTTAATTTGAAGTCATTGTCAAAGTCTGTCATATATAGTAAAAGCACTTATTGTTATTTAAGGAAAAAATAAAAAAGGAAAATAAATATTTCTTATGCTTTTTTCTCCTCAAAAATAAGTGTACCAGCAAACTTCACACACAGAATTCTGCTCCTTTTTGTCTTAAAGGAAACCTATTTCTCAAGTGAATTGCCTTCCCTACCTTATTACTTGAAGAGATTACAGTCAGGGTTGTATATTGTAGCTGCCCTATATTTAGAAGCTGGGTAATAAACCACGTAAATAGCACACTGAATAAAACATTAAGACATAAAAGGAGTTAAATAGAACAAAGGGCTAAAGCTTATTGTGCAGTAACCATGTCTGACCCGTGGAAATACAAAGGACTCATAATTCTAGTTAGCAAAACGCAGAGTTGGGATTTAAATCAGGAGGCAGCGGTGGTGGCTGAGTCCTGGAGCCCCTTCCACAGCCTTGCAGGGCCCTCTGGTGGAAATGGGAATCCATCTCAGAGCCCAACAGCTCTGCCAGGAAAAGTCATGCTCCAACCCCAAAGTAAGAGAGAGGGAGAACAAGCTGCATGGGTTTTCCCTGTTTTCTTGGAAGCAGCAATATTTCTAATACAAAGCTGCATTTTTCAGCTCTCCTTTAAGAAGGTCAAGTCTTGTAGCCTCTGTAAGTAAAGAATTTTTCCCCTGACTCCAATAGGGACAGAGTCTGTCCATAAAGCCCTGAAAGTAGAGGAAAAAAGTGCTTAAAGTTGTGAAAAACTGCAATTGATGTGGAATATTCTGCCCAAAAATTTAGACCCTTCAGCAAAGCTGGAAGCATTTCAGGTGAGCATCATCACATAAAACAATGCCAAAAAAGTCAAGCTGCACCAATAATTCATGGCAGAAACTGCTCAGCTGGCTATGCCAGCTCAGGGTCTGCAGGGCCAGCCCTCACACGAGCTGACCTGACAAAATGTCTTTTCAATGCTTCTTCATTTGTGACTTAGCGCAGTGAGGCGGAAACAAACCTTTTCTGGTACTAAATGTATGTTACTTCATCCAGCACAGCATGGAATTGATCATTATATTGGTATTAGGTACTCAAGAGCCTGCAGCACTGCTCAGTTGGTTTTTTTTTTTTTTTTTAAAAGTAAAATTGGTGTTTATGCTTCCCTTAGTTACTGTCAGGGCAAAAGAGAAACTCTTCAGAAGGGTATTCACAGCAACAAAGTCAGATGAACATTCTCATGTTTCTTTTCCACACAGATACACAAGGAGACTACTAAAATAATCTGCACAAGCAGCACCTTCAATGATCTAATGGTGATGAGAAAGAAAATTTCTCCTCTACCTTTTGACTCTGTCAGTCAGGGCAATTACTGCTACAAGAACATATTATAAGTTTCTCTGTGTGCAGGCCTGCAAGGAAAATTCCTCTCATGGGAAAGTATCCTTTTGTTGTCCTTTACTCGGTATGGGTTTTCTGTAAACAAAATCTCTGAGTTGTTCTTCAAAGATGTTTTTTAGATTCTTCTGCCTGTCTCCTAGCAATTGAGATATGGGTTCTATTTCTACCTATGAGGTAAAAGTTGCAATCTCTAATTGTGCAAACTATTCGGACATTCCCTAGACAAAGAAGCAGCAGGAGCTGGGAATTGCTCCTTGCTGAGCAGATATAGAAAAATACTAACAATTTTGGAGTCATTTTAATAAATCATATTAACCTTCAAAAATTATTGTCAAGAATCCTTTTTCAATACATAAACCACAACAATAACTACAGTGTTCCAGTGAAAAACAGGCTGCAGCCTCCAAGCTGCTGATTCAAGATCCAAACTGCTTCAAGGCAAGCAGGACTGGCTTGCAGGATTGAACAGTCTCTTCCCTGACAGGTATTTCAGGGGATATTTGTGGTGAATATTTCACAGAGCCAAAGAAAGAACCAGGTTTGTCTTACATTTCATTGCAGTGAAGAGTTCTCCATTGTCAAAGGGATTTCTCAATGCCATTCTCTCCCACTTTCCAGGAGCAGGATGGCTATTGGATCCATAAGATCCTGTCTCTGTCCCTGCCTGAATAGGGCAGACAGCTGTCAAATGTCATTTTTTCAGGCACCATCTAGCATGGCCTAGGTCAATAATTGTTTTTTCCCCAGATCAGACTCCTTTAAAATGGCAATATTTTGAAAAGAAAAAGTCAATTCCAACTTTTCATCTTAAATTCTCTTGTCTGCTCTTAGTTAATAAAGTTTCTTAGCTGTAGCAAGTACACATTTATTTGAAAGTGCTGATGATGTAAAGTACATCACTTGAAACACACTGATTGTCAGAAGCAGACACAACCTGCTCTTAAAAACCAGCTTCTCTCAAAGCATCCCAGGCTGGGCACCTCATGCCCCCCAGCTCAGCAGGCACCTGTCAGGTGACAGCTGCTGGACCTAAAGGACAAAGCCTTTGCTGAACCCAAAGTTTGGATTCATCCCTCTAATGTGCTTCAGGACATTTTACTTTGAAAAATGTGATTGCTGCCTATTGACTGCAAAAATTTGATCTCAATTGCTATCCAAAAACATGTTAATTTGTATGAAATAAATGAGGCTAATTATTTGCTTTCCACAAAACAGGCTCTGCTAAAAGCTCTGAATTATTTGCTTTCCTGATGAACAAGGCAGCACCTTGCTCACTTAATAGATTCCATCAGAGATTTGATTATCCGTTAGAAGGTCAATCCATGTGTTGTGTCAAGCAGCAAAGATAAGATGAGGCTGGGAAATGCAGTCCCCTTGAGGACAGACCCCAAACCCTCTGTATCCTCTATGGGGCCAAGAGCCAGATGTAGGGAGTTGGAGAATCAAAAATGGGATCACTGCTTCACCTACCACATAGAATCAAAGTGGGATGGGGGCCACTTCAGTGTACAAAGGAGGGAAAGTCACATTTGGAGAAGAACAGGACACCACAGTCTAAAAAGGTGCACGAAGGCTCCAGCTTCAAGGGTGTCCATTTGAAAAACAGCTCCACACTTGGGCCAAGCTATTGATGAGGAGCAGAAGCTTCTTTTAGCTCACCAGAGAAATCACAGCACACAAATATGCCCAAAGTCAAGCAACTTGACTGAGCTTGTGGTACCTCTTTGATAGAGTGGAAAGAATTCCTGGTGTCAATTTAACGTATGCTCGCAAGCATTCTGAAATTTTATGCAAAAATATTGTCATGATTTACTAATACACTGTGTTCATCATACAAGCCCACAACACCAGATCGCTGCTGCCTTTTTACAGGTGTTTCCCTTAGGTACACAGGCAAAGTGCATCTTGAAAGGACAAAAGTAACATTTCTTCTGACAAGACTGCTCCCCAAATGACAAAAGCTGCAGAAGGCTCTTCTCCAGGTTTGTCTGCAGAGTCAGCTCTGAAATGCTCTGCTCTTAACTTGGGATTGTGCACAGACCCCCTTCCTCATGGAAATTATGCAAATAATTCCCAGCACAAAGCAACAATATGGGTCATCCTCCACCACTGCATTTGCTGGAGTCACTCCTTAGGCTTTTGCCTCACAATGCAGTTATTCTCCATAAGCTGTGGCTGTATTTTATGGCAAACTCGAGTGTTGCACAGCCAGGGAAAGCAGAGCTGGTGATGGGGGAAGGCAAGGAGAAGGTTTTGTAGCTCCCAGAGACACAGCAGCTACCTGCAGCTCAGTCAGTCCTGCTTGCCAGTTCTGAAGATATTTTGGTAAGCACAGGAAGAGCCTTCAGCTCCTACCCAGACAACCACTGGAAGCAGCCAGGAAAGAGATCAATAGTTTGTCTGTTGTGGAGGATAGAGCCTCTACCAAATGCATCCTCTCTGAGAGGAGTGGATGCTAACATTAGACCTGGACCCATAAGAGAGTCTGGCTCAGAGCTAAGAACACTGCATATGGATTTGAGGGCTAACACCTAATTTAATTTAAGTATAGGGCCAGATCACAAAGAGCAACACTTGCAGAAATCCCTGAGCCAGCACAAAGCTGGCTATGGTGCTGAGAACACAGACACGTTGTGGAGTTTGCAGCCAGACTTTTGGCCTCACCTGAAAAGCAGCACTGACAGGGGGTGTTTTGTTACCTTACCCCTCTCTCTGGTGGGATCAAAGGTGGCACAGTCTTAGCACAGCCATCCCATTTTATTTAGGGCTTGCACGGACACCTTTGCATTAGCACTGGTACATCTTTATCTCCTTCTGCTTTCAAGCTGATGTCTGCATGATCCTACCAGAGATGTTGCTACAAAAATCCAGTCTGGAAGTCAATCCAGCTTGCTCTGAGCTTTTTCTGACATTTATAATACGATAGTACATCATGCCTGGTAGGTATTTCCCTACTACAATGGTACATCCCCTTAAATGCGAGATCTTTGTTTTCCTCACTATGCCAGTTAGGAAAAGGAGAGTATCACAGGCTGATCTAAGCACAGGTCAGAATTTGTGTCAGTCAGTGAAAGAACTGGCTAACATGAGTCTGAGGGCTTCGATTTATTGCCCACCAGAGCAAATGATACCGCTGTAAAGTCAGTTGATAACAACAGGATTAAGAGGGTGAAGATAAAGATATATCTCAGAATGTCTTTGGATAAGGATAAAGCAAAATGACACAAACAAAGTCCTAGCAGTCATGAAGTCACTCCAAAAACCTCCTGGCAAGCTTCAGTACATAAATAACTAGAGAAAGGCCATGAAAATTTACAATAACTCTTTTTTCTTTTTCCTTGTTGGTGGTGTATTTCTAACCTATTGCACTGATTATAACATGCTGTCAACAGCCTCATCAATTATCCATTGCTAGAAAGTGGGCTCTAACATGCTGCAAGTGGTATTAATTGGTCTCAGTAGCACATAATGAGTTTAAAAGCTCCTACCTGTGTGCCCCCGGGGATGGTGACTAGAGGCCGACAACAATTTACAGCAGACCATTAACACATAGACCAGAAAGAGCCAGTCAGACAGAAGCATTGATTTGGCACAGAATCTCATCCTGGAGGCAGAAAAGGAAGCAGTTGAGTGAAAGAACAATGCGAGCAGGGAATAACATAAATATGATGTGGGGAAGGGAAAAGCTGAGGGGACGCTGAAGAATAACTGATGTGGCTTATAGCAAGGCAACACTCACAAAATCACATTTGTTATTTGGTTGGGATCAATTCTTTGGTAAGGACACTTTCAATTAGAAGCAATGTCTATCACACATCACATTACCCACAAACACATGTTTATAATAACACATTATGAGTGCAATACAATTCTATGAACCTGAGATAAGGGACAGGTTCTTTTGTCTTTTATTAAGATCCAGCCACACTCAAATTTAAACTTATATATTTATGAGTTGTGCTACTATTTTTAAACTGCACCCCATCCAATGACAGAAAAAAATGTCATTTTTACTTAACACTTCTCAGGACATATTTATTAAAGTTACCAACTTCCCTGTAGCTATGCACAGGACTTGGCTGGGTATCCCAAACACACACTATTTGGGAGATTTCCTGGAGATCAGCTGGTTTGCTCACTCACGGAGCAGCACCTCAGTCAAACATGCAAGGACTCACTTCTCTGCCAGGGTGTTGGAAACTGCATTTCAGAAAACATTTGCTCTAAAGAAGGAGTTGTTACTCTTATTCATGTTATTCTTAGAACTGAGATCCCAAATCTTCTGTAATTTTTCTGCAAATACCTACAATTAAATCCCTCAATAGCTTATGTTTTGCCATTCATCATATAGAAAGGGAATCAAATCATCTCTTTAAACTCAGTTATGATGATTTATTGCTTGCATGATACATAAATGGGCATTATGTACTTGAACCCTTAGATACTGTGTTCCACACTTTCAGCAAATTCTGCAAGCAGGAATACATCAAATTAATTAAAGGCAATTTATAGATTTGCATAAATTGAACCAAATACTGTTTTCATGGCAGTGATGTTAGTCTGCAGTTAATCAGCATGCTGGGATTTGGGCAAGCCTATCACCAGTTTATTTGCACCAAAAGGTCCTTTGGGAACTGCTTTCCCTCTGCAGATTCCAGTTCTGAGTCTTCCAAGTATTTTCTAAAAAAAATCATCTGTATATCTTGAAAATACCTAAGACTATTCAGTTAATCCAATGTTCACGTGCTGAAGAGACAAATTTAAAACAAGAAATCCCAAGCAACACATGCCTTAGACAGCTCTACTGTCACAACCAGGTGACACATTTGGATATTGTTTAAATATGATAAATATCTACCAACTAATCCAAAACAGAGGCCATGTTTTCTCATTTAAAATTGCTTGCACAATTTCCCTTTTCACACTTTGCAAAACAATATTTTTTCTCTAATTGTAAATGTTGATAAAGCCCAAACAAATGAAAAATGCACTTATTAATATCAAAAGTTAAGAGACCAGAAGCCTGCTGCATGTAAATATATTTTAGCAACAAACACTGGTTTACACTTCAGGAAGAAATACATTGGTGCAAACCCCAGCACCTTCAGCCTACAACTTTTTTTTTAATTACATAAATATTACAAAAAATAAACAGCTCGCCATGTCTACAGATTTCAGAGAATGAAAATTATATGTAAAGAAGCCACACTTTAAGCACTGATTTGGCAAAATGGTACCTTTTCTGGCTCTAAAAAGATGGTCTGTTTGGAGCTCAGTATGGTGCCACCCTGAATACAGGAACAAACACCTTGATGGCCTTTTACAGCTGTATATAGGAGACTTCTGTGAGCATGAATCAAGCCCAGAAGATAAAGACATCACTGCTCCTCACCTACCCTATGAGCATCCTCTTCTGGAGCACTCCCAGTCTAATTCAGAGCAGCTGAACCACATAATGTCACGGCAGCTAATGGGATTGAGTCACTGTGAAACCAGCATAAATGTCACTATTGCTGTTGGTCCAGTATTAACCTAAGAACACTGCCTGGTAAGTTCTAAAATCAGTGTACCAGTTCAGATTTTGGTCATCCAAATCTTTCCCAGCTGACTGAACCTCTTTTTTTTTGTTTTGTTTTGTTTTTGGTGTTTTTTTGTTTTTGTTTTTGTTTTTTTTTGTTTTTTGTTTTTGGAGAGAGCTGAATTTAACCTTAGTTTTCGTGGCCTCTCTGTGAGAAGCACACAGGTCACAGCTCATCCACCAGTTATCACTGAATAGGATGTCATCATCTGCTCAGCTTCCAATCCCATCCTTGTGTTGCTCTAAATGCAAACAGATCTGATCCAAGTATCAGTGGATACCCCAGCTCTGGTGTCACTCTGATATATCACTGTGAAGACAGAAACCTTCCTCCAGGTTTCCTGGATTTAACCTGTGGAATTAAATACCCCAGCTCAGGCATTCTGGACATGCCATTTCTGGTGGAAGGGACAGGTGGGATGATGGACAGGTCCCAAATTATGCATCATATGCTCAACAGCTGCTGTTTCAGCACTTAAGTGGACCCAGGTGTTCCCACCATTCCCAGGGCAGCAGCAAAACTGGTCTCAATGGAAATAGCCTTGCACAGACCTATTTTCAAAAGTTTTCCCTGGTTGATTTTGACTCTTTTGAGACATTAAACAAGGAATGTGAAACCAGGGCCCATCAGGTTAACAGGGTAACCTTACCCCTGTGTAAGGACGTTCAAGTCCAGGAATAAGTGTATCACTACAAAGCACCCTCTAGGTCATAGCCAAACTGAAAGGCTGCTAAAAGCATCCAGTACCATCCAAATGACACATCTGCAGACTTTAGTCTGCCTTGCAGGTAGACAGGACAGCAAGTTCTCAGCCTGCTAATGTAAAGAAATACAAGAGGATCTTTGAGAAGGCAGAGAAAAAATGAAATTTGGCTGACAGATGCAGCAAGGGGTGCTGAGCCCTTCAGCGTCACTGGGCTGCTGCTTTCAGAAATGTCAAGCCTTCACTCTCTATTGGATTCAAGTGGATATTATTGCTAACCAGAACAGAGAATCTTCAGTGTCATTTGAAAGATAAAAAGTGCTCTTACCTTGGGGACTTTGCAAGAGTTTTGTTCCAGTCAAACACAATTATTTCAGTGTGTTTTTCATAGTTATTCCAGATTCCCATTTGCAGCAGCAAATAAGCCTTTCTGCATCTCAGAATTTTTCCTTCACTTCGGGGACCTGGAAAGAAATCCACATTACACTGCAATTAACGTCTGGAAAGGTGCTGTAAAATACGTCTTTGTTACCAAAATCTTAGTTTCACAGTGCCATCTACAGTGCAATCCGGGGCAAAAGGCAACAGTTGTATTGCTCTTTGCTTTCTGAGGACACAGAGAAGCGGTGGTGAGGCAGCTCTGAGGTATCACTGCATGAACCAAAGGCAGAGTTTGCTGTACTAGGGGTTGCAAACAGAATGTGTGCAGCTCACTGGGGTCTCTCACCACCCAACTGCTGGGAAAGCTGTCTGAGACTGCACCATAGTGCAAACACATTTCCACACGGTTCCATGAAGCCTCCAACAGTTTGAAGCAGAGATTATTAAAGATAGTGGGGAAAAATCTGTCATTGTCTTCATAAAGATTTGGCCCAGGCCCTGGATCCTGCCTCAGCAGCAGAGGGTCACATCCACAGGAGTGTGTCTGGGATTCTGCATTGTTGCACCCTCTGACCCTGCTGCCTCTCCTCGCTTCCAGCATCACCTCTCACACCCAGCCCACCTACACCCAGGAGTTACACTTTGGAACCTCCACATGGAAACACTTCACAGCCCAGAAGAAGCCCATTTAGGGCTCTGACACATGTTCTGCAGAACAAGGAGCTCAAACACTCCATTTTATAGACATTCAGACTTCCTTGCTTTTGCTGTTTATATTTGGACGCTCACTTCCATCCCTGGGCACAACTTGACCTTCTGCTATTGAAAACACGACACAGAGCAATTTGTGAGAGTAATAATAATGTGGTCCTCACCTAGACAGCGATCACAATAACCTTTTCTCAACCTATCCACCATTCTTTTCATTTCACTCCTCCTTTGATCAATTAGAAATTTGCTTTTAAGAAACACAAAATTACAGCACCACACTGGAGGGCAGAGCATGTCTGGGGTCATAAAAGCACGTAGGCAGACACCTTTCAGCAGCTCAGGACAGGAAAGCCCCTGGCTCAACACGCTCATAGAATCACAGAACCTTCCAATTACAGGTTGGAAGGGACCTTAAAGCTCATGTTGTTCCAAACCATGGGCAAGGACACCTTCCACTGGACCAGGCTGCTCCAAGCCCCATCCAACCTGGCCTTAACAGCTCCTTTTTGTTCAGAATGCCATGAGAAAATAGAGTAATTGCTGGAATTAAAGAGGTGCCAGGCCAGCAATCTATAATTAATCACATTTAACTCTCTTCGCTTTCCAAGGTGGAGTTCCAGAGTGA
Organism: Leptocoma aspasia; assembly: GCA_013399835.1. Taxonomy (NCBI): domain Eukaryota; kingdom Metazoa; phylum Chordata; class Aves; order Passeriformes; family Nectariniidae; genus Leptocoma; species Leptocoma aspasia. Next base: position 488,115 of record VXAX01006620.1, read on the forward strand.
GCCAAAATCAGCAGTTCTATCAAATCAGCAGTGGATATCAAAACAAAATGTAGGCAAAGAGTTGTCTTAAGAAAAAGCACTGCCGTCCTGTATTAATCCTTTCTTCCACAAATACACATAAAATAAAAAAATAAAAATAAAACAACAGCGTGCCTCAAAAGACCTATTATGAAGAAGCAAACAAACAGCATTTTCAATAAAGCATTGACTGACTGAAATGGTTATGTGGTACATTTTTACCCATTTCATAATAGGACAGGTAGATAAATATATTCTTACAGTGCTCTTGTAGAAATCAATACTGCAATACACTAACTTGGGGTTTTGTGCTTATCTGTTCCATAATTTTTATTAGAGAGGAAAATAAAGCCCCGTGCAGATGCATCTGCAGGTAAATACAACCATCAGTGTAACCTGTTCTGTAAACACATGTTAAACACTGGTAAAAGGCAAGGGAGTATTGATTGGTCCAACTCATTCTAATTAAGTGGATGCGGCGAAAGTGACAGATGATGCATCCACCTGCATATCTCCAGGCTTTCTGATGCCTTCCAGGCAGTGATATTTCTTTAAAAAATAGAGTTGTATTAGGGGAGATTAGGGCAAACTCCTGAAACCAGCTTCAGCTGCTTTATGTCAATAAAGGAGACAGATCAGAACAGAAACAAGAGGCTCACCTGGTTAATAACTGTAAAAGGAATTCCAGCCTTTTCGTGGCAAAAGCATGCTTTCTGTGTGTTTTGTGAACAGTGGGTTTAACTGCTGGCCCCTGTCTTGTCTCAGGGTGACACATGACTTTGGAAAACAGAGCTGCTTGGTTTTTTTAATACAATGAGGTCTGGCCAGTGAGCAGCTGAACCCCACCTCCATCTCCAGCAAAATATAGAAAAGAAGGAAGAGGGAATGGGAGAGAGGAAAGACTCTATTTTCAGTATTTATGCATGGACTGGCCATGAGCAGCTCCTGCTTTGCACAGCAGTTCCCCAGAGGCTAAACCACTCCCCTGGATCAGTATTTAGGGCAAATGAAGATTGTGGGCTCTGGGATCTGGAGGGAATTGTAATGGTCAGGTCTGCTGCACCTCGATCCCAGCACAGTCTGCTCTCTGTGCCTCTGCACTCTAGTAAAATGGGTATAAATAGCATTTCCCTGTGCCAGGGAAGTGTTTCAAGAACAGAAACAATAAAGGTCTAAAGTTATTTGAAAATTGTATAGGCACTGTACAATTCCTTTGACAGATGGAATAAGATAACATTTTAAATTAGGTACATTTCCTACCAATATTTACATGTTGTAAAATGCTTTTTATGGCTACTTTCTGCAAAGAATAAATTACTAAACCATTTTGTGCCATCTTTTATAATAAGCTATTAAATAATTTAGAAAACCTCCCTTCATTAAATATTTAAAAGGCCTTAATTTCTCCATTCTGAATAATTTCTCACTTAAAATACAACTGTGCATCTCTTAAAGACTCCTCTTCCATAAAGCAAGGGGTGAGAAGGAAAGAAATTTGGGGGCCATGTACTGTTCAGGGGATTTACCAGCCTGACTTTAACCCCAATGTCAGCCTGGCCAAACTCTTATCTCATACTGAATAAAGGACAAAGGGAAAATAGAGCAATATCTGACATTTCTTAGAAGAGACTGGAAAAGATCTGGTTAGGTCACTGTGTGTATTTGAAAACTGCTGCTGTTTGAGGGGAACTAGAGACAAAAGAGAGAGCTAAAGTAAACACCTACACACTGGCTGACCAACCCAGAGCCCCATTTTGGGGCTAAATCACTATATACTGGGTGAGTATTCAGTGACAGTACTTGAAGGGAACATATAAAAAAGAGGAAGAACAACTTTTTACACAGGCAGGAATTGGCAGGACAAGGGGAAACGGTTTTAAATGAAAAGAGGAGAGATTTATATTAGATGTTGTATAAAAGTTTTTCCCTGTGAGGGTGGGGAGGCCCTGGCACAAGCTGCCCAGGGAAGCTGTGGCTGCCCCATCCCTGGAAGTGTCCAAGACCAGGTTGGACAAGACTTGGAGTAACCTGGGACAGTGGCAGGTGTCCCTGACCCTGACAGGGGGTAGAATGGGGTGGGCTTTAAGGCCCCTTCCAACCCAAACCATCCCTGATTGTGTGCTGATGCTGCCCCGTGGCCTGGTGCAGTCCCAGGGCCGCAGGTGAGCTTTGTCCCTGTCGGGTGCAGGGGTCACAGGTGACTGTCCCTGTTGGGATACAGGTGAACCATGTCCCTAGGGGATACAGGTGACTGATGTCCCTGTCAGGACACAGATCACTGATGTCCCTGTCACAAGACAGGTGACTGGTGTCCCTGTCACGATACAGGTAATGATGTCCTTGTTGGGATACAGGTGACTGATGTCTCTGTCGGGGTGCAGGTGAATGATGTCCCTGTCGGGATACAGATCAGTGTCCCTGTCACGATACAGGTCACCGATGTCCCTGTCGGGGTGCAGGTGAATGATGTCCCTGTCGGGATACAGATCAGTGTCCCTGTCACGATACAGATCAGTGTCCCTGTCACGATACAGGTCACCGATGTCCCTGTCGGGGTGCAGGTGAATGATGTCCCTGTCGGGATACAGATCAGTGTCCCTGTCACGATACAGATCAGTGTCCCTGTCACGATACAGGTCACCGATGTCCCTGTCGGGGTGCAGGTGAATGATGTCCCTGTCGGGATACAGATCAGTGTCCCTGTCACGATACAGATCAGTGTCCCTGTCACGATACAGGTCACCGATGTCCCTGTCGGGGTGCAGGTGAATGATGTCCCTGTCGGGATACAGATCAGTGTCCCTGTCACGATACAGATCAGTGTCCCTGTCACGATACAGGTCACCGATGTCCCTGTCGGGGTGCAGGTGAATGATGTCCCTGTCGGGATACAGATCAGTGTCCCTGTCACGATACAGATCAGTGTCCCTGTCACGATACAGGTCACCGATGTCCCTGTCGGGGTGCAGGTGAATGATGTCCCTGTCGGGATACAGATCAGTGTCCCTGTCACGATACAGATCAGTGTCCCTGTCACGATACAGGTCACCGATGTCCCTGTCGGGGTGCAGGTGAATGATGTCCCTGTCGGGATACAGATCAGTGTCCCTGTCACGATACAGATCAGTGTCCCTGTCACGATACAGGTCACCGATGTCCCTGTCGGGGTGCAGGGGCCGCTCCCGGCGCTTCCCGAGGATCCATCGGGGCCGTGCTGCCCCCTGGCGGCCGCGCGCCTCTCTCCGTGCGGCTCCGGCGCCATTCCCCGTTCCGGGCAGCGCTCGGGAATCTCTCGGGAATCTCCTCCGGCCTCTCCCTGTGAGGCTCCTGCCCCATTCCCCGTTCCGGGCAGCGCTCGGGAATCTCTCGGGAATCCCTCGGGAATCTCCTCCGGCCTCTTCCTGTGAGGCTCCTGCCCCATTCCCCGCTCCGGGCAGCGCTCGGGAATCTCTCGGGAATCTCTCGGGAATCTCCTCCGGCCTCTTCCTGTGAGGCTCCTGCCCCATTCCCCGCTCCGGGCAGCGCTCGGGAATCTCTCGGGAATCCCTCGGGAATCTCCTCCGGCCTCTTCCTGTGAGGCTCCTGCCCCATTCCCCGCTCCGGGCAGCGCTCGGGAATCTCTCGGGAATCTCTCGGGAATCTCCTCCGGCCTCTTCCTGTGAGGCTCCTGCCCCATTCCCCGCTCCGGGCAGCGCTCGGGAATCTCTCGGGAATCCCTCGGGAATCTCCTCCGGCCTCTTCCTGTGAGGCTCCTGCCCCATTCCCCGCTCCGGGCAGCGCTCGGGAATCTCTCGGGAATCTCTCGGGAATCTCCTCCGGCCTCTTCCTGTGAGGCTCCTGCCCCATTCCCCGCTCCGGGCAGCGCTCGGGAATCTCTCGGGAATCCCTCGGGAATCTCCTCCGGCCTCTTCCTGTGAGGCTCCTGCCCCATTCCCCGCTCCGGGCAGCGCTCGGGAATCTCTCGGGAATCTCTCGGGAATCTCCTCCGGCCTCTTCCTGTGAGGCTCCTGCCCCATTCCCCGCTCCGGGCAGCGCTCGGGAATCTCTCGGGAATCTCCTCCGGCCTCTCCCTGTGAGGCTCCTGCCCCATTCCCCGTTCCGGGCAGCGCTCGGGAATCTCTCGGGAATCCCTCGGGAATCTCCTCCGGCCTCTTCCTGTGAGGCTCCTGCCCCATTCCCCGCTCCGGGCAGCGCTCGGGAATCTCTCGGGAATCTCTCGGGAATCTCCTCCGGCCTCTTCCTGTGAGGCTCCTGCCCCATTCCCCGCTCCGGGCAGCGCTCGGGAATCTCTCGGGAATC
>VXAX01006620.1:493394-554122 GCA_013399835.1 Leptocoma aspasia
CGCTGCGCCCCGGAGCCGCCCCGGCCCGAGGGAGCGCGGCGCTCCGTGCGGCCGCGCTCCTCCGTGCGGCGCGGCTGTCCGGGACAATTAGCGCCGCTCGTTAATCACACGAACGCGTCGCTGTCACAGGGTCCGTGCCCTGTCCGGTCAGCCTGCCCTCGGAGCGTGGCCTTCACCTCGTGTCCTGCAGCTGCCCCATCGGCCCCGGCAGCGCGCGGATACAGGGAAATAACGCATCTCACATTCTGGATTTGGTCCCTTAACCCTCACCCAGAAATCTCTGCACCAGCTCACGTAACTGCAGCTCGATCTGAAGGCTTTGAGTGTCAGTAAATCCACCTCGGCCGAGTTATTCCAAGAGTTAATTGACCTCACCTTAAACGCTGCACCTTCCAGCGTGTACTTCCTGATACAGGCCGGTTGTTTTCCCGGCTGGCACATCCCACGGGGATGTATCAGGCCTTGAACAGCCTCTGGTTCTGCTAGTCCTTACTCATACAAAAAAAGGGTTACAACAGGTAGGAAGGCACTGTGCAAACTGAGAGAGAACTTAACGTTAGCCATGTAGTACAATCAACAGAATCACAGAACAGTTTGGGACATTAAAGCCCATCCTCTTCCACCTCCTGCCATGGGCTTCCATGGGACACCTTCCACTGTCCCAGGGTGCTCCAAGCCCTGTCCAACCTGGTCTTGAACACTTTCAGGGATGGAGCAGCCACAGCTTCTGTGGGCAACCTGTGCCAGGCCCTCAGCACCCTCACAGCAAAGGATTTTTTCCTAATATCCAATCTAAACCTCTTCTCTATTAGTTTAAATCCATTGCCCCCTGTCCTGTCACTTCATGTGCTTATAAAAACTCCATCTCCACCTTTCCGGTAGGCTCCCTTCAGGCACTTAAAGGTAGCACAAGACTAAGCTCACAGTGCAAGAGAATAAAACTTTTGTTGGGCCCATTCCCTCTTCCCTTTACTCCCAGAGTTGACATCAGCTCTTCTGCTTCCCTACAGGAATCTCTGAGGGATGGAAGTCTGGTCACATCGAGCTCCCCATGGCAAAGTGAAGTGAGAAGGCTCTTTGGACCACACAAAAATCATCCAGGCAGGTATCCAAAATACCACCGGGTCACTGCAGCAGTGCCCAGCTCTCTCAGACCCCAGCAGACTCCCTACACACCTCGTGGGCAATTTTTGAACCTTTTTTTCATGACATCACGTCCCATTTACGACATCAGTCTCTGCTGGCAGCAGCTCAGTCTGTCACCCCTAGTCAGGCCTTTCCACAGGAATATTTCAAAATCTCACTTAACAGGAACTAGGGGTGGTGGGGAAGAAAAGAAAACAAGGAAATAGAGGAAATAAGCCCCACCCTCGTGAGGAGGGAGAACTGAACTGCTGTTATACCCACATAACAGGAGGTATTGACCACACCAGCAGCCAGACCATCCACACACACACATCCTCTGTGCCATGGTTTGGAGGGAACTGAGCCTGTCTTCAGCAGCATTTGGAGTTCTCTAGGTTAAATCTGTCCTCATCACCTCCTTTAAATATGAGAACAAACCTTTTGTCTGTTGTGGACATGTAAAGATGGTGCCCTGGGAGGATATCTTCTAAACATGCCTAAATCACCCTAATTTTCTAGCTCTGAAACCACAGACTTCATTAGTTAATAGTGCCAGAGCCACAATAGTGACTTGGGTGGATCATCTGTTGGAAAGGTTTTTCAGTTTTTCAGGGCTCATTTTAAAGTGAGAGTCTGTGGCCTCCAAATCTGAGCCAGCAGAGCTCAGGTCACACAGAAGCAGAAAGAGCAGTGCACAGGATCAGGAAACAAATTCAAGCAAGGGACTGAGGGCAAGGAACAGAGGACTGACTGCCAGAAAACCCAAAGTCCACGCAGAGTGAGGAAGAGTTTAAAATCAAAGCTGTTGCTTCCTCTGCTCCCTCAAAACAAAGTGAGTTCTCATCTTTCCTCCAGGATAAAGTCACCAAGACCAAGAGGACTGCTCAGAGAGCAAAGTGCAGCTCTTCTGACTGTCGAGTGGAGGCAGAATAGACCCTTTTCTCATACCCATCTTATTTATTATTCATCATCACCCCACTAAGGACCATTCTGCCAAACTCCAGAAAAGGGAGGTATCACCAACAAGGTTTCATTTTAAAGGTTGCACAGACTTACCCATGTAGACAGCCAACACAGGAGATCTCATTACAGCACAGAATTTCAACTCCTTCAATTACCTTTATCAGAAAGAATTTTTCCTTGTGATTATCCAGGTTCTTTCAGTCCCTCACTGCAGCTCAAGATCTTCTCCACCCCCCTGTGCAAGCCCTGCTTAAGAGATGTGCAGGCTTCAGGCACTTTGTTCAAGGGAGAGCAGGAATTACTCCAACCCTGTTCAAAGGGGACACAGAGCAGAGACTGTGCCCTGCTCCACTCCCAGCTGTCCTCCTAGAAGCAGAGCAGTTCTCATCTAAAGCAGGCAGCACACCAAAAAAACGTGGAGAGAAATGTCTTTGAAGGAAATCTCTTCAGCAGAATGTTTCAGACGCAGCAAAAACACATTTTTCCCTTACTAAATCTCTAAACTGCCGGGTAGCAAAGCATTAAAGTTGTTGCACAGGTTATCTTGAGCCATAAACCCCTGTTTTCTATACCCTGAACTGATGGAGGAATTTAATTTCTCCCATGGAAGGCAAAGATAACTGACCTGCTGTAGAGCAGGTCACTCACCTTCCTTTCCTCTCACCAGAGACCCAGTTGAGCTGCTGGTTATTTTGCAGAGGTTGCTCAGACAAGAGAGGAATGGGTGGAAGGGATGGAGGAGGAAAACTCATGTCCATTTGTGCCTCTGGCTAATGCACTGGGAGGCCCCAGAGCTACTCTGGTGTGTGGTTGCAAGCCCAGGGCTCACATGCAAGAAGCAGGTAATTCCTAAGGGTGGCTGTTCAAATTAAGAGGCAATCCAAGGAAAATAACATGAAAATTAAGAGACTCGGCAAATGCAAGTGGTAAGGAAAGGTGGAAGTAACTGTTTAGTCAAGAAAAAAAACTTAGCTGGAGACATGTCAACTGTCTCCTTGAAGAGGCTTGCTTTAAAGAAGGGCAGGATTTAAAGTGGTTCTCTGTAGCTACTGCAAATAGCATAAAAATAAATTCAGTGTCCTGCAAAGATTAATTGTTGTGTGCATGAAGATAAACTTTCTGTGTCTAAGTGGGGGAAACTCATGGTACAAACTGCTCATGGAGAAATCTCATGGAGCCTGGTTTGTGGAGAATTCTTTAAATTGGATGTACACCTGTGGGGTGGTCAAGGCTCCCCTCTCCATCCACAGGGCTGGATTACATGTTTGCTCAGGATGTGTAACAGGACAACATATTCTTTATGCCCTGGAGGAAAAAACCCCCTGGGATATAAATGTGAGGTAGTGATTCCCTGTTCAGTGTCATCCTCAATTCCCTGAATCAAGTCAGAGGTTACTGGAGGAAAAGCCTGGCAGAAACAAACTGAAAATGCCTCCTGCACACGTTGGGTTTTTCATACAGGTGCAGCCAGGGTGTGCTGTATTTAGATATCTCTCTGGTGCTTCTTAGGGTTCTCATGCAACCAAATTTGGTTCTTCCTCGTCCTACTTCATTAGAATGTTTTATTCTCTTGTTGTTCCCAAAAACACCTCACTCACAGTTACAGCATGTCCACGTGTGCCTCCCTAAGCTCTGTCAGGCCCTGACAGCAGCAGGGCCTGTCCATTTCTCTGTCACCAATATAACCTGGTCCCTGCTTTTGTTTCAATTCCCAAAATGCTCCAGGAGGAAAGCACAGAACAGCCAGCTTTGCTTTTAGAGCACAAGCATGTTTTATGAGCACTGGGTGCACTCTGGCTGATGAAGAATCCCGACTGTCTGTGTATATGGGATAATTGTTCCACTTGGGACTCATTAGCTAATTATTTAAAGATTCTAAGGAAAAGCATTTCATAAATACAGCACTAAATTTCCAGAAGTGTAATTACAGGCTGAACACACATTTTTTAGCACCTGTGTTATCCACTACATAAGCCAATAGTAAAGTACCTTGTGCTGTGCTGTCCCTGCTCTCTGGCAGGCGTGGGGCAGGACAGGATAACTGCTAGGAAATTGAAAGGGAACATTTTTGGCATTCCCATTTTGGTAACAAACAACACAGTCCTCTTAGGGTGGTTTAAAATTCTGCCCCTAACATACAGAATCTCAATAATGAAGCATAAAACTTGCACAGGGTGAGGGAAGCACATACCAGGCAGCCATAACCCAGATTCTTGATCTGGTTTTGTCACTTGACTTTGATGCTATGGGATCAGCTTCTTACTCAATGTTAGAAAACATTGTTTGCTTATCAGTAACTTCCTCTAGTTACTCTGGAAAAACATTGCTCTGCTGAGCAGGAGAATTTCAGAATAGGATTTCTGACACACCAGTTCAGGAATTGTTACTCAAAAATAAAAGATGTCACTTCACAGATTGACAAAAATGAGGCAATTTTGTGGCATGGAGACTTGGACTTGGGCCAATAAACAACTGCATTTAAAGGAGAACCCAGCCTTGTTCAGTCTGGATTCTCATTAACTGAGCAAAAACATGTTTAGAACCAATCTCAGAGTTGTATTTGCTTTTCTATGGTTTGGTAACTCATGCTGGATGGGAGCCCTGCCCATCACACCCAGTGCACCCACACTGTCTGTTTGTGCATGGGTTCTACATCCCTCCAGCAGCTCCCGCCTTTCTCCTGGTAACCACAAAAATTCCAAATCCCAATATGAGTACATAAAGCAACACACTCAGCTATTTTCATTTCCAGACACATCAGGAACTGCATTCCCCTATGCAAGAAAATTTCAGAAGTCCTATAAATTTTGCTTCACAATTCCAGAAGGAATTTCCTCCATCCTTTCCTCTTCCTGCCCAATCCTTCATGCCTCCTTCCCTGTGAATCTGAGCCCTCTGTGTTTCTTGCTTTCACAGTCTCCCTCCCTTCCTCCTCTGGGAATTTTCCTACTTGGCAGCAGCCCATGTGTGAATCCCCAAAAAAAGGGCTGGGAGGCAGGGGAAGAGACTCCCCTGAGGTACCTATTTATCAATTATGAAAAAGGCCTCCCATGGCAGGTTAATCACCTGCTGGATGCTGTTTTCATCCCTTCACAAGCTCAAGGAAGCCACACAGAGCTCTGGGTACTGTTGCAGTGGAAAAGGAGCAAACCTCTAAAGGTCCCAGACACCTTCCCGTGGCTGCACTACCAGGAGAGCAGAGCAGCAGCCACAAAAAGCTGATACCTGCTCTTCAGAAACAGTAAGAGAGGTGTTAACATGGTATTTCCTCCTCAAGTACCTCAATTGTCAGAGGGTCCTCCCTCCAGCAGGACCTGTCCCAACTGAGGGAACAGTTTCCATGCAGGAGGCTCAGCCAGGGACTCAGGCTGAACCATGACCCCAGCCAGGCTTTGAATGAGTAACACCATGTCCTCTTCATGGCTAAGGCTGGAAACTTTCTTTTTTATATGGGATTTTTTCGTCTCTTTTTTTTAAATAATAATAATTTTCACAAAGCTCAGAGAACCCTAAACTTTGGACTTTCAGTTCCCAATCTGCCTACAACGGATTTTTCTTTTCCTGTTTTTCATTCATGCAAAAGCCTCTTCATGATCATGTAACCATGATGGGAAGAGCAAGGGGGAGGGTTAGTGGTATAATTTTGATTATGTTTTGAAATGCTCAGGATTGGAAATGAAGTATGAGATTCCCCCCACTTCCCCTGCCTCTCTTGAAGGCAATTATTATTGCCTTAAAGATGTGAGATCTGTTGAAAGTAACAAATCGTTGATTGTTTATTTTCAGGGTAGACAACAATCAGCTTTTAATCAGCTTCTCATCACCGCTAGAGAGCTATTAACTCTCAAAAATAATTAGAAAACAGAGAAGAAAAATCTTCTCCAATTATTTTCATCCAGAAAACTGAGATTTTATGGGAAAAAAAAAAACCTCAAGTTCCACAGGAAAAAAAAAAAGTTAACATAGTGGCACATTAGGTTCTCTCTTTTAGCAATGGGATATTGTTTGCCAGAAGTTGGATTGTGCTTCCTGAGTTTGTACGAGGTTATGGATATTGGGAACAGTATTTTCAGACACCTTGGGCAGACATTCAGATTTTTCTGCTGGACATTTTTGTTTAAGGAATGGATTGCCTGAGTCTTGCATTTCTCTGATTTCTGACTGTTCACAGAACCCTGGCTTTCAGATTCCCACAGCACACATTTTTTTCCATTTTTGAGTAAATAGTCTGTGAATTTCTGTCCTGGGGGAAACAGTAATCAAACTTAACTACAATAAAGACAGCAACATCCAAATTTCAATAATATTGCAATCAGCAGCAGGTATGGAACATCTCAGATATCACTTTTTGTGATTTCAGATGGGCAACTGAATAGTGATTTCAGCTCATGTACAACTTTCCAGAAGCTTTTCCTACCAAAAATGTCATTAAAATACCCCCTCAATGTGCCTCATTTACCACTACCACACAGAGTTTTAATAGTACACTGCTTGTAACTCAAATGGAACTCAAATAAAATCAACCATGAGCACTTTGCAGGGTCCTGGGGCAGCTGCTGCTGTCCTGCCCAGCAGGTATTTGCCTTTCAGGTGGTGTCCAGGCAATGTCCTGGGTGTTCCTGGGGTGCAGTTACACAGCAAGGAGCCTTTGGTGAGACACTGGGGGACAGACAGGTTTTGTCACTGTCACATTGCAGGGAACCTGCTCTCCGAAAATGTAATGGGCTGCAAATCCCTTAAGGGCAGCTCTCTAAAGAGTGTGTGAGTGCTCAGCTAATGAAGTTCTCCCCCACCAGGACCCCAGTGGCTGTATCTTTTTATTTTACTTTCTCTATTGCCCATTGGAGGTGAATTGTGATTACTTTAAAAAGGGATTCTTCTTGTCCATTGATCAGTGTTGTACCCACTTGACCTACTAGTGTCTCTTTAAAGATTGATGAACTGGAACACAAAAGTGGAACTCTCTCAGTTTAACTGTTCCCACCTGAGTTTCCTGCCCTGGGAGATACATTTTTAAAGAGGCCCATGGAGTGGTTGCACCACTGGTTCAAATTCCAGGGTTATTGCAAAGAGAATTTCCATGGCCTGGCAACAGGCAAGACAGCAAAGACAGTCACAGACCTGGTTTACATTAAAAATTGCTTTCATTAAAAACATGCTACACCTCAGGACCAGAGCAGGAATTTAAGTCTTCTGCTTTAGTACTGGTCATTAATTAGATGAGAAACAGCAACACTAATTTAAAGAAAAATATGGGAAAAATTACTTACTGGATTTATATTTTCCCCTCACCAACTGAAACCCCGCCTTGCAAATGACAAATATTTTGGCTAAAATTAACAAGAGAGGCTGCAGGCAGCCAAACCTTCACTCACCAGAGGCTACCACCACATCCAAAAAGAAAGATACAGATTTTTAATTTAGAGCTGTGCCTCGCACTAGGCAAACCGCACATGTTTTCACATAGTTACATACCACCAATTTAGTCTAACACATCATTTTTAAACCATGGATGAAGTCCTGTCCACCTCTATCCTCCCTTAAAACTGACATAAAATGGCAAAAATTCACTTCTCTGCTCACAGAAATTGTTTGGTGAGCCAAACTCAAAGGACATTTTCCAGAGGGTTCAACGACCCTTATTTTACCTTCCTGGTCCTTTTTCTTTTTCTATGCTGATGGCTTTGGGCAAAAAGAATAGCTACTTGGGTATTTCTTTGTTCAACTTCGTTCAGATTGCATGATTTTGAGAAGCACTTGTGAGTACAAAGTGTCTTGTAGCAGCTGTCTGTCAGAAAGACAGAAGAACCCACTTGGAACACTGATATTGCTGCATAAACCAGAATAAATGGCCAGTGGAGGATATGGTTTATCATTTTAAATTATTTTTACTCTCCAGCCAAAGACAGCTGGTTTCTTAAGCCATGATTTTATCCTTTCTAATTTGACTTCTCAATTGTACCAGAATTCTTAATTATTTCACTGCTTGCAATAGCACCATCCAATTTATCACCTAAGAACAGCAGCATAGCATAAATAATCTATTGCCTTCTTAACCTGAACGTCTCAGCATTTATTCTTCAAGAATATGAAAAATTTCTAATTTAATAATGGGATGTTTCTGTGACAGTCCCCTAACTGAAAAGTGTTGCTTTCTGAAGTTTCCTGTTCTCCACTCAGGAGAACTCAGCAGAGCTCTCTGAATACAGAGCTCAAGCCCAGCTTAAGCTCCATTCCAACAGTCTGGAAACAGCTGGAGGTTATCTGGGATCCCCTGGAGATGTCACCTACCAGAGACCCCTGGCCACTCATGTCCTGAGGTGCATGTCCTGAAACACAGAACCACAGCCAGGTCCTGGCTGAGTGTGTTGAAGTGTTGAGCAAAAACCATGAGCAAAATGGAAAATCCAGAGGTTGCTCCTGGCACAGAGAACCAGGAAAAATCTCTGCTGTGAGTGGGTAAATTTCAGTGATCTTCCAGTAGGAACAGGATTTAAAAAAAAAAAAAATCTCTAAAAAAGATCTGCCAAGCATCATGTAATAAAAATACAGACAAATAATTTTCCTTGGCTCTTATTTACATCTTTGATTCTGAATGTCTTGTTCTGGACAAGGAACACTGACTTCTATCCATTGCTCCTAATGGAGCAAGACCCAGAGTGTGGTACAGTGTTTGTTACACATCTCAGAGACACAAATATTATGCTTAACCAAGAGCTGCAGATTAAATTAATAAAACAAGGTGAAACAAAGCAAAGCCTGAAGCACCAGAGTATGCCCAGCACTTTGCAGTTTGGCAGGGCATTGCTGGGTGGAGCAGAAAGAATAAAATTTGCTGCCCAAATCACACTTTACTGTCAAACCATCCTGTGGGAGCTCTACAGACACATCCTGCTCAAGTCATGTCCTGTCTGCCAAGCAATGCTTTACCCAGAGATCTTACTCCTCATCCCCTTCCCATTACAGGTACAGGTCAAAGCCTCCTCATCCCCTCCCCATTTTAGGTATGGCCCACCTACAAGCTGCCCCTTTTTTCTCAGCACCCAGCTGAGTCTCTTCACACAGGACAGCCATGGGTCAGGAGAAGGCAAAATCTGCAGCTCTTTGTGAAGCATCTCTATGTCCTACCCTAGAAACCAAACAGAGATGTCTAAAAAAGACAGGAATAACTAAACTCCAACCCAGCCATTGGCCAGTGTTTGCCACAGAAAGGCAGTGACCCAAGGCCCTGAGGCAGAAGCTCAGCCGTGCTTGTCAAATGATGCATTTGTAGCTGCACTGAGATTTGAGATTCAAGCTTGCAAACCAGCAGGACCCGTGAATCCCTTAGAATCAAAGCATGAGGACTGTGAAAGCCTTACTCCAGGTGCAGAGCCATACACATCATTATTCCCACCAGAGAATCCACCCGTGGGACCGGTGTGGGTGCCTGCTCCATTAGTATGAGACTGGAAAAACCCCTGAGTGTGAGACACAGAGGAGCCCTCCCAGCAGCAGGCTGTTTGTCTCCTGCTTTAATAGCACCAGCTACCACATCTTAATGGAGCAGCTCCTCCTCCCAGCTCCTCCTCTGCCCTGTGTACCCTGGGGATGCCTCCTCGATATTAAAAGCAGCGTTGGATGAAGGACGGAGGCCCCGAGACATCCCTTTTTTCATCATGTATAATTTGTAAAGCCAGTCAAAAAATAGCAAGCAATTTAGCCTGGAATTTCGCCAGCTGGGATATTCATAGCACATGTGATCAAACAGCAGAATTTGCCAGCCACTGGAAGAACAGTCAGGCTCCATAACCTGACTGCACTGCCGAGGACAGAGCCTGTAAACATCACTATTGATCAGGGCAGAACTATTTTCATCAGGCTGCACTGCTCTGGACATCAAACACCTGCAGCCAAAGTTAGGGCAGATAGCTCCAAGAATTTAACGTTCCTGAGACAGGAGAGATTTCCAAAAGAATTAGCAGCCAAAGACCCTATGAAATTACACTGAAAATTGAAGAAAAAGATATCATAAATGGATTTTATGTAAAACTCCGGGTTATGGTACAGCTTATTGACATATACAACAAATTAAAACAGCTAATTCATCTTACTACCTTCCACTGATAATTTTTTAATTAAGTTACTTATCTTTATCTACATATTTAAGAATGTAGGTCTTTCATTATTCATCTCTTAAAGAAAATCAATGTTGTCCTGGTTTGCTACAGCTCAAACAAGGGAGCAGTATTATCTATGCTAGGACTGACTAATAGAAAAAAAATGCATTAACTTTATTAGCAAGCTCTAAGAAAATGCTATTGAGTACATTTTCATACTCCTAAAAGTCTGAATTATGAACCAAAAGCTTAAGAGTGTTCAGTATGACTAAAATAAACATCATTATTTTTTTAAAATGCTTATAAATAAAAGAAAGGAAAAGGTACAAAATTATTGAAACACTTTAATGAAATGTTTTAGAAAGTTCAGCCCTAATTCTGGATTATATTATAAAAACCACTAGCAAAAAAGCTCTATATTCTGTGTTTTATTATTTATTAATAATATTTATTAATTACTATTCTGCATTTTCTTTATTACTGAGACTGGAAGCTCATCTGTAGCACTCGTTAGATGTGAGTGTCTAAGTGCCTATCCACTACACAGTTTTGAAATATTTGCACATCAAAACACTCTGGTTTTCTACTTGGGATTCTAAAGCTTTATAAAAGACACCGTGAAAAGAGTAAACTTTGAATCTCAATTTCTGGAGGAAACAGACTTTTCTAGTCATCTAGAGCGTCCTTTTCTTCTCAAGGTGACCTTAAGTTTCAGATTTGTGAAATGGTTTCCTCTTGTGTTCAATCCTACTCTGTAATAAGTTCTAAAAATGACTATTTATCTTCTTTCATATATTAGTCATATACAGCAGGAGAAGCCTCTGTGGGAATTTTTGCTATTGGGTTTGCTCAAACCTAAGTCAATGCTGATTTACAAAACATAACTTACCCTTAGTAACAAACAATCATGGATATATTTATTGGAATAACATCTTCCCGTTCTCCTCCAGCAGTGTGTTTCGTTTATCAGTTCCAGTGCTGCAGATTGAGGGATATTTACAGAGACCAAGGCAATTTGAAAGTAATGCTTTTATGTTGCCCATCTTATTACAATTTTACAAGCCTGAATCGCTGGCATTTGGCAAAACAAATAGACCTGATGGTTCTGAAAAATGTTAATGAAATGCAAATTAGCCAGGCAGGTATAAGTTATATTCATGTCAGAGAAGTGAGAATTGGTGCATTGCTCAGAAACTGCCCGTTGCAGAAGTTCTATTTAATGAAGTTTAAATTTTTTTAGATTTTGCCTTGCTAATCATGACCTCGGCTGCCTGCACCATGTAATGACAATAATGAATAAACATGCTGTGCTTATGAAGAACTAGAACCTAACAAGCTGATCAATTGTTAATTCTATAAAGTGACTAAAACGTGTCTCCACTATCAATAAGTAAATCAGCTTCTATTTGCAGTACTAATGCACCTTCTATATATCCTCCAGCTATCCTGCCCTTCTTTGTAATAATGTAATTATCAGTTTGGTCATATTTAAGTACAACCTGAATGAGATTTGATATTATTTTTGTCTTGAGGGTGAAAAAATAGGAGGAAAAATTGTTTGGGTATTTAAAGAGACACAATACATTTATTTGGAGGATGCAGATTTTCCACTTGACCTCCAATTAGTTATACAAAATTATTCATTTGAAAGCCAATTATTTTACAGCATTATTCTTAAATCATACAGGCTATTATCAGACAGACATTCCAGAGAAGAAGGCCTTTTTATTATTAAAGCCCTTTTGCTCTAAGCCTCCATAACAAAGGCTTTAAACAAAAGACAACAGTGCTCATTAACTGTAACAGAAGATGTTTCGTCTGTAGGGGGGAAAAAAAAAACATTTAAAATAAGACTAATTTGGCTTTACTCAGGCTTTATTTTTCCTCTTACATGAGGAAAACACAGAAGGTCGATCTTTAGCCATAATACAATTGTGTATATTCCAAATATGCTAATTGCAAAGAGCTGCCTGTCTCCGCTACATTTCCAAGCAAGATTTAGCAGTAATAGTTTATCCATTGCTGAAGAACATGTTCAAGAAAAAGGATGTTTAACACATGCAAAACCCAGGAGTTTTGCTTGAATTATCTGTTTTCCTTCTCATTCCTAGAGCTGTCTGCAAAGACACTGGGAGGAAGCAGCTCCTTGTTCATCCACCCAAAACCACCACCCACCTCAGTCTGGGGTGCAACCAGGGAGGAAACCTCACCTGGAGCATTTCACAGGTGAATGATACACACTGGAGGGTGAGTAATTGTACTTAAAGTGGCTGCACTAATTGTATTTAAAGTGGCTGACCCTTTTTCAGAGTTATAAACAGTAATTATTCTTAATGTTTACGGTTTCCGTGGCTGTCCTTCTATTGTTAAACTGAAAAAATACGCCACAAAAATACATTGGAAACGTTGCAAGGAGGAAATGTTCTGGAGGGAAATGCTCTTAAGTGTGTGGATAAGCTCAATATACCAATTAATTTCTAACACTTAACCAAGTGTCATTTCTCAGGTGGAAGGTTACACTAATTCTGCCAGAAGTTGTCCCATTTCACCTCAGATCCATCTCTCCATGACAATTTGGTGTAGAAAAGGAGGGATAGTCCTTTTTACCTGCTACTCTCTTCAATTACGACAATCAGCACAGGTTTTTAAGAGGTATTTGATCTAACAAAGTTTTGTTCTTTCGGTGGTCCCTGAGCAGAAACAGATCTCTTAGTAAACAAAAGCAGAATTAACCATTTCAGCAGCACACCAAAAATACAGGGATAGTTTAGTACTAAAATAATTATTTTGTTTTTTCCTCCTTCAGCAACAGTTAAGCCCATACACCACATAACTGGCAGGTATTTCCACAGTTAAACTCTTACTCCAGTAGTACTTTGCAGTTAAATAACCCAATTTCAATTAGTCTGTGATGTGCTTCCAAACAATGGACATTAACTCAGAGGCACTGTTTAACTGAGTAGTGTAGCAGGAATACACACACATGACAATCTCTGTGTATCCCACAAAATAACTATTCCTTTTTTGAGACTCAGCGGCCTGCTTTATGTGCAGGTCCACTCACTGCTGTAGATCTGTGTTTGGGGAAATTTTCATAGCACTTGACTTCTAACCATGGTGCTTCAGAGCCACTAAACTGGCAGTGCTCAGCACAAACAGTGACACAGCCAACACGAGCCCACCGGACTGCCAGGATCAGGCTTTTACACCTGCCTGCATCCAAGCTGGACCAGCTCCAGTTGCATCCCAGTTTTCCTCGAGGAGGAGGCAATGCCCCAGAGCAGGGCAGCCACAACACCTTCTGTCATTAAGACTATGAAGATTTCCTTCACACTTTCTTACTTTTTCTAAGAATAAAGCAAATGGGTATCCTAAGTGCAGCCCTGGCATTGCCACAGACCCTGGCTCTGGCCAGAGGAGAAGATAACAGCAAAGAGGAAGAGATGAGCCCTCCTTCCTCCCTAGTAACCCTGTCACTGAGCATTTGCCAGGAAATTGGAAGGAAACCAGCAAGGAGCATGGGCTTCCTGAATGCCCAGTGAAGAGATCATCACCAGCAACCAAAGCTTCTCTATTTTCTTTTCAGAATTATCCTGGAATCATGGAATGGTATGGGCTGAAAGGGACCTTAGAGTTCCAAACCCCACCCCAGCATGGGCAGGAACACCTTCCATGGGGTTGCTCCAAGCCCCACCCAGCCTGGTCTTGAACACTTCCAGGGATGGGGCAGCCACAGCTTCTCTGGGCAACCTCTGCCAGGGCCTCCCCACCCTTACTGTGAAGAATTTCTTCTCAATATTCAAACTAAACCTGTTCTCTTTCAGTTTAAAGCCATTCCCCCTTTTCCTGTCAGTACAAGCCCTTGTAAATTATAGGGAACAGGGTCCCAAAGACTAATGTAAGCAGGGCACATTCAACCCCCTACTTGTGTCATAGAACCATACTTCCATTAAAGAACTCAACCACACCTTTTTAATAGCTTAAACATAACAAGAAGTTTCATTTAGGAGTCCAAGCTAAGTTAATTTTGCTAGGAAATTGTAATACAGATGCATTACATTAAATTCCAAAACATGGCATTTCTCTTCCTGTCTCCAACATTATTAGCATCTTACAGTGGCTTGAATTAAAAAAGAAACATTTATTTTATCACCCTGATATCAGCCTGCTGCAATATAACATTTTTGACACAGGGAAATATCACGGCTTGGCATCATAAATTCAACGCAGCAACAAGATAAATCCTTCCCATTAATGTAAACCGCTGTACTTCCCAATATATCTGCATCTGCAACACACTTGTGTTTGCTGATCAGACTATCATAAACACACATAACTCTCAGTGAATAATGGAAGCAGCAGGAAAATCCGAGGGTAACTGCTCTCCGGGCTAAAGCAGCCACAGCCTGGTCCTTCAAACAGATTCACTCGTGCAGGGCTGTTCCTGCTTGTGTTGGACAGCATAAAATACCATCACCACTGGAATCCACAAAGGACATCGAGGTACAGTCACTCCTTAATTGCACCTGCACACAATGGATGCTGGAAGCTTTATTAACTTGCAATGTATATAAATACCAGAGATGCACAAAGGAGAGGTTGGGTACCCTATCAATTAAGAATTTCTGGACTTCTCACTGAATGCTTAAGGTGACAATGAATTGACACAGAAAAAAAAAAGAAGCTGATTTAATTTTGTTGAAAAGAAAAATCAGTTAGTGCTTCCTACAACAACTCAATTTCCACCTTTTTCCCCTTTACACTTAGATCAACACTCTGAAACTTGCGCCAAATGGGAATTTGGCACACAGTTTAGGAAATGCAAACACACGAATTAATAACCTGAATTATGCAAATACGAACCTGAAACTTGCAATTTATTTTAAAAAGCTGAAAGGACTCCTCTTAATTGGTTTATCCATGTCTAAGCATTACTCAAATGATTCTGGTTTAGCAGTTAGCAGCCTCTTGCAGGCTCAGAAAAAAAAGCCTACAAATGCTTTAAGAGCTAAAGCACTGAGTTCTGCTTTCTCCTCTATAAGGAAAAGGTTTGTTGCTTCCAGTACCAGAAAGTCCAAGCTGATTCTGTGTTCTTCAGCTCAAAGGGATGTAGCACATGACTGAGTCATGCTTGGCAAGAGGCTGGAGAAAAAAGGGGCAAGAGCTCTTCACTGAGTGTTGGGGAGTAAGTTCTTTAACCACCTTTTACCATCCTGTAACACCAAGGGTGGGACTGCTGCCCCTTAATACATTTATCCTTGTTATACCTCACAGCACAGGTAGCACAACTGCTGTGGAAGGAGGGAGAAAACTTGTGCTGGTGCTGTGCACGGGGAAATATCCTTCTAGGAGAAAGACCTGACCCCACCAGAGTTTTTATTCACAGATATTCCCTGTAAAGTGTAGCTGAAATTGAAACACCACAGAAAGGGGAATAAAAACAACAGGTCACCTTTGGAGCCACGGAGATATCCAGTGCTACTTTCCCTCATTTGAGCTTTACTCTGGCACAGTTGTAGCAAGTGTGAGAAAATCAGCCTTTCCAAAACAACTGCTGGAAAATATAAAACAGAGCAAAACGGGTGAAATCCGCAGTCCTTTGTTCCTCCTTACAAGCCTCTTCAGAATAGCAAAGAGGCTTCGGCGGCACAGCCCAACAGAATCCCCGTCTTTGGGAGTGCTCAGGATGCTGTGGCACTGCAGAGCAGCTCAGCTCGAGCTGCCTGACCCCAGGTGAAAGTGGGCTGTGATCTCCTGATCTGCAGGGCTGGCACCGGCTTCAAAGAGCCGCCTGCCTGATGGTTATCTCGTTTTCAAAGGGGAAAAGAGATGCTGAAGGAGTTCTACTAGACCTTGAGAAAAGGAGTCCCAGGGCCATAAACTCTGAGAGGGAGACAAGGAAAATCCAATACCTCGGATGAAAAGTATTTGTATAGGAGAGATCTTTATTCTGAGTGTGCTTCCAAAATCCAGGACAAAACATTATGCGCCAAGATTTTCCTCCAGAGACTGGAATGAGGCTTAGGACTCAAAGGTATCTTGCTGCTCCATATTCATACTGATGGTGAGTTTAAAAGAATAAAAGATTGGCCTTAGAGAGTTATAAAATATTGGTAGTTCAAAGAAAACAATTTTTTGCACTCACAAATTCAAGTTCAGTTCTAGATTAAGAGCTTATTTTTTCAATGGCCAACTGAGGCAGGTGGAATTACAAAACCACAATAATTTCAAGGTGTCACAAGAAACTTATTTTTCACAAGGCTGAGAATTAATTGCTTTCCATCAAGTATTTTACTATTTACTTCTCCATGTACAATTTTTCCTAACACTGGAGGACTACTGGCCAAATTCTGCCCTTTTCACTCTCAGCCCAGTCCCTAATTGGGAAGCTTTGCCTGAGAGAGGACAGCAGGTGCTGGCCTTCAATTAATAAAAGATTGGCATGGAGAGATCAGGGGCTGCTCCCAAGTACCACCAACCAGTTGCCAATTCAGATCCAATCCAGAGCAGTCACATCTGGAAGGCAACACCAGATAACACCTGCACCTGAGCTGTGTGACCAGGACAACTGGCGGATTCTTAGCAATTTATATAAAACTCAGGGAATTCAAGGTGAATTTTTTATGCAATTTAAATACTATTCCCCAATCACCAGAGCTGGAGCAGCCTTCTAAATAGCTGAAGAAAAGGGCCATGGAATAAGTGGCATGAACCCAGACTATCTCTGCACTCTGGAAAGGCAGAAAGCTCTTCAGTACTGGACTAAAATCTATCACCAAGACTCTTGTTTCCGTTTGCCTGTGTTTTTCTTCAATAATTGGGAGATTTTAGCTATCAGAGTACGTCAAACCTGTACCTTCCACCAGCACTGAAGTCACTCAGACAAATATATCAAACATCAATATGAAACTATAAGGGACAAAAAGAGAATAAATCTGCTACAGCATCATCTAAACATAAGACACTAAGTAATAGCATTTTTAAAAAATCTATTTCACACAGATGAAAATCATTACAGTTCTCTAGAGACCCTCTCTCTCTCTGCAGCTCCCCATGTCATTTCCTAGCTGGTACAAATGTGCCACAGGATATCAAAAGACGGTTACGTTCTTCTAATTTTAATATTCCTCTAATCCAATAATGGCTTGTTTACTGCTTTCTAATTTAAAGGTAATTCATTAGATGTATCCTGTCATGTCTTATTGGCAATGAAGGCATAAGGATCTTCCACAGAGCTCTGAGGCATGTCAGTCATATTCTAATATTCTCTGTGGGTCCCTCAATGCAAAGGGCTATCGATGCAATGGCACTGATAAGGGACTGTGTGTGTGTACCTACATACAAATCACAACCAAAAATATTAAAAGACTTCAGGGGTGAAGTCTGGACCCAAAAATTTATGTTTCAGCATTGAGAATTCTAGCAAACAGAAATATAAGTGATTTGAGTGCAAATATTTGTGATAGTGACAAAAAGGGTCTTGCACAGCCTGTGGGGAAGCCCCTGCCTGACCTGCAGGGGAATTGGATGAGTCTGCAGCAAATGATGAAGGTTAAGGAAACATTAGACAGAAGAGGCAGCCTGAACTCCGAAATGGACATTTCAGGAGCCAGACCATGCCAGGCAACATCTGTTGTGATTTTCCAAAAGCTACCCTGAGTTTTTGAGTAACCCTAGGGCAAAGTGACAGGAACTGAGGCCAAGGGCTTCAGACCTGCTGGACCTTGGCAGCACGGAGGCACCAATGTGAGGGTGAGAGCACAGCAGGAGCCACTGGCACAGCAGGGCAAGGCTCTTTTCTGCCCCACCAGCCACAGCAGCATCCACCTGGCTGCACGGAGTCTGTGGCCACCCCTCCGGGAGCAGCTCTTCTCCAAGCAATCAGGCAAAGGAAAGCAATTTACTACAGGTGAAAGCACTGTGTGCTCAGACACGCTGCCCAGGCAGTTCTCCTGCTACAAGGGCTGGGAACTCTTTGGCTGTTTACACTCTGCCAGCAACCAGCTCAGCCACACCAGCTCTCCCTGTGCCAGGGCACTGAGATGCCCATTTTCAATAATCTCTTCCCAAGAGAAACCTTTAACCAACCGGACTAACCACACACGTGTGGCTGCTTGGTGAATTGTTGGCTGTCTCAGAGGAGGACACAAGGCTGAGAAGCACAGTGACACCGTGCTAGGAAACCTCGCACAGACTGGCGTTATTCCCCAGGAGCACGGCAGGATCACCAGTTTGGAAGACAGTTTGGGTCAGTACGTGTCCAAACCCATCCCCTCATTGGCTGTCGGTGATGTCATGCCCGTGCATTAATCCCCGGTGACTGCAGGTTTGGCACCACACGGATCACCCCATCTCTGCTAACGACAGCGACCACGCGCCTGGGAGGAAATTACTCGAGCAGAGAACAAAGCAACTTGTTGAAACAGGCAAAGTCGCATCTCTTAAGTGATAATTTCCAGCTTTTCTTTAGTCAGAGTGAAGTTGCTGAGGTCAGGAGACGACACGTGCCTCGCCGACAGGAGTGGGTATTGTTAGAGCTCTGTTTTAAAGAAAGTGAATCCTCCCACTCAAAAAGGTGAAAGTGCCAGTGGTGGGAAATCAACTGCTCTGGGAAATGAAAGTATCTCAGGAGCTATAAAATCGGTAGCTGAAATTATAAACACTTTTTTAAAGTAAAAGAAGATAAAAAGAATGACATTTAAAGAGCAAGCTTGACCCTTTGCTAGAGGCACCCTCATCACCGGAGTAACGGGGGCAGTAAATAAATTTCGCGCACACACCCCAGTGCAGAACAGACTGAACTCCAGGACCACCCCTCGGAGTGTTCCGGACTGACACTCCCGCAGCCGCTCTCCCGGAGCCTGCCCAGCCCCAGGGCTCGCCGCAGACGTTCTGGGGAGCGCCAGGCACTGCCGGCACGGGGGTGCCCGCTGTGGGCATCCCTCTGCCCCCGGCCGGGCAGCCCCCGTGGCCTCTTGGGGAACAGATAAATCACTGTTAGCCCCCACACTCGCGGTGATTGCGCTCCGAAACGCAAGTTACCTCTCAGCTGAAGCGGTGCTTCTCTCCCAGCTGCCTCCCCCGGCGCGCATCACACACCTCCCCGCCCGGGACCCGACAGCCGGGGGGACCCCGGCTCCAGCCCGGCCCGGCAGCTCCCGGAGGGCAGCCCCGGCTCCTGGCCCGGCCCGCACCTCCCGGCACCGAGCACCAGCCCGGGCAGCCGGAGGGGAGCCCCGGCCGCAGCCCAGCCCCGCACCCCGCGGTGCCCCAGCTCCGCTCCCGCTCACCTGGCCGCCGTCTCGCCCGGGGAGCGGCTGCGGGGCGGGGCGGCGTGCGGGGAAGGGGGAATCACCCACGGGGGAGCGGGACAGCACCCGGCGTTCAGGCTGCGAGGAGGATGCTCCGCATAGACTCCCGCACGTAGCGGCGCAGCGCCCAAAGTGGCTTTGGAACTCCCCTCCCACTCCTCCTCCTCCTCCTCCTCAGAGCCTGGGGAGGAAGCACGGTGTTCCGGCTTCGGCGTCTCTCCCACCCCCGCGGAGCATCCTCCGCTCGCTCTCCGGTCCCTGACCCCGCGGAGCACGGGGAGCGCAGAGCCGGAGCTGCCCGGGCGAGCCACCCCCTCCTGCCTCCCTCCCTCCCTCCTGCCTCCCTCCTTCCCTCCTGCCTCCCTCCGCTCCGGGCAGCCGGGGAAGATCGCGCTGCCTTCCGGAGACAGAGCCTTCGCTCAGCCCGGGCTTTTAATCGCCTGACGGAGTCCTGACCTTATTTCAGCGTCCGAGTGGTCGCTGCTCAGCCGAGGGAAGACACGGGAGAGGTTTCCTAGCTCGCAGCCCGGCCGGAGTTCGCAGCATCTTTCGGAAACAGCTGCAACTTGAGAAGGGAGCGGGGGCTCAGGCCGTAACCTCCCCGCTCCTCTTACCGCATGTCCACAGTCCTGCGGGTTATCAGTAAATCATCGTCTTCAGGAATTTGGTTTAAATGTTCAAAATGAAAGCTGGTGTTTCCCTGGCTACAAAGTCGGGGTCACTTTGCCTTTCCAGCAGCCACCGGGAAACGGAGTCTCCTTCTTGCTCTGCCACTGACTCTGTACAGCCTTTATCCTCCCACTTTACACCCTCAGATTCTCCCGTAGCTCTGCTGCTCACCTAAACAGTGACGTCCAAATAAATGCTTCGGGGGCTGTCAGGCATTTAAATATGTGTAGAATCGCGTCTCATTTCTGTGAGAGAGGGCAGTGTCTCACCGTAGGCAACCACAGGGCTCAATGCAACAGTAGGTTGATCTCAGCTATATTACCGAAATCCTGTTGTGATACAAATCGTCATCCTCCTGGACAAACGTTCCTTAAATCGGAAGAATCACTGAAAAAATGCCTTGTGGAACAGAGCAGGCTACTTTTATCATAGGAAAATACTTGTTGGCTGCTGTTGTGGAATTGCAAATTGCCTTACAAGTTGTCTTTCTGCAAGTTCTCTAGTCCACATGTGAAAAACAGTAAAAATCTCAGCAGCTTCCACACCACCATTCACAGTAAATTAATAATCCAGAAGCAGACTCTCACATCCTGGATAAATTCACTTAGCCTGAAAGAAAGGGTCCGAATCCCCAGCCTTAGCTCTCCCTCATCTCATGTTAGCACAACTCAGCTGTGCTCTTTTAATCAGCAGGAGTAGCAATATAGTCAAAATAGGAGGGAACAAGCCCACAGCATGAGACCACATCTCTCCATCTCCTTCTTTACCTGACGAGCTTGCCTACTGTTCCTGACACTTAACACCCCTCCAGACCTCTAGCGAGCCTAGAAAAGGGGACAGAGAAAAGGCAGAAGCAGGAAAGTGCTCCAAGGTTGCATAAAGAAATGTGAGAAGTAGATGTGGGTAAAAGGGAGTGAACTGGATGTACCGATGAGAAATGAGAAGATTTAGAGGACAGGAGACAAAAATTAGTAGGAAGAAAGGTCTCATCTTGCTGTCTGGGGTACAGTTTGTTGGAAGTAGGCTGGTCAGGGCATCAGACAGGGATTATGTAGGATCAACAACCCCCTGATATGTGTGGATGGAGCAGTTTACCAGCTGTGGGTGCTTTTACTGGGCTGCTGAGCCACAGGAGACAGCAGTTCACAGCTCTCTCTGGCCTGGTGTTGTCCTGTGCTCATAATTCCTTCCCATCTCTTAGCCTCACTTTTCCCATCCAGACAGCAGAGACAGCCCCATTTCTAGCACTGGGTTGCTGTCAAAACGAATTAAGAGGTCCAGAGAGTACTTTGAAATGCAGATATTATGCTCACTAGTGTTAATGTCTCCAAAGCGGCCCCCAGATATCTCTAAATCCTCAACACATCCCTGATCAATTCCTGTTTTGCATAGGAGGAAGCCAGGCAGAGGGACAGAGGCTTTAGTCCATCCCTTTTATGTTGTGTTCTGAGGGTCCCCCTGACCTTGCCACGGCTCAGGTTCCCAGTTCTTGTCCCACAGTGTCTGATCCCATCCAAAGCCACGTTTTGCTGGTCACACAGAACAAGCTCCACACATGCAGAGCCTCCACACCTGATTATTAATTACTACCCTATTAGTAATAAATTACTACCCCCTAGAAAGCTATTTCCTCTGGCAAGTCAATGCCCAGGCTTGAGCTCCCATCCCCTCCCTCGCCCTGGAGCTACACCCACATTTCTGGCATCCCCTGCGCCCAGCAGGCCCCTCCCAGAAAGCTTGGGCACTGTGGGGCTGGACTAAATCTCCCCCTATATTTTCCTTGCCTTTGCAGGTGCACTGGGAAGGAGCAGGACACAGGAGCTTCTGGTCCCCAGGCCTGTGATCAAATTATCTCTCCCTCTGTCACACATCCTAATCATCACAGCTGGCGGCCATGCCAACAATATTAACGCTGCTGAGTAGCTTTCAGTTTTGCAATTAGCAAGGTTTTCTGCTTCCCTCAAATAAAAAATAGGCTGGTGCTTCTCAACACTGCATAAATGATACAGAGACATTCAGGGCCCACGTTCCTGCCTTGTTGAGATGAACCGACATTAGAAGTGCTGGAGATATTTTAAGTCTTCTGAAGATTAAAATGGTTACAAAGCTTATTATTTCTAAACATGTTTATCCTGCCTCTCTTTTTGTTTGCAAAATTAGGCAAAGCAGAGTTTAAACAAACAACTATTGTACTATTAAACATTGATTAAAGAAAAGGGTTCCATTTAAATTATTAAGTGGTAAGATAAAAAGCATCCCTTCTCTTTTGTACGTTACTTTATTCAGAAGTCAAACTTCTGTAGTCTCACTGAATGCTAATGAGCAGCATAATAATGCACAAGGGCAAGAGGGGGCTGAGTAATTAAAAACAGAGGCCAGAAATCAAAGGGCTTGAAATACACTTAAGAAAATAATTCAATTATACATTAGAAACCTGGGATAATCAAGACACATCCCACAGTTCCATTCATCACTATGCCCCAATTTTATATCTCTACTGCTTTGCTGTACACAGGAAGCAGCAGTTGGGACTTTCATGTGTGATGGCTCAGCTGGAGAGACAAAGGCAACGTGCACTCAGGTCCCATCCTCATCTCTGCTCCTTGAAAACAGCTTCACTTGAGTGAGAAGATTCTCACTTACTTGATTTAGGGAAATCCTTTTGGTCACAAGATAATTCTGTATTGGTTCTATATTCCTTTTCTCTGTAGCCTTGCAATTAATTAACACAAATCTCTGCACCCACCATTTTATCTTCCCTACAAATCCATCTCCCATCACTCTCCTTGGCTCTCACCTCTTCAGGCTTGCCTGGTTATCCACAAAACCTCTGCCAAGCAAAGCAGTGGGTCCAGCAAACCATGTATTTAGCTGGGGTGACATCCTGAGAATCTGAGGTTTTCACACAACAAAAGCTGGCTCCTGATGTAGCTTTGCAGTGTCACTTTTATGGGCCAAGGAATCCCAGCACAGCTCCTGGTCTCCAGGACAGCAAAGCAGACTGTAACATTTATAGGGAATTCCAGTGCCATGTGATAAAACAAGGAAAAATGAGAGAGTTTAGTCTTGTTCAGTGACTTTGGAGGATTTAAGTGGTTTTGCCTTGTGCAGTCTGGATGCAATAAGCAATTATCAAACTTAGACTCATTGCACTGACTCCAGCTTAAAGGAGGGAGCTGTAAGTGATGCATTGTCAGGCACCATGGAAAAAACAGAAAAACTGAAAACAAGAGTTTCCATCTGACAAAGAAGAGCATTGTGTACACAAGCTTTGCAGATGCACAAATTGTTACCTCCTTTTGGTACATAATTAAGGCAATGACAGGGAAAAAATCTTGGAAACAACTCAGTAAAGAAAAAATCAGGAATTTTAGCAAAGCCAGTAGTGAATTGCATATCAGCTTCCTGAGAAATCAGAGTCTGATGTCTCATTAGAATTTTTAAAGGTTTAAGCATAGAGACTATGAGTTGTCTCTGCTGAGCAATGCAGTCAAACCAAACACTGCTGTGCTCCACCAGGCCACAGGAGCCTGGAATCCAGCACAGGTCACAGATTTGAACAGTGAGAAAGGAAAACAAGAACCTCAGGTCAAGTTTTCCAGAACTAGGGGTCTCAAAATGAAAGTTATGACTCCAGCAGATGGGGAGTGTTTAGTGTAGTTCCAACTATTACTGAGCTTTGCTGCATCTTCCATTCTGGAAAAAACAAAAGGCTGCATGTGAAGGGCTAATTTCAACAGTGTATGACAGCAGCTGATGTGGATGTCTCCCAGCCTTATCAGCCACATCTTCCTCAGTCAGAACTAAAGCTCTTTTTGAGATGATTCAGCTTCACCACCAAAAGAGATGCACGCTCACTTGTTAAATAGGAGATCATTAAGACAAACAAACCAGCTCATAATGTGAGTGGAGCAGTGTTTGCTAAAAGTGGAGAGGGAAATATGCAAGTTAAGACAGACATTAAATTTCAACCTACAGTGAGTTAGAGGAGCAAAATATCCATTTCCCCCCATTTTTCTAATGGGGAATTAATTTTTAGAAGAGAAGACACAGACACGTTGCTTGATTTTGCAGAGGGAGTGACTGGAAGTGGGGAGCTGCACCTAAGGGCAGAGCCTGAGCCACAGAGGAGCCCCAGTGCTCAATATTCATTTCTCAAGTTTGTGGTTGAAATACTCCAACAGATATCTTAGTGACATCCTTTTCCGAGAAGCAGTCTGGGGCAGTAATTCTGACAGGACAAGTCAGCTGTAATGAATCTCTTTCCTCAGCACAGATGGGGCCCCGCTTTACTCACATGCATTGCTCCTTCCACTCCCTAAGACTATGTGGAGACAAGAGAAAGCAGCTCTGGCCTCTTATCTTACCTGCCTGAAACAATATAGTGGCAATCAATAAATGAACTACATTTTCTTTAAATATGCAATTACATGGAATAGATTATAGAAGTGACAACACCCAGAACAACTCCACAAACACAGAGCTGGGCTCTGATTTCTATCAACATGAGATGAAAGTCATGTAGTTGCTCATTTACAGCTCAAAGCTGCATTATTTTCCCTAACTCAGGCTCTATTGGTAGTCAGCTGAACACTCTAAAGCAAAAATACCAACTCATCTTGATATTCCTTCCACAGTAAATAATGATTTACAAAGGAGGGGGGGAAATCTCCCTTCCCCTCCCTCTTTCAATTCATTAAGCTCAACTGTGATAACCAGTGAGGCATACAGGAAAGGGTTAGGTATCTCTGCCTCTGAATATTTAATTCAGGACTAAATGTAATGCACAGCATCTTTGCACCCTTGGGAGTTCAGCAGCCAATATGCCAATGAATATATCCTGACAATAGTGATTTTTTCTGCACTTTGGAGGCATGAGTGACATTTGCTCACCACATATGTTACATCGGATGCTGAGGTCTACACTTGTGAGAAATTAATCAGAATCCATCTGTTTCCTTCTCATCCTGGACAATTTCATTACAACTTAACCAAAGATTATAGGATTCCCATGTCTGTGTCCCCAGCCCCCAGCCCAGTCTTGGTGTTTCGATACCAAATGATTAAAGCTGCTTAGTTTAAGTAAGGTCAGAATCAATCTTCCTTCCTGTAGGGAAAGGCATAATGCTCATGGGCAGGGTCCAAAATCTGCTCTAAATTACATGTAGGTAAATCCAGAATATCCCTACTGAAGTGAAGGGTGTTCAGATTTATCATGGAGCAGGTTCATGATCTGTCAATACATATTTCTGGTGGCTGATTTTGGTGGATATCAGGCTCAAAATGGCACAAAGTCAGTCACTGCAGGCCCTCTGTTACATTTTCATTTACTTGTCCAGGTGGTGAAGGGGGATGGCTCAGCCCTTCTGTGGGGCTTAGAGAAACCATGACACTGTTGGGAACAGAAAGTGCTCTGGCTTAAAATTCTGCCTGTACTTAGGTGGCTTAGAAAATACTTTGCTTATTTTGTATTTACTGGTACCTCTTTAATTCATTGTAGTAGCAAGGGAGAACTGGACAAAAAGGTTTCTTGGACCCTGATTTATAATGCTGACATTTGCACAATGATGGATGAAGAGCTTAAAAGTGGGGGATTCTAGGAGTTCTTTGGACAAGGCACAAATGGTTTAACAAGCCCAGGAGCAGAAATATCGGTGAGATTTTGGTACCAAATTACTCCGTGACAGTTCCAACCATGAGGGTTCCTGAACGACAGAGAAGCCAAAGCTGTGAACCAAAAAGAGAGGTTTCCATGACAGAAGCTGGACAGAGAGACACAGAGTGGGAGGCCTGGGAGAGCCCAGTAAAGAGGGAAAAGAGCTCCAGGGACAGGGAGCTGAGAGGCAGCTCTAGCACCAGGGGTCTGCAGGTCAGGGAGGCCAAACTCGATCCAGAGGGGCCAGGATGGAGCTGCTGGCTGCACACAGCCATGGCACGTCCCAAAACCTTTTTGCCACTTACCTGTGACTGTGGCAGAGAGACCTCAAGCAAAGGAACTCACCCAGCAGTGGGGAGGTGGCAGCTGAAGGTGGGTGAGATGTGCAAAGCCAAACACCATCAGCAGCCTGAGAGGGAAGCAGGAGAAGCTCCCTGAGCCCGCTCTGAGCCTCCCCCACTTCTCCAGCCATTATTCCAGCTGACTTGCAGACACCTGATGGTTATTTTTGAAATGAAGGCGCGTTCAGATCACGCTGTCACAGCCTGTCTGTTCAATCAGGAGTTACTTGATCAGATGGTTTTGTGCTGTAACATGATCACAGGACACCAGGGCTGGAAACAGGGCCCCCATTCCAGCTCCGGGGCTGGACACTTCCTTGCCAATAAGATATTGACACATGGGGAGATAGCTGTAAAAGAAAAGGAAGATCTTGCATAAATTAACTTATGCTATTTATAGACATGGAGAGCAGTCTATCCATGGGACCATCTGCTAATCTATGTCCCATGGCAATTAAAGTCAACATTTCACTATATCTTCTCCATCAAGGGCTGAGATTATGCACTGAACTCCTTTTTTTTTTTTTGTATAACACTAACCTTGCATCTGTGCTGTTTAGTGTCTCTTTCCTACTTTCCATGGCACTTCCCATGTCCATTCTCTGAGTGCCTGCTGCAAGAAAGAAAAACTCAAATGGATAATTTTTATTAATTTATAGTGAAACGGGGAATAGGTTTCTCATGTTTCTCAAGAACTTACCTGTTTTGATAACAAGAAAGATATTATGCACTAAATTAATGAATTTATATATTTGATACAAAGTGATCTTCACACAGTAAAATTGTATCAATGCTTGCTACAAACAAACCACATAGATTTTCAGAAGTAACTTATGATTTTGGACATTATGTTTTTAATGTTCCAACCCAAGATGCTTCCAAAAATTATCACAAACCTGACAGCAGACCTCTTTTCTTCAGACCATCTCATTTTCCTCAAGGAAAGCTGGAAGCCTGAAAATTATGGCACTCAAACATTCTGCTTTAGAAAATACGTAAAGACAAAACCCAACTGTAGCTCTTACACCACTTGTCCAGATTATAGAAAATTTTCTGAAGTAACTTGAAAGCTTGAGTCCTACTGCCTTATTCTGTATCTTTTTATACACAACACATTTTTATTACTCCATGTAATTTTAATAATGTATACTGGCACCATCACTTTAGCAATTGCATTCACTACATTTAGCAATAGGAGTTTCTGTAACAGCAAGGAAGAAAATACATAAGATTCGATTAGCAGGAGGGTTT
Organism: Leptocoma aspasia; assembly: GCA_013399835.1. Taxonomy (NCBI): domain Eukaryota; kingdom Metazoa; phylum Chordata; class Aves; order Passeriformes; family Nectariniidae; genus Leptocoma; species Leptocoma aspasia. The sequence goes on from VXAX01006620.1 coordinate 520,810, forward strand.
GCAGAAAGGAACCTTACAGCAGGACTGAAGGGCTCCTGCTCAGGCCAAAGATATTATTTTACAGACATAATTACAGAAATACATGTTTCATGGACACTAATACATTTGGTTAATTGAAAAAAAAAATAAAGGCTTTCTTAGCTAGTGAATTGATCAATTACACAAATAAAAACTCGAGTAATGCTCCACCTCTGTCACAGCTGATGTTACAGAAAGCTTCTCTTTTCCAGCTGTGTGGGGATGTGTGTGAGTAAGGGAAAGAAATGGAAACATTAAGCATTGACACAACCAAACCTTATCCCATGTTGGTCTAAAACCTCACTGCAGTCACAAGATAATTAGAAGTTATGTGAGCACAGAGCTTTCCCCAGTTTATGCTGGCTGAGCCCCTCTGTGGGGAATGATCACCTCCCAAATATCCCTTCCCTCCCCTCCCTCTGGTTTCCACTTTCCATCAGAGGATACAAAACCTGAGCTTTACATCCACAACTGTCTTCCCAAAGGCCCAAACTCTCTGCTCAAGCCCTAAAGGTTATTATGCAAAGTCCTAGAGGAGAAAACTGGTGTAATATCTTCCCTCAGCACCTAAAAAGACATAACAGACCATTACTGGCTACGGATATAACATATACAGAGTATACCAGGGCAGAGATGTAAGTATTTGTGGAGAGGCTTTAAAGCCATTGTTGTCCATTTTTGCACATTAAAACCCACAAAGGGTTTTATTTAGAGCACTAAATCCTTTCATTTCTCTCTGGCTGGATGTTTTACTGTTAAAATATTCATCATGCACTCCAAGAATCTCCATGCCAAGTATTTATTTTATTTTTTATAACCTTTTTAAATAGTTTCTTTAAAATATCTTCAGGTGTACATATTGCTCTTAAAAAAAACACTGAAATAATGGTTAATTGTAAAACAGAAAAGAGAGGAATGAGGCATCAGGGACTGCTGAGACCAGTACAACAAAGGGTGGATTCCACCAAGTTCAGTGCTAAGGGCAAACAGAAAGGGCATTTTTTCAAAATTGAGAGTTCTCAAAGTTAAAATTTTTCATGTTTCACATAAATAAATGTAACTTTCTATTGCCAATGGGAGTAGAGAATGGAGGAAGGCTTCTTTAAAGGGGGTATTTGTGTCAAAGGCTTACATTTACATTTCCCTTCAGATGAACAATATTTCTTGTGAGGTGAGTGGCTGGCACTGAGAAAAATCAGTATTTCCTTCTGAAAATTCCCCTCTAACCTTGATACCCTGTAGGCTGAGCCCAGTTCATCCTGTAACTTTTGGGATGGTGGCAAATCAGGCACCTTCTGCCTGGAAAGAGCCTTTGGATGGAGCCTGTGACAGAGCTCAGCCAGGGCTGGCTCACGCCCGGTGCTGTGCTGCTCCTCACCCTGGCTCAGCCAGGGCTGCTGCATGTGATCAAATGCAACCTGGCAGCTGGGAAGCTCGGTTACAAATGCCTGGGAAGAGATTACCTTCAGCTTCCAGAACATTTCTTTTAATCTGAACAGAGGCAGACACCTCCCCTCTCCTCCCCGTGAAGCCTCTGCTTTATGCGTGGAGTCAACCTCATTCTCAACACCACCATTTGAACCACTGTGTTCCCTTCTCTGTTCCCATCTGGGATTTAACTTCTTCCACATGGAAAAAAAAAAATTTAATTTTCCTTCTTTCTGTTCCCTCTCATAGAGGAAGGAGTCAGAGTGAGGCACAAACCTGAAAAATTATCCCACACTTTTACCAACTGCTTTGGCACCTCCTCCAAGAGCTCTCTGGTCACTGGTGCTCCCTGGAGGACACAACAGCATCTCCATGTGATTTCACAGAGAATTTGTGCCGTTGCTTCTCTGTCCAAAGGGCTTCCATTCTGCATCTATATAAATATAGAAAGCAGAAGACAATATTTACCAGTGATCATCTCCAAGGAGCAAGGGGTGTGCTTGTACATTCTTATTCCACCTGTTTTGTTTCCTCTCCCAGACACCAAGATTAATGAAAAAAAGGCAAAGCTGCATTTGTAGACACTGACTGCACTATTACTGAACCCAGAACTTAACACTCAATGTCTGGGTCATTTAAAAGGTGGCCTGCATTCCTGAGAAAAAGCATTTGGTTTATTTATGGACAACAGAGGGACACACTAGATTCACTACATCATAGGCTTCCCAAGCAAAAAGCTCCAGTTGAGGCAGAGTAAGTAAAGACATCCCACAACTGGGGAGGGAGCTTGTTCTTTTTCAGCAGACTGCTGGTTATACGCCATATTAGGTACCATTAATGGATTAAATAACTTTTATGAAACATGACCTGCTATTTCCACAAACAGGTCTCTTAACTTTACCACAAATATTTCCTCCAAACTCTTTGATTTTCATTTAGTGTCTATCTAAAAGGCTAAAGACCCAGGCACTCCACTCAGTTGCACTGACATTATCTTTTAATTAGCAGAGGTCACTTAATGCTTTTAGTGCAATCAACAGTTGCTTTCTTTCCATGATCAACTGCAAGAGCACCACAGTTAATGCAGACTGATTAAAACTTGAAAATCCTTTAGTGTAGAAGTATCTCAGGACAAATATAATCAAGCTACTGCCTGTAGATCATTTTCCTTGACAGCTTTGATTGCAGCACCACCAGGAAGAGCAATCCAGGAGCTGTGGGTAAAAGGCATCTCCTGTCCCGTGGGTCTCACTGAGCCCTGATAAAGCCATGGGTGAGATTAATCCCCAGGGTTATCTCCACCTGCATGTGTTGGACATCCATTGAGTGCTTCCAAGACCCCGCCTCAGTAGGGGGAAAACTAAAATTAGTGCTCACACATGATTGATAAATGATAAGTAAAGCTCACACTGGAGAGATTTACACAACTCACTGCTTGGCACTGCAGCTGAAAGCACACATGAAAAATTAGGACCAACTGTATTATGTCTTGCAAATGTAAATCAGACTCCCTCATATGACGATGAAACTGGCATCCTTGTCTGATTTCAGTGGAGAAAAACCTGTTGGGTAGTGAGAAATTGGTCTGAAGTGAACAAGTTTTCTGGGAGTAGGGAGCCTGTCCAGTTCAAGAGTGTGGCAAGTCTTCTATTTCAGAGTCACCTGCCCTGTTAAGAGACAGATTTTAAAAGCTAAAGGCAGACAGATTGGGCTATTGTCTCCAATATCTAGTAATTTTGTTAATCCTTATTATTTTGACCCACGCATAAAGAAAATTATTCCAGGAAACCAATAGTAACCATTCCTTTTTAATCCCTGCATTATATCTGCTACACAAAGTCAGTAAAACGAGAAGAACTCTTACTATGCCAGTTATAAATTAACTAAGGTTTTTAATATTGGTATCTTTTCACTGCTAGACAAGGAGCATATGTCAGAAGACATACCACAAGCAACAAAACCAGGATGAACCAGACCAAAAAAAAAAATAGAGCAAGCATGTCCATTTAAAAAACAATTACATAGAGCTCACTTGGAACGGCCATATACATCCCCAGACCAGCCACTTTCATCTCCTCTGCTGCATTTAGGTTATGAAAGGATTTAGTTTCCCAAGAAAAGAATTTGAGACACAAGGAAGGCAGGGCAATTTCAAATTAAACAGCATGACTATGGTAACATCTGCAATAGATTGGATGCCCTAAACACAGTGCAGGAGAGATCTGTCGTCTTATCTACGGTTTGGTAAATAATTTCTCCTACTTCAAGGGTCATTACATCTTCAGCTCTCTCTGTCATTTGTGATTCCACTGAGGGGCTGGAGAATAAAGTCTCTACAGGTGCTGGTGGTGCAAGGGAGCAGCTATAAATAACATCCCAGGGTTGTGCTGTGCGGGGTATAAAATCCTCATTCCCAGCCTGACGTGCCTTCATTAGGCCCCGACTCCCAGCCCCACAGATCTCAGCATCTCCCGACATTGGATTTGGCAGGCAGTCACTAAGCAGCAATATGAGCCATTAGGGAAAAGGTTTTTCTGTTCCCCCCACATCCCCAAAGCTCCATAGGGCTCTCCTGAGAGGAATGGGAATTTGGGGTGGGGGGGAAAATCCCGCCAAGTGGCGTTTTCCCAAACAGGGCATTCAGCAGAAAAACCTCCCTCTCCAGTCCCAAAGCCTGATCTCCTTAGCTGGGGGATGACAGAGCATGGGGAGGGAGCAGATCCCCACCGTGGGGCTGCTCTCCCACATCTCTCCCCAGCCACCCCTGGGCGTTGGCTGCAGCCAAGTGGAGCTTGAGGCTCCCTCGGAGCCTCCCGGCTGTGAGCTGCCCCAGAGCCACACACCAGAGCTCCAGTGCAGGTGAGGTGAGCTAAAATAAACCCCTCAGCCTGGCTGGAGACTGCTCCCATCGCTGGGGAAGAGATTTAAGGCTGGGGCTGGTGCAGCAACATCTCCCTGCTAATCCCCGGAGGGACACAAGCTTGATGCTGTACCAGCACAAAGAGGAGTCATGAAGAACATAAAGGCTGTGGAGGGGTTCTCATTGTAGGGTGGAGGGGTGCTGGTTTTTGTGCCCTACCAAAAATAAGAGAGTCACCCTAATCAAAGAGAAGGGGGAGAAATCCCAACCAGATTTCATGTAGAAGGTATTAAAACTAAAAGAGCTGAGGAGAAGGTGAAGGGGCAGGCAGAGCTAGACACATAAGCAGTGCACAGAGACCACATGGGACAAGGTTAGGACAGAAGTGACAGCTGGTCTGAAGAAATAGCATTTTAAGATCCAAAACTCTGTCAGGAAAATCCAACCCGTGCGGCCGATAGAGGAGTTCAATAAAAAATGGGCAGGCAGAGAAAGGACACAAGGTACATAAATACATGCTTATTCAATAAAGCAAGAAATGGAACGGCAAAATTGAGCAAACAAGGCTGCCTGGTGGTGGGAGACAGCCTGATTTATTTGCCTTGCTGAGACACAGCAGCGTGGAAAACACAGCAGGGAAACTGTGTTGTCTCGGTAGGAATTATTCAGCAAAGGAGGGTTAGGTCATGGCTAGAGCATCACAAAAAGCCTCTGCAAGCCAAGTTTCCACAGGAAGAAAAATCACACAGACGATGCATAATTGATGCAGATGTACCAGGAGTGCTGAACGCTCTGGGGACGGGGAGGAAAATTATTTAACAGGAAAAAAAAGTCAACAAATAGTTAATAATAAAGCAGGAGTGACTTCTAATTACCTGTACAGAACTGCCTACAGCCCATGCCACAGTGACAAGCTGTTTCTTAGCAACTCAGAGGCAGCTTTTGGAAGGGCTCCTTCCAAGGAGGGAAGCTCCCACCTTCTGGGGACCAAAGTTCAGCAGTGAACTCTGACTGCACCATTAGGTTTTAGGGGCTGTGGTACATTGTAGTGATGTATTTTACCTCCTGAAGGAAAAGAGCAGGCATCAAAAAGAAAAAAAAAAAAAAAAAGCTGGGAATGTGGACAGGAATCAAGCAGCCCTGAAAAGGAGGATACTGAACTAATGGATTTGGCATGAGAGACACCCAGGAATTTCTGGGAGAGGAGGAGTGCAGCATCACCTGAGTCAGCAGCACAGAGAAAAGTGCAGATTCTCAGGGCCAGATGGTTTCACCCAAAAGCTCTGCAAGGAGAGAGCTGCTAGCACGGAGATCCCTTCCCATTAACCCCCTTCTTTGAGAAATGCTCTAGACAAATCCATTTCCCAGCCACAATATGTTTTTCCTTGCCAAAAAAGCTGATTATTTTGGGAAGTCAGCAAAAGTTACGCACACCTTGCTGAACAACACATTTCTACAGAGCAAAACTGCACCCTTCTGCAAGCAAATGTGAAAATAATATGGGAAACTAAAAAAAAAAAATCACATGGTCTTTAAAATCATCTCAGGCACAGGCACTGGCAGGGGTCTGTTGATGAGCCAAAATACCCAGGAGAGAAAGAATATTGCCATGGCTCAAGAACTGGTTAGGAGAGAGGCATAGGTGGTTAATTTTTAAGAGGATCAAAGACCTGCATCACCATTGATGTTTAATAAATTAATGAGATGGAAAAGTACACAAAGAATAAATGTCAAATAGCAGAGAGAAGCTGGGAAAATTGCAGGGGTTCAGGAACTCTGCATGAGCAGACATATAGAAAAATAAACACACCCAGAGCAGCTCTACTCCTCCATAGACATGAGGATTTTAATTAACTGCTTCCAGTGATAATTACTAGTGAAAAATAACAAAATTAAATTGATCTGCTTACAATAGACCTGCCTAAACTTTTCTCTGTGGAGTGCTGGCTGGGAGACTGATGAGCAGAAGTGTCCTCATCTCCAGTGCCACCAGACCCTTCCTCTCATGTAATCTTAGTGCCACTGAAGTCCCAGGAGGGATGAGTTGTGGGTTTCAGTGTGGGCAGTGCCAGCCACCACCCTCCATCTCAGGCTGAGGGCAAAAGTCCAAAGGATAACCAAAAAATAACATCAAAAAGAAGCAGCTGGGGTCTGGTTAACTCCAAGAGTAACAGAATATACTGGAGGTTAATTGACACTTGTCCCCAGAGGAGAGAAACTTGGGATTTCTTCTCAGTAATGAGAAAAAGGAAAATAAAAAAAAAATTTAAAAAAATAATTTGGGTGTCAGGAATTTAAAAGTGATGGAAAGATATTCTGGGGGACAAAAAAGCTGCATGGAATGTGCTGTACTTACTTCACAACATGTCAGTGTCCAGCATGGTGGGATTTGCACAAGGATCTACACAGGATCTGCAGTGACATTCCTTTTTATCCTCCTTCATCTAAATGTTCTAAGCACAAAATTTGATAAGGAAGTGACTGTACTGGTGCATTCAGGAGAAGCCCTTCTCACACAGCAGTGCTCTGATGTGCATTGCAGTGCAAATATTCTCCTGAAAGACACTTTAATAAAGCACTCCATTAAAAATAATCTGCCAGCAGAAGAGTATTGACTGTGTAAATATGATATTGGAGAGCTGGGAGAAAGTAAATATGGGAACAAGCAAACACTGTTTTGTCAGGAGGGGGCAAACCCCCAAAGCCACATAAATAAGCAAAATTGTTTACTATTTGCAAAACATAAGGTAAAAGTGTTTAGCCAAGCATTGAGTCAGTGGGATCTGGGATGTCCTCAGCCAAGTCCCTCCTGCTGAAAACAAGCTCCTGCCTTGCAGGGGTTGTGCTTCCTCCTGCTGTCCCCAAAGTGACAGCAGCATCCTCAGCTGATGTCATTGCACAAAGCTAATACTAAATGCTTTCAAATCCGATCAAAGGCTTTCAAATAAAATATAACTTACATTAAATGGCCAGAAAACTGTCAGTTCTGGTTTTTTAGTCCTAGACTCTCTCCTGAGTTCCTGACTCGAAAAGAAAACATTGTTGCTATTAAGTAAGTAAACCTTGGTTTATCACACAGCATTTGAAAATGTTTTCTTTGAAGCATGCACTAACAGGTCAAACATTCCCAACTTTTTCTTTGACTGGAATGTTAAAAATATTGAATAGATAATGTCCAGGTCATTTTTGCAACCAAGGCCATAAGAAGGAGGTTTGGAACATCTCTGTTCTTCTCAATTTACTTAACCTTTATTTCTTTTTCTTAAGGGAGTGTTATAATACTCTGAACTGAGCTATCTACCCTGTTTTCTTTTGTTAGGGAAAGGCAGTGCTGGAACATGACACCTCCCGGACCCTCCGTTCCCGGATGCAGGCATTACCCATGGAATCTGGGGGGAATGACACATTTGGCAGCATTTCAAACACAGCGCCCAGGGAGCAAACAGATTGCCGCAAGAATTCCAATCAAAGCATCGCTCACACTTCACAACGTACAGACTCGTTTTTCAGCTGCAAATGCTCCTGTTGACAGCTATCCAACTTTGTAATTAGTGACAAGACAGGGAACACTTCGCAATCCAGGTGCACCTCCATCCAAGGGTGCCCTGCCTCTCCCCAGCGCTCACTCAGCCACTGCTGCAGGCTGGGATGTGCTGCCCAAATGGATTTGCGCCGAGTCCCAGCAGGAGCGGCACTTCCACCGCACCAAGAGCTGCAGTGTCCCATCCTCCCACCCTGCCCAAAGTGCCACTGAGCCACTTGCTCCCTCAGGTGAGCTCTGAGGCCTCGAAACAGCTCATGGTGGGGCATCACTTCAGCACGTCCTCAAGTGCTTTGCTGGAGCTGCAGATGGAGCTCTGGCTGCTCAGCTCCTTCCACTGCCCAGCCCCTCTGCTCCTCCCCAAGCAGGGGAGCTGGGATGGGTGCAGGGGATGAGGGCTGGGAGGTCACATCCCACCCTGCCCCTTCCCTTTCCCTGCTGGAAAGCTGCTGACACGGATCCACAAATAACTGATAGCATTAAGGTAGCAGGGAGGAGGGTGTAGTGTAAAGCAGAACGCAGGCTGCTTAAATAATGAATTAAGAGGCATCAAAAATGCGTATGTAAAAGGACAGAGAGGGAAGGGCTGATATTTTAGACTATGCTAGACCACAATGAATAAATTATAAGAAAGGCTGAATACTAAGTATAAAGATGCCTAGCAAAAGAAAAGTTCCTACTCTTTTCATCCCTCACTGGGTCCCAAATGAAGAGAGAGCTGAGAGGGCTCAGCTGGTCCGTGAGGTTTTCTTTCCATGTACATTTTCATCTGGACTGAGGCATTTTTATTTAACAGCATCCACCCTGTCTTTAAGCCTTTCACACCAGAGACAGGCTTGCTTATTTTTCTGACGCCGCTGAAGTTCTCCCAGTCATAACAAAGAGAGAGCACCCAGGCAGTGTGACAGAGATGAAGTGATGGGTAGAGCACCCAGGCAGTGTGACAGAGATGAAGTGATGGGTAGAGCACCCAGGCAGTGTGACAGAGATGAAGTGATGGGTAGAGCACCCAGGCAGTGTGACAGAGATGAAGTGATGGGTAGAGCACCCAGGCAGTGTGACAGAGATGAAGTGATGGGTAGAGCACCCAGGCAGTGTGACAGAGATGAAGTGATGGGTAGAGCACCCAGGCAGTGTGACAGAGATGAAGTGATGGGTAGGAGGCACATTTCATTGCACCATCACGGCCTGGGCACAGTAATTGGTGAGGAAACAACTGGGAGCTGTCAGCTCCAAACACACACCCTGGTGCTGACTGCTGCACAGAGCCCTGCATGGCTAATGAGTGATGGCCATTGTGGCCACCTCTGCCCTCTTACTGGTGCCAGGCTCCTCCCAGAGCCCTGACCAGCCCAGCCATCCCTCCCTGTCCCTCACAGCCCCCTCAGTCCCCTCCTGCCTGTCCCAAGGGCCGGGGCAGGCTCCTACACCCAACCTTGAACATGATGAGGATTTTAATTACCTGCAAGATGCACAACAAATCAAATGCCAAACAGGCAGAGGTGCCCACACTTCACTGCACGTTCAGGGTCTGTCCATGGTCCTCACCTGACACAGATCCATGGAGAATGGCCGAGAGATGATGAATGGTACCAATCATTTACTGACCTTCATTGCCCATGGCAATGGCCTCTTCTCACAGGGTCTGCCCACCAGACAGTTCTGAACCAGTGTTAGCCAGCATGGAATTCTTTAGGCTAGAAAAGACCTTTTACCTTTTACATCACTGAGTCCAACCATTAACCCAGCAGTGCATCAGTGAAAGCAAAATGAGAGTTTATGTGTTTCCTCACATATGGGGATGCCAACAAGCCCTGATTTAATCACCAAAGGTGACGAGGGACACCTTGCTCTTGCATCACAACAGCCTTATTTCAATGCTTCCATCATATTTCAAACCTCACCTGCCTTCCGACCTTCTTGCATGGCAACTCAAACAATCCCTACCCTGTATTAACATTTACAGCTTATTTTTATTTTGCTCAGCTGCTGAAAGCTGTGGATCAGATGTCAGGCAGACATCTGATCATCTCCTCTGGCTTTATCCAATGCAAAGGGATAATGCTGGACGCCACAGCCCTCCTTGGGCAGCCAGAGCCCTGTGTCAGCTCAAAGCTTCCCAGAGCTGAAAAGAAAAGTCAACCAATCCCATCTTTAGTGACCACCTGGGGGATAAATTTGGAAAGGGGGGCAATCTGCAAAACTCAAATATTTTTCTTTAAAAACAGCTGCCTTCACGGTGGCTGCTTTTAAAAAATAAACAGAATAACAACTCCATCATTTTTCAGTATTTTCTTACTATTTTTCAAGTGTCAGTGGCCCATATTTCCATGACACCAGGTGCATGTGCACACAACCACCCTCCCCAATGAGCTGCACTGGAGAAGTAATTATGTACTGGAAGATGCAGGATATATTGCATGGCTGGGTGATGTGCTGCATAAGTGAAAATCAAGACTTTGCAGCAAAACAGGAATTGCATTAACTACTAAAAGGTGACAGCCTGGCACAAAGTGGTTTTAGAACAAAACATGAAGCAGGATTTTGTTACAAAATATTACCTGAAAATTATTTTCTGACACCAACTAAGTTGCTTAAAGAAAAACCGAAGAAAAATATATCAACATTAGAGCATCTGAATCATCCTAGGCTAAAAGCTAAAATCTCCATGTATTTATTCTTTGCTTCTACAAACAGGAAGGAGGAAAAACAAAACCATGACTGCAGGAACAGTTGCTTTGTCGTCGGTGAGCAGATTCTGCATCTGAAATGAGATTCGCTTTGGGCGTTGGGAAGGGCTCTAGTGACACCTACCGCACTCTGCTACAATAGGTGGAGAGAGCTCTGCTGCCTTACCTGGATCAGGGTGTCCCTGCCAGGCAAGGGGCATTTCCAGCCTGCGGAGACCCCTGGAGCGTGCGGGCAGAGCCGGCAGATTCCAGGGTCAGAAATGGGGTGAATTCCCCATTCTGAAATGGGGTGATCAGCGTGGCATCACGGAGTCTGTAAGTCAGAAAAGAGATTTTACATCGGGTCCAGCCTTTACCCCGGCATTGCCAGAACCACACCGTGTCCCCACACCTGAGTGTCTGTTCAGCACCCCCAGGGATTGGGGCTCCATCACTTCCCTGCACAGCCCCTTCCAACCCTTGACAACCCTTCTGGGGAAAAAATATTCCCCAATATCCATTCTAATCCCCCACCAACACAATTTAAAGCTGTTTCCTCCTGTCCCTGTTCCCTGGCAGCAGAGCCTGACCCAGCCCTGGCTGTCCCCTCCTGTCAGGGAGTTGTGCAGAACCAGAAGGTCCCCCCTGAGCCTCCTTTCCTCCAGGCTTTATCAGTGATTATTGGTTTGGTAAAATTTCTTTTTTTTTCCTGTATGTTTTCTTTACTGAGAATATTTATATCAAACTGTGACTTTATCATCAGCTCGATCTAGAAAATAACTGATGCATTCTCAACTTTCTCTTTTAAAATCCTGGTTGAATGTCATCTTTTGTTCAGTTTTCAACAAACCCAACCCTCAAACACCTGGCAACCAAAATTAACATTCTTGACACTCTTTTGTTCCCAGGTGATTGGGGAGCCAGCTCCAGACAATTGATTTCTCACCCACTACTCAAAAGCTTTATGCCCTTTTTTGTACTACATTAATAAATACTTTTCTAAAGGCCAAAACAAGGTCTNAGTGCAATTTACCTTTTTTTTCTACTTCTCCTCTTTTTTGATTTGCCATGGAATGATTGGAAAGGGAAGGGAAATCAAGAAAACATAAAGGAAATTAAGAGATAGTTTGTTATTTGAGTTTTAGTCACCTATCCAAAAGATAATGGTAATAACAAATACTTAATGTTATATTATATATATTTATGTATTATTTATTATATTGTATTTATATATAAAGGTTATTTTTGTATTTTATCTATATTATATTGTTGTAGTATAAAAATATTTCAGTGTTCCAAGAGAGGAGAGCAGCCAGTAAAAAATTACACCTGTGAACGTGCTGCCAGCTCTACCCAAGCCTGGCAACACCCCCTTTCATCCTCTCCTGCCCTTTTCTTCATCCCTCCAGCACAACTCCCAGGTTGTTCAGCCCTGTCCCTTCTCCCCACAGCCCCCCTGGGCAGGGATGCTGCTCCCCTCTCTTGGCTCAGACTCAAGGGAATTCAGGAGCTTTCCTTTCCCCCTCCTGTACCTCTCTGCCATTTGTAACATGAATATTTTCACTCCCCTCATTTTTGGCTCTGTCCCAACAAGGTTTCCACACATTTCACTTGATTTATAACCACATTCCCAGAGGGCTCCTGAGCTCCAAGGTTGAGAATGACTCTCTGCCTGTTTTACCCATCTGAAACCTTACACTTGTTCCTCTCTCATTCCCTGTGTGCATCTCTCTCCCCCAAAACACAAAATGCTGTTTTCCACAGTTCAAACTGCAGGGTTTGGGTGAGGCAGCTGGACTGGGCTGGGGTGAGCTGAGCCCTGGCACTGACCCAGGGGGGCTCCCATTCTGAGCAGGGCTTGGAGTGGTGTCTTGGTTTGAAAAGACAGGTGTCTGCCAGGGAAGGCAGGAGCCTCCCTTGAAATGGAAAATGTAAACCCCCTCCCTCCAAATTATTATAATTTTGAAATTAAGGGNTTATCAGTGATTATTGGTTTGGTAAAATTTCTTTTTTTTTCCTGTATGTTTTCTTTACTGAGAATATTTATATCAAACTGTGACTTTATCATCAGCTCGATCTAGAAAATAACTGATGCATTCTCAACTTTCTCTTTTAAAATCCTGGTTGAATGTCATCTTTTGTTCAGTTTTCAACAAACCCAACCCTCAAACACCTGGCAACCAAAATTAACATTCTTGACACTCTTTTGTTCCCAGGTGATTGGGGAGCCAGCTCCAGACAATTGATTTCTCACCCACTACTCAAAAGCTTTATGCCCTTTTTTGTACTACATTAATAAATACTTTTCTAAAGGCCAAAAAAAGGTTTTATTAAAAAAAAAAAAAAAAAGAACATTGTTCAAAATAACAATGTCACAGTAGAAGTTATACATATTCAAAACAAATTTATTCTCAGTAATAGTGCAATTTACCTTTTTTTTCTACTTCTCCTCTTTTTTGATTTGCCATGGAATGATTGGAAAGGGAAGGGAAATCAAGAAAACATAAAGGAAATTAAGAGATAGTTTGTTATTTGAGTTTTAGTCACCTATCCAAAAGATAATGGTAATAACAAATACTTAATGTTATATTATATATATTTATGTATTATTTATTATATTGTATTTATATATAAAGGTTATTTTTGTATTTTATCTATATTATATTGTTGTAGTATAAAAATATTTCAGTGTTCCAAGAGAGGAGAGCAGCCAGTAAAAAATTACACCTGTGAACGTGCTGCCAGCTCTACCCAAGCCTGGCAACACCCCCTTTCATCCTCTCCTGCCCTTTTCTTCATCCCTCCAGCACAACTCCCAGGTTGTTCAGCCCTGTCCCTTCTCCCCACAGCCCCCCTGGGCAGGGATGCTGCTCCCCTCTCTTGGCTCAGACTCAAGGGAATTCAGGAGCTTTCCTTTCCCCCTCCTGTACCTCTCTGCCATTTGTAACATGAATATTTTCACTCCCCTCATTTTTGGCTCTGTCCCAACAAGGTTTCCACACATTTCACTTGATTTATAACCACATTCCCAGAGGGCTCCTGAGCTCCAAGGTTGAGAATGACTCTCTGCCTGTTTTACCCATCTGAAACCTTACACTTGTTCCTCTCTCATTCCCTGTGTGCATCTCTCTCCCCCAAAACACAAAATGCTGTTTTCCACAGTTCAAACTGCAGGGTTTGGGTGAGGCAGCTGGACTGGGCTGGGGTGAGCTGAGCCCTGGCACTGACCCAGGGGGGCTCCCATTCTGAGCAGGGCTTGGAGTGGTGTCTTGGTTTGAAAAGACAGGTGTCTGCCAGGGAAGGCAGGAGCCTCCCTTGAAATGGAAAATGTAAACCCCCTCCCTCCAAATTATTATAATTTTGAAATTAAGGGGCTCTCAGGCAAAGATGTGGGAGTAGGAAAACAGTTCTTTATTAGAAAAAAAAAATTAAAATGCAGTAATACAAAACAACACTGACAAAATCAGAATACAACCTGACACCCTTTTATTTTTATTGGCCAGAGTGTTGGTAGAAGTCCAATTAAATGGTGGCTGCAGTCCTCCTGGAGTGACAGATGTGGTTCTGTTGAAACAATGAGCCTGTAGAAAGGATGTAGGTTTCCTCTGAAGGTCCAGTAGTGGTGTAAATGGGCCTGGTCTTCCTCTGGGAATATAGTAGGAAAAGGCTGATCCTCTGGGAGCCCAGTGGGAAAAGGCTGCCTGTGGTGTTCCGAATCTCAGATTACATCCAGGTAGGAATGCTTGGCTCCTCCCCCTGAGCAGAGCATCTCACAATGGGCTGATGTAATTTTATCAGTCATGCAGTGACTCTCAATGGCCCATTAACAGAAGATACCTCCCCGGAGGGAGGATTGGTTGTGGAAGAGATAACGAAAACTGCCCCACTTGTTTTTAACAGGTGGCCCAATTAACAGAAGATAACTGTCCCACCTCTAACAGATGGCAATAGAATGCACACCCCCAGCCACATCTGGCATTTGCAACCTAAGACAAGTGGCTCCCTAGAACAGAGGCTAGACAAGATTAACAGAATAAGAGCAGGTATTTACTAGAGGCCTTCAACAGATACACCTTGGGCAGTCCAAAGCCTCCAAGAGGGGCTACACCCAAACTGGACAATGGTCACGGGTTTTTCACACAATTAAAAGTTTGGTCCATTTACATATCAAGGGTTAATCCTCCAATTACAGCTTCAGGTAATGAAGTCATTTACTCCCAGTTTACTCCTCCCCAATTCACTTTTGTTTTTACTTCTCAGGGCCTGAGGCTGAAGGGTGTCTTTGAGTTTCAGGCCCAGAGGGATTGTTTTGTCTGAGCAAAATGTGAAGAAGTATTTAACGCTCTATATGGAGTTTAGAGTAATACACTAATGCACTACAGGGTTTGAAAAATATAAAAGCTAAAATCCTAAATCATCAGTAGCACCCTCACACCCAGGCCTGAGGTGAGCACCTGAAATGCAAGAATGAGGAGAGCTCATGAATGAGCAACAAAACCAAACCTTCTGTGGCCATTTCAGAGCCAAAGCCAGAGGGGATTCAATTGCAGTTCATTTATTTCAGGAAAAAAGCCCAGTCCATGAGAAACGTGTGTTCAGAGGAGTGGAAGTAAGAGCTCAACTTAAGGCAAACACTGCAAATTGAAACAATTATTCAGTGTTGAAATCAAATATTTTACCCGCCTGTGCACATAAAAAGCTCTCAAGGAGAACGTTTTCTTCAGTTTTTCTCCTTAAAAAAAAAAATGAGGATTAAGAGATATGCTAAACCCTGAGTTATCTCATTAATGGTACTGGTAAGATTAACAGCAAAAATTAAACAATTCCATTATTACTTAGTGGATTTTAAAAATGTATTGCCTTAATATTTATAATCAGACTCTTAAGATTAATAATGCTGATTTGCCACCTCCCCATCACAAACCATTTCTCACACTTACCCAACTTCCACAGAACTTCCTTTTCTTTCACAGAAAGAAAAAAAACCTGAAATTACATCTTGATGAATTCTGAAGTAAAAAGGAAAGAAACCACATGCATCCATAAATTATTTTTTATTCCAAATCCAGATCTTGGTTTACATTGTACAAGCAATCCCAAAAGCATTCAGGACTTGCAACATTACACAAAGTCCCAAAACTGAATTCATCACACTGATGCCAAGGTGCCCCTTGGAGTCTAAACTTGGGTAAACTGGAGAGACCAAAAATATTATTTTGAAAATCAGAAGTAGCAAGGAACAAGGTTCCCATAGTCTGTGAGAAAAACTTAACCCAGAGCTATATCTTGCCTTAAGATCAAGTGGCCCAAAAGTCTCATGGGTTCCCTCAAATTCCAACTTCCAGACAGACCCAGGATGGTCCAGATGCTCTTCAAGTCACAATCCAAACCTCTGCTGTTGTCCAAACTCCCTCAGGATTTATTGGCAAAACCCAAAATTCCAACCAAAACTCCTTCTGCTGCCAAGAAAATTTTGTGCTATTTGTAAAGGTTCATCAACACAAGCAGTCTTCTCATCCTAGCAATATTAACCCATAAAGGCTGAATAACATGTTGGCCATCAACTGTTGACCCTGCACTCAAATTTGCTGAAAGTGGTGAATGTTGGCAGGATATTTTGCCCTTGGATTAAGTCCCTGCAGCCTCTCCTCCACACATATGTTCAACCATTTGTTTTAGTGACCACTTGAAAGAGCAGCTCCTCATTAGCTGCTCCTGTGCAGACTCAAGCACTCACCCACTGCCTCCAGCAGCATCACCTGCACCACAGGAAGTCAAATATGTACAGAGATTTCCACAAACCAATCTTCAAATGCCCAGCACTAAAGCCAGCAGTGCAGGATGGCAGCATCACCTCCGAATGATTCTTAAATAAATAGACCTGAATGTCACTTTGGACCTCGGAACATCAGCCTGTCATGGCAGGAGAAAGTTTTTAAAACATTTGCCTCTAAAACATGGCAAACAACCAAAAAATTTACACTTTTTTTTTAATTAAAAAGCTTTTTATTAAAAAAAATATCTGCACAGTTCATAATTAAATGTCTTCTTTCCTTTGACTTGGTTTCGTTCAAACACAGACATTTTACTGGCTTAAGTTTTATACATTTTTTTACTTTAAAAATCCCACAAGGTAAAAACCCCAACAGACACATACAAATACAGGAAATGGTATTGCTCAAGGGCTTTTTTTTTTTTCCCCTCATATTAAGAAGTGCAATTTTGCTTCTATGGTCCTTTAAAGTGAAACAGTTTTGTCCCTCAGTAAAACAACCCTCTCCAGGAAGAATTGCACCACATACACAAAATATATGAAGGTCTCAGCTCTACCCAGCTTCCCCTATGCACTGATTGAGGTCGTGAGAGAAAATGAAAATTGTACTTACAGTAACTCATCCCTACCAGTAAAGACAGGCCAGTAAATGCACCCACACTCTGTGAAATTGCTGGGGAAGGGAAGTCAATACCATCTACAATTAGAGCAGTGAAATGTTTGTATTTACCAGAACTCTCCTGCTTTTCCATACAAATGTGTGCCTGCCCCGAGCCACCGGGACTGTGTGGCTGAACTGCAAGTCCAGCACTGGGATACATTCCCCAAAAAGCCATAATTTAACACAGAACTCTAGGGTTTTATCTCACTGAACTTGATTCTTCTACACATCCTTCTGGCCCCACTGAAGACAAAAGAACTCCTACCTTGATTTTCCCCACTGGAAAATCTCAGTTCCAAGGGGAATTTCATAAAGAACTCAGCTTTGGTTTAATATTCCCTTCACTGAAAACAGTGAACTGTGCTAGTGGCTTTGGAAAGATTTCATTTAGGAAGTTTTCTGGATTAACTCTTCAACATTTTGAGGAAACAAGAATATTAAAAATTAGGCTTTTAGTGACTTCAAGAATAAGGCTCCTCATCAATTCCTTTCAGCTGCAGCTGAAAGCCATTCTACACATTTTATCATTTATCCTCAAAAAAACTAGAAGTCCATTCCCTTTAGTTTCCTCAAAAAAATCAAGTTTTATTCCAATTTGCTCAAGTTTTCTAATGCAGAGTGCTGGTTTTTGTAAAAAATTAGGAAATGCCCAGATTACCTGAAATTTTAAGTGCTCACTTAGGAAAATATTTACCTGATCTGAGACAGAAAACTGACAGAACCTACTGTGCAGACCTCTTGTATTGGAGCATTTATGACTACAGGGACAAGAGTCAAAGTTTATATTTAAATGCAAAATCATAAGACTGTGCTCTCTAATGTGAAAATGTTTCTAAATTTAAAGTAGAAGCTTGCAGTGTCTGTTGACCCTGGAGTTACCCCAGAAAACCTTACATGAAATGAATGGACATATCCTCATATAAAGAGTATTTCAGAATCTGGAATGTAGAAATACAGTGCAAAAAACCAGAAATAGCCTGAAAAATAGTTTTTACATATCAAAACCTCTCAGATTAGAAAGGAATTATAAAGACAAGGTATGGTGCTAAGAAGTGGTCTGACAAATTAACAATGGGTTATTTCCCTCATGGGGGGAAATTTATTTTTTTATGGGCATGTAGTGACAGGACAAGGGGGAATGGCTTCAAACTGACAGGGAGTGGGTTTAGATTGGATACAAGGGATAAATTCTTTGCTGTGAGGGTGGGCAGGCCCTGGCACAGGGTGCCCAGAGCAGCTGTGGCTGCCCCTGGATCCCTGGAAGTGTCCAAGGCCAGGCTGGACAGGGCTTGGAGCACCCTGGGACAGTGGAAGGTGTCCCTGGCCATGGCAGGGGGTGGATTGAGATAGGCTTTAAAATCCCTTCCAACCCAGGCCATTCTGTGATTAATTAAAAACAGTATTTCAGTCGGAAGTCTAATTTAGAATTCATCATGTTTTACCCTAAATGGCCACTTCGAATGCTGTGAAACGTGATTTGCAGCCAGAAGCACCAAATACATAAATTCTTCCACATCAAAGGAGTAGTTTGTAAATTTTGGATGTTCTCCCAGTGTTGGGTGGTGTCCCTAGAAAAACAAGATAAGGACTTTTAGACAGAAAAGATCAATACATCTTCCATTCAAAAAAGCAAGAAAAAAATTGAGGATCTGCCATTTTAATTTATTATTTCTGATCCACTGATCTGCTCTGAGGCAAAAGAATCAGCAAAGGAACTGCATAACAGCCATGCTATGAATTGTTCATGGCCAATTAATTTCATTTCTCTTCTTCCCTCAGCCATTAATTTCAAATGATTTCTTAATCTTAACAGGGAAGGTAATTTGGCCTAAAGAATGAATATAATATTTCAAATATTTCAAATACCAGAACATAGGTAGGGAAAGCAGGATAACTGTGAAGTCCTTCAGTTACAGCACCTCACCCTTCCAGTGTGGCCATCATTACCTGATCTTGAGGGAATACTTTATTCCTTTTCCTCCAAGTGATGTAATGAATGCCTCTCAGCCTTGCCAAATCCAGGTAACAACGTTCATCTTCACAATTGTACCTAGGGACAGGCAGAAAAAACATATTTACCTACAGAGATCATGCTGAAGTTACCAGGGTGAAACAGAAAAAAATTGAAATGTCTGTTGTCCAGTTCTAAGGCACCAAAACCATGGACAAATTCTGCTCCACTGAAACAACAGCAAGGGCAGCCTTCTGCTCTCCAGATGTGGCCTTGGAGGCAGTTTGAGGCACATCTGCATGTCAGACATGTCCTTGTCCAGCTGCAGCAGCTCCTGGACATGTGAAAAACAACCCCTGAGTTTCTGAACTTATTTGGAGACTGGACAAAACATTCTCAAGCCAAGACTACACTGCACAACACCAGTTCTGCAGCCTTCCCACAGCAGAATTTCCCAGGATGGAGAATTCAGAGCTCTTCTAACAAGCATTCTGGATTTCTGCTTTGCTCTGTAGATTGGAGTGTCTGCTAACACCCCTACTTTGTGACAAAATATTTTTAAAAGGAAGCTACAAGAGAAATGTAGGCAAAACACAACAACACAGGACTGAGCTTGGCCAGCAAGCTGGTGCTCATGCCTTGAGCAGAAAAAGGAGGATATAAAAACCTCCAGGGGGTTGCTAGCACATAATCAATTCATTTCAATAATAGCCCTGGACATGCACATAATCAATTCACCTGGATCACTAGAACATCATTGGATCTCAGGCTCACCAAGCAGAACCTGAGCAATGAGGTTTTCTCATTGTTTGCCATTTTCCCATTAGATTTATACTATGGAAGATTAAGAAATCACAGGCTAAGCCTGTATGATAATAATTACACTGTATTTTATAATGAAAGCTCTCTCTGTTTTGATCCCCAGGAGAAGAGGCTGCCAAATATGAAGCCTAAACAAGGCTGCAAGACAAACATTCATGGCCAAACACCAGGAAGGGAGAAGTTTCATTAACACACAGCAACAAACAGGAGGAGCTGTGTGTGCAATAGAGGGGGAAGGAGAGACAGAGAGACTTACAGCTCAAACACAACAGCCCAGTCTGGCAGAAAGAGCAGGTGGGTCAGCCCAGCTCCATGTATCCCAATGAATATATCAGAGTTGTGGGTGATTCTCAATTGCTCCGAAAATTCAAGTTCCCTGCAGACAACACAACAAAAGTGATGATGATGTGGCAGCTCTATCCACCCCAGCAGGACATGGGGAAAGCACAGAACTGGCATAAAGGAATACTGAAAGAGAGAACTGATTTTTCAAGGAACAATACTAGGAATCACAAGTGCTGCAGCCAGCAGTAGCTCAGCATGGAAGTAAAAGAAATGCAGGCAGGTTTCAAAATTTCACAAGAATTTGTTTCAAAAATATTTTTGTCAACTTAAAGTTTTTCTAAGTTTAAGGGTTTTTCTTTATACTTGCCTTTAAAAAAATGCATCACCTTAAAAAAAACCCCAAAACAAAGAACAAAATACCCCAACAAAACCTAAAAACCCAGCATAAAAGACCTGTTTCTGAACTGCATTCAGTATAATGTAAAATACACAAATAAAGATCCTCCCACTGTCTCTGTTTGGTCAGAACATGAATGTCTCAGTGCTGCTTCAGTTTCTCACTCTTCCTGCATGATTCATGACAGCTCCAGGTGGAGCTGCTGCCATTTGGGACAGGCATGCATTGTTTGGGAACTTTTCCTTCAGCCCATTTCTTCCTGGCACAGTGCCTACTACACCTGGCACCACAAACTGACCTCAAGTGGTGTCTTCAGGGGCCACCAGAGCAGCAAATAATCAGAGTTATTACTGATTACTAAACTAAGGCTCATATAAAATAAGCCACTGAGATCACAGAAGAGAACCCCCTGTTAACACAGTTATTGCAGAGCAATATCCAAAAAGGTGATGGGAACACTGCTGGCTTTGGGAGAGGGAACAAAAGGGATTTCAAACCTTGCTCATTGCACAGTGGCTTTAGCCTGAGCCTACTAACCCTAACTAGTGCATTATGGAATGAGTGTGCTGGACTACCTCACCCAACAATTCTCCTGCCCAGTGCTGGGATTGTGCCCAGGTTAGAGCTGGGGACAGACACGGCTGTCAGCAGCCACAGGCAGCACCACTCACACCAACTCACTTGTACTTGTAGTCCACCACTTTGACCTCCAGCGTTGACACTGTTTTCAAAGCATTCACAAGCTGGGGAGAACAATAAAAAGACAAGGATTTGGTGTCCTCCTTCAGTTAATTGCTCCCTTGCACTCTCCTGACCTGGTAAAGATAAAACCAACTTCTCTCTTTGCCATGTTAGAACACAAACTACACACAGCAGTGGAGGCATCAGCTGAGGACAGCCCAGCAGGTAAAGCACAAATCCTTTGCTCTGTCTGCTCTGCCACTGAGCTACTGCATCACACGAGCCTCAGTTTCTCCCTACATAATGTGGGGATGATAATCCCAATTCATTTTTGTCAGGCACGAACAGTAGAGAATGAAAACAGGTATGAAAACATTAAATATTATCATTTTACCATGAAAGAAGCTTTTACACAAGTCCAAGAAGTTGCATGATTCAAGAACATAAATCAATATGAAAATTCATTATGTTCTGAGTGCACAGGCTCTGATACAAGGAGCCTGCTTTTCAAACTGCAGGCATTACAAAGGGTTTTGTTAGACTTCAACACTGGAGATGCTATAAATAAAAAGAATAATCTGAAAGTGAAATAATTTAATTTTATCAGGAGATCTGCAGTGTCTGTTTGCTCAGAGGAAATACTTTTAGTATTACATTTGTAGTCTTTCACTGGATATTTAGAAAGGGCAGCAAGGTTCAGTGTCTGGGGTTCAGAAATGGAGACTGCCTAGAAGACATTTCAGAACAAATTAATATAAACATTGGACATATTTGTCTGAGATTTGCCAAAAAATAGATGTCTTGGCTGTACCTGGAAAAAAAATCAATCCAATAATCCAATCCAATGCAAAATGTACCTTCTAACAAATATTTTTTAAAGATATAAAGGACCACACCTCATTCTGGTTTAATATTTTCCGGTAATCTGTGCTGCGTGCGAGGATGGTGACTCGAATTTTCCCATCCTAAAAAGAAAGAAGCAGCAGTGTATTAGCTAAGAGGCAGCCCTCACAAAAAAACAATCCCAAACTCTTCCATATCTACTCCTGGCAATTATTTGAGCAACTAAATATGTTCCTTCCACATGAAATAAATAGATGATGTAACCACCTTAAAATCCACATCGTATTTTCTGACAGATTCAAAGCATCAAAAACCTTGTGCAAGTCTGATTATTAACCAAGAACTAAATATTTTCTGAAAGATTTATTTTATTCAGTACAAAAGGGCCTTTGTATTACACATTATATGGCAGTTTTTGAAAGCAGGAAAGCAGCTTTCTGGATGGCTTGTGCACAAGTTCCTTGGGAAAAAAATATTTTACTTCTATAACAGTTCCTCCTTTTACCTCTTCTAATTAATTGGACTCTCAGGGGTGAGCGTTCCAAGTGAAATAAAGAGATTAAACTGCATGGCTCCCATTAGTGTCAGCAGGAGAAGTATAACTAAATGCCTGTGCAGAGCTCTGAATGTGCCCCTCAGCAATAACATGTGGGCTACTCTCCAGCAGACACTTCAACCTCAACTAGCCCAGAACTGCCCTGGCCACTGAGGCAACGTGCAAAACCCATCAGTGTGAGCAACAGAGAAGCCCAGACCAGACAGATGGTGCTGGGCAAGCTGGAAGGAGCAGGTTCCAGTTTCCAGCTCTGATCCAAGCTCAGCAGTATCCAGGGGGATTGATGAAGGGCAAGCTCTGCTCTGTGGGATCCCCACTGCTGCTCCATGGAACTCGTGTCTGACTCAACTAGGAAGGACACAAAGAGAATGTGTCCTTCCCCAAACACCCCAAATCAGAGAATGGATACAGGGATGACACCCTAAGGTCGGAAGGACAATGCTCTGAAGTCTGTCCTACAGAAATAAACCATAAGGGCAACTTGCACAAACATAACACAAATGTTCTCTGAAGGCCTTTACAGGGAAAATCCAAACCCTAAACATCACAGGGAAGGACAAAAAGTACACAGATACACCCCCATTCCCCACTGGGTTCAGTTTGCAACTGCTGTTCTCTGGCAAGAACCACCAGCTCCATATTACAGTTGCATTATGCACTTATCACACCTTGGGTCCTTCCTGGGTAATATTTAATCTGTGTAGCACATGCTGAGAAAAGGCTCGGAACAGCCCCGTACCGTGACAGCCAGAGATCTGAAATTAAAAAAGCAATTGTTAATTTAGGAAGTTATTTCGCTCAGAAAACTCAGCTTTGTGACCTGGTTTTTACCATTCTTGTGGAACAAAAGCCCACTGTCATGCACTGTGCTATTCACTGCAACACAAGTGGCACTTTCATTTAGAAAGAAATATAACTCTCTCTAGTGCCAGAGCCTGAGTGTGTGAGCTAATGCCCTCAGGGAAGTCTGACTGTGTTTAAGCTCTTGTGCTCTGCAAAAATACCAGTTAGCTCACAGTGCCCATCCATTAAAGAGGAATAATTTCCACCTCCTGAGCTGTGACACAGGAGACTGCACACAACCAGCTGGAATAACTTTAAAATCCCAACCTTTGGGGAAGATCATTCAGTTTGGAGTTTGGAACCCTCACTGCAGTGTATTTCATGATATTGGAGGGATTCCCCAGCTCAGATTCCACCCTGGCACACCCTCCTAGTGGCAATGGATGGATGAAGGGACTCACCAGAGGTGTGTTGTAGAACAATCCATACCGCATCCGAGGCAGCAAAGAGAACACGGCTTCTTTAAAGCACACCTGGGGAGGGGATCACGAGGAGTTACAGCCCACTGCTCCTTTCACCCCCGGCTCCTAATGAGCCAGCAATTACTGCTCCTGCCAGGGACAGCCCCACTTCCTCGGCTGTGCCCAGGAATAGAACAAAGATCGTGACAGAGCTCTCATCTGGGACATGCAAGTCTGGGAAGAGGGGATGAAAACACCCCGAAACAGAACAAACACAGACTGAAGAGAAGGAAACCACTTAGTGAGTTTAGGACGAGATTGAAGAGGCTAAAATGAGCTCTGAAGGGATGGATGCATTTTTTTGGTGTAAGCTTTTTTTAATGATAAGCAGCAGGAATGTCAAGAGTTACAGAGGGATAGAAACACCTCAGGAGGAATCAGAAGAAAGACCATTTGAAAACCCTTAACTTCAGCTGGGAGTCCTGCAGGAGCAAAACCCATTCATAAATACCACCTCTCAGGACACAAAAGTTAAGTCCATCTATATAAAGGATAGACACATCACAGAATCAGGTTACAGCTCTGTCTCTTGTTTCTAAGGTAGAATACTCATATTACACAAATTAAACATGCATAGAAAGTATTAATGCTTTCCTCTGAAACGCCCATAACCCCAAGAAGCTTGAGAAGTTGTCATATTTGCTCCCTGGTGACCATGAATTAAAACAAAATATAGAATTCCATACCCTTTTAGAGTCAAAAGTTTTCAAGTGAATTATTTCATAGTCAGTAAATGCCTTCCATGTCTCACTGAACAGGTCACCATAGCCATATGAGCTCTAGGAGGAAAGAAAAAAAAAAGAGGGTACAACAATTACAAAAATGCATATTAGAACCTCTCTTCATGATTTACAGGTTCTGTATATGAGTTTTAATATAGTTAATATGTGCAACACCACCATGGGACTCAAGGCAGCCTAGCACAGGACACAGACATTACACAGCACCAAACTCTGTGTTTGCACTGGCAGGTAACTCAAATTACCTCTCAGGTAGTTAATTTTTAATAAAAACTTGTATAAATTAGCAAACTAGACAATTTCTTCAGTAGCAGATTATAATTTCTGAGTTAGGAGTGAGAATTACTTCCTACTTTTCCCAGAGTCAACAGAACACAAGTTAAATTTGAAGTAACACAAACATTGGGATGGTAGAAGGCCTGAATCTCAACTCCCGAGATTAAAAAAAAAAAAAAAAAACCACCTGAGAATTCAAGTGCAGCACTGAAGTTTGAGGTAAGAAGTCACAACAAGCTTGTTCTGTATTTGCCTGTTTTGGGATTGTCACTTGCATATGGCACATGTGTCACAAATTGAAGGCAATGATCTGATTTGATGGAAGAAACACCTAGGAGGTTTCTATACAGAGCAGTAAAAAACCTTCCCTTTTGCAGACATGTTCTGTGGGGAACTTTTAAAGAGCCATCTACTCCCTCCAACTTTATCCCAGCAGCAGGGGCTCCTGCCTTCAATCTGTCACCTTTCCTACACATCCCAGGGCTGAGCCACCACCTCTTGCTCTTTGAATGCAATTAAATGTGCCCTCAGTAGCCCTGGTGCAGATTCTCACTAAAGCTTCCTTTCAGCTCTGCGGCTAGCTCAGGCTGCTTGGAAAGTTGTGTGGGAACATTCTAAATAAGAAATTTGAAAATAAGACTACAAATGATAGCAGGAGAGAAGTGATATCTGGTGAAATGTAAAAGAATCTAAAGGGCACAGGATTTCCTTCGGTTCAAGAGGCCTTCCTCTTGCTCTGCCCTCAGATTTTAATGAATTTTACAATCCAGACTCCCTTCTGTCCAGGAATTACAAGAACTGCTCTCCCAGATTAGAAGTGGAGAACTGATGAAAGCACCACTTTCTAACCCTCTTTGCTCCCCTTCTTCCCTGCATTCACAGAGGACCAGCACACCAACACCCAGTGGAATTCCTACTCATTTTCTGCTTTGTTTAACCTACATCTAAGGGCATTACTCTTTAATAAGAACAGTAGCTAGGAAGTATGGCCAAATCTAATTACATCAAGGGGGAAAAAAAAGAGAATTAATAATAAGCTCAAGTCCACCTTTTGATGAGCACAGACAGTTCATCAGCAGTTGACTGGTGCCATCACCTGGTTTTACATAGCAATGAACTCCAGCTGCCTGAGCAGGTAATGCTCATTTAAATTGATAACAGTGTGGCACTACTTTGAATGGTACATGTGAAAGGGTTATTTGATTCTGTAACACTACATAAGACAAAGGGCTGCTTTTCAAAGTAATTTACAATGCTGTCTGGCACCTGATCTTTTCAGAAAGCCATCAGAGCTGGATTAACAGGTCCTGTGCAACACCTAGAGAGCTCACTTATCCAACAGATGGCTCTGATTTTAGCTTTAAAATACAATAGAATTAGAAAAAACTGTTTCTTCTAGCCAAACAGGTTTCTCATTAAACAGCAAGCAGGGGATATTTGGAGTTCTCTGTTGAAGTTTAGTTCTCCTAGCACTAAATGCTCAGAGAGAAAATTCAGCACTTTATGATCCCAAAACAGGTGTGGGACAGCGACATATTCAAGAACTGTTATTTCTGAAACTAATCATGCTTGTTATCTGACGTATTACAAATTGCCCAGTTGTTTTTTATTTAGTTTAATACCCTCCTACACAACTTAAATACTGTCCAACAAAACTAATATTACTCAAACACAATAATGGTTTCAACTCAGCAGTACAGCAGAAACAGCCCCACATAAAAACTTGGTTTATGTTATGATGGCAATGTGAGAGGTGATTGAGGGAAGTAACTGCAAGAAGGCTACTTAAAGGAATTGAATCTTAAACTCTGTTTTACATATATATTAAGTATTTAATTTAGCTGTTTTCTTTACTACAGGCTGCACATTACTGATTTACAAACATGCAAGACTGCATTTCTTTTTAAATATAGAAAATCTTGGTTTATCATCGAAAATCTGTTCTCTATTACTTATGCACCTGTGTTAAAAGGATCCTGAAATTTATCAGTTCCACATGGCTATGCCCACAGGAGAACTAAGGATTGGCTACCAAAACCTTCAGAGCCTCTATAAAGCAGAAATACAACCCATCACAAATATGTTAAAAACACAGAAGACTTACAGTGTCCCACATGACTATGTTGACATCAGTACTGAAGGAATTATTGATATGCTGGGTAATGTAAAGATTGACAAAATCACAGAAGTGATGGTACATATTAACACCTGAGAAAGAAAGAATTGTTAGCAAAACACTGCATTACTTGCTCCACTTTTATTGGTTTATGCATTTTTCCTGATTAGCATCCTGCATTTTATATTAGCTTCCCCTGCTTCTGACTCCTTGAACCCTCCTAATACACCCTAAAAAAGAACCTCTAAAAGGAAGGAATCAAGGAAAGAAATCTGAGGTAAAATGTGTTTTAAAAAATACAACAGAGTTAGAAGAGTGACCAAAAGAAAGAATAAGATGAGCTTAATGTGCTATTTCTCTTTACAGTCTGCAGCTGATTTCTGAAGGATATGAAAGGATCTCCTGGTTTAACACAGCCCAGAGTTAAAGGTCTGTAAGGAAACATGAGAACTGGCCCTCAGCACAGGTCTGGGTTCTGCTTTGGTGGGGCTGAGGGAAGCTCTGTCCCTGGGACCACAAGACTGAACTTTTACTTTCACATAAGCCAAAGCCCAAGTCATTCCTCAGGTCTTCTCTTTTGTTCATCCTTGGTGCACAAAAATCTCCCACGAAACAAAGGGGGGAACAGAAAGGAGGGAACAGAAAGGAGGGAGCACAGTCCAGCTCCCTGTCCTGCTGCAGGACACAGACACCCACACTTTGTGTTTCATGGTATGGAGCCTGTCATGCAGGAACACAGTCAGAACAGCCTTTGGCACAAAGTCAAACACTGCCAAACCACAGTCCAGAGAACAACTGTGCAAGGCAAACAACAGGAAATAGTTCTGATTTTTTTTTTAAATAATCTGTGGGAAATTATAAGATTTTTGAATTTCAGTTTCCAAGTTCATCACTGGACCTACGCCAAAAAAGTAACTAAAAAGTCACATAATTTTTCATATTGCAAGTGAACTTAAAGGTCACAAAGGCATAATGTAGATGGGTAAGTTGAATATGAGCTTTTTTTACTGCAGTACAAAAAATAAATGAAAGATACCAATTACCTGCATCTAATTTCATGAAGTATGTTGGCTTTTCAATAACAATGTCACACTTCCCGTCTTCTAGAGGCCTGAAGTCTAATGCAGTGAATGTCTGGAGTTCTGCAAACCTAGAAAGATTCAATCACACAGAATATGCCTTGACATCAACACATTTAAACAAATGTACTTCATGTGTCTCAGATTTAGTAACTGTCCTTCCAGTCCATTGCAGTTAACAGGACTGCTGAAAATTGATAGAGTCTGACAATTAAAAATTATTTGAAATTATAATGGAAGGTTCTTCAGGGCTTCTAGAGGTTAAACACTGCCTTTGATCTCAGGAGTGAACAGCACCTTTGATCTCCAAATCAAGGCAGCAGGGATGTAACAAAGGGCCTCAGAGCCTGGATCTGTGGCTCCACCCAACTTGATCTGCCTTGACAGAGACACTTAAGTGAGATTTCCATGCTTTAATTGGAATAATGAATGTAGAGGCAGTATTTATTGTTCCTGCATCTCAACAGGGATGAGCAGTTGTGATGCCAATAGCAGGTAGAGGACGAAAGTCTTCCTCCTCTGCAGCAGTTCTTGACTTAAATTAAACATCAATGAAAAATGAGGGATGAAAAAGAAAATACAAGCAAAGCATAACAATGAATTATTATATGGACCTTAATGGCTCCTGTTCCTTCATCAATTAACTGGCAAGGCAGCTTTGAAGTGCTAACATGCAAACTGTGATGCTCTGCACTTCCTAGTCAGCCTGTGGACTCAGCCCACCCCACATTCCCAGCACAGGCTCCCTGGGAATGCCATGTGAGCACCTATCCAGAGCATCCTCACCACGGGCTGTGTGAACTCACACACAAGGGCCAGCTCCAAGGATCTCACCACAAAACAATCACCCCCCTACACACAGACAGACACAGCACCAGCACCTTGCCCAGAAAACACCTGAAGGTTACAACTTCCAATTGCAAGATGTTTTCACATCTTTTCCTGCTGCAAATGAGGCAGGACACAATTACACACAGTGCGGTTCAGACTTTCTGCAGAGATGTAATTACCAGAGGTTTCTAATATGAACTCTCAAATTGACCTTAAAAGGAGCAAGTCTTTCCTCAGTATCAAATCCCCTACACACAGCTGGTAATGCCAATGACAAAAATCAAAAATAATTAGCAAGTGAACTTGGAAGCAGCCTTGACAAGAGATTCTTACCAAGACTGCAGAGGGCTCTTGCGTTGACCTTCAGCCAAAAATGCTTGAACGTCGAGGGTGCAATGACCGCCAATTTCTCCCTTCTGGAAAAAGTCTTCTTTGAATCTAAGGCAAATTAGAAAAAGTCTATCAGCTTTTGTGCAACAGGGCTACCAGTGCCCTGCAATCTCAATTACATACTCAAGCCAGTGCTACTTAGTCTCAGTTCAGCAGGGCACTTCATACATATTTAAAACCTGAGTATTTTCCTCAGTGTAAATCAAGAATTTCCCACAACTCCCACATGAAGATAGTGGTGTCCTTGAAGGTCCAGACATCATCTTAGAAAGCAGCACTAATCCACCCAGAATGTTATTAAGAATTACTTACACATACCACATGAATAATTTAACCAAATTTTGCTTCATGACAGTGATGTATCACTGCATGACAGGACCATCACTGGTTGGAGTCTTTGTTTGTTTTTAACAATTTCTTACCAAAATTTACCTCAGATTTCACAACCCACTTCACAACCCAAGCATTTCATATGACATATGAAGAGTGAGCAAGGACAAATTTCCTGAAAACAAGTTGCCAGCTAAAAGTACTCTCTAAATTAGCTTCAGGACAGGCTGTGATGATGACAAAACCCATTCTGTAGGGTAATATCAGTCTCAGTCATGAACCAGATCAAGACACTGACTTCAAAGACAAGGAAGAGGGTCATGCCAGCACCACTGGCATAATTTTTTCATCCAGTTTCCAATATGTAGCGTTTTAATTTGGGATTTGGAAGATCCAGGTTCATATCTCTCCTCAATCACTCAGTATCTAAAAATGCAGCCTGGATCTGGTATGAGGGCACAGGAAAGGTCTTGGCTCCTCAGACAAAAACAATTGTATTTTTCACATCAACTGCTCAAGGAAGGACATGACTCAAGACACAGAAACGTCTTCCTCTCTTCCATCAGGGAGGATTTCCATCACCCATCATCATTCCACAAAACTGAGAACTTGGGTTTTTACACCACCAGCAGCAGCCAGCAATGAAGAGGGGTAAACCTTTACAGGGATTCAGCAACAAGCCTCTGATCAGCAGTAAAACCCATGGCAACAAGCAAAGCAGCTTTGTAAACAAATTCTCAAATCCTTTTCCCTGCCATCCTGCTTTTGCTATAACACAGGCAAATCAGAGACCTGTCGTGGTTTCTCTTCACAGCTCGTAAATCAATGTACAGGTTTGTTGCTCTGCAATGCTGCAGGTACTGGGAACAGGTCAGAGATGAATCCCCCTGTTAAGAACAAGTAGAATTCTGTCAATAACAAAAATTATTTTTTAAAAACAAGTGCAAAGTGTCACATCTATCAGAAATACCTACTGTTGCTGCAGGCTTGCAATGGGTTTTCACTTCACTGAGCCGCTCCTGAACATATCCAAAGTCTGCTTGTTTCCAGAATATCTGCTGGGCTGTCTCAATGTCACTTGCCCTGATGTGTGAAGGAGAGAGGAAACAAATCAAGGTCTGTTGCTCAATTCCAGTAATAATTTCAACAGATAACATTTTTCCACTGAAAGTGGAACAGAAGAACCAGCCAGTTATTTTATTGGCATTTAAGATGCCAAACAGGAAGCACGTATCAGCTGCATGTAAGTGAAAACATCAATGGCAATTTAAAGCTATTCTCCCCTAAAAGGGTACACATTTTTTTCTCCATTTTTCCCTCTGTTTTTAAAGCTAAGAAAGGAAATACAGTTATTTTAGGAATCTGAATTCAAGGCTAAATCAGAATAATGAAAACATTCTGGCAGGAAGCATTTCTAGCAGTATTTTCTTCCTTAAAAAGTTAAATTTTTATATACATGTTGAAAGGCTCATTATGCAGAAATACACACATTATATATATATACACAGGTGTCCACAAAAAATCATGCTTTAAATTCTAAATATCACAATAATGTTTACTTCAAAGCTATATCAAAGTGAGCACTACACTATTTTTTTTACCATAATGTACAGTAGACATTTAAAATTAAACTTACCACCCAGTTTCAACATAATCACACACTGGGTAACTGAACCTGTTCTCTGATCTGCAAGATTTCTCATAACCCCAGCAGAATTTTAGTTTCTTCAAGTGTTTCTGCAACACAGAATGACTGAATCAGGTTTTTCAACAGGAAAATGGGAAATGACTTAAGTAAGCTGTTAGCTTTTAAATGACATCTTGCTCATAAATCTTGCATAAAAGGCTTTTGGTTTGGTCTGTTTTCAAACAGAGTTTGAGAAACAACACCCAGATTCTTCATGCACAGCAGAGGCTCCAAAGTGGACACACATGCACAACAACGTTACTCTTGTCTTTTATAGCTTCTAAGACAAACCCCTTCCCTGACTAATTGGCAAGGAGATCAATTAATCACCATCTTCAACTGCTCCAACTCCCAAGAACAAACCACCCCAACAGGACATTTGAACAATCAATCAGGAAAAAGCAAACTTACTTTATATGGGCAAAGAGCATCCTGCTTACAGATGTCAGCAACATGCTGGTTATTGTGCAGAAAGTAGGGGATATGCTCATCTGGCAAGTTGATGGATTTGTAGCTGTAGAATGGCTCTTCTGGAATGTTTGGGAATTCAGCAGGATTTTCAGCTTGAGAATTAGCCAGAATTTCTTGCAGTAGCAATCCAAACACAAGCAACATAAACATGGCAACCTGTGAGTTCTGTACTTTATAAATAAAACAGAAAAAACAAATGAAATTAACGTATCTGCAGCGTTTCAAGCACACAAGACGAAATTCAGTCACAGTCTGACATATAGTCAAAGAACTTGTACTTGCATTTCTGGGGTGGTTTCTTTTTCCTGTGAAGACCAAACTTTCACTGAGAGGCCAGACTGCACAACCTCAGGATTATCTTTGAATCATTAGTCATTGAGTGTTATTACGCACTACAAACTCCCAGTCAAGCTAAAATGGGTGTGTTTACTTTAGCTAAATGCCAAGGGATCCTGAGAGCTCAGTGTGGAAACTAAGTATAGAGCATGTAATATCCAGTGAGAAGGGAGAAAAAGTAGAAGAACTGGGGGGAGGGGTGAGAAAAGAAGGATTTTTATTTTTAAAGTAAGTATGAAAAGAATACATTCTCCACTTTGAACTAATCATTAGCTGAGGGGAAAATAGGCAGACACAAATAGAGGGTCACAGCTAAGTCTGTTAAAGGATGCCTGTTTTTTAGTGCTTAACATCAAGTTAAACTTGACTACTGAGTATATTCTATATATAATTTTATACATAATAGAAGTGTATTTTTATATATACACATGTACACACACAGGCCCACACATCTGTATACCCTAAAGCTGCCTGCATACCTTCCTGCTAATACAACCTTCTCATCTAACACCCTTGCTTTGAACCATTAAACTTCCTGAGGAAAAAAAAATGCATGGCCTGTATCTAAACTCCACCTTTTTTGGCTTTGTAATTTGCTAAAATTTGCATGCCTGCTTTCAACCGAAGCCTTTAGCAAAATTCCTATGATACAAGTAGTTTTACCTGTTTGGTTTGAGAGAAACCACTTCAGATTTCCCAGGTACAGAAACCTAGAGTGGGGGAGGAAGGTGGAGTTAGGTACGTCCTGCAGAAGGAGATTTCCTCAGGACACTGTCCTGCTCTTAGGGACACGTTCCAAGCAATGAGAGCAGCTGCCACAGCCCAGGCGCTGTCACTCGGCTCCCTTTCCCCGCACACAGCCCGGGGCACGGGCTATTTCACAGGGATCACACCTCTCCCATCACAAACCCCGCGGGGTCCCCAAACCACGCGGCCCCTTACCCACCCCTGTCACCTGGGGAAGCTGGCCAGGAATCCTGTGCCAGGCCGTGCTGGGTTCCATGACAGATACAGAATCGGACTCAGATCCGGAGCCAGCCCCTGGCCCAGCCGGACCTGGTGCCTGACCCACGCTCGTCATACCCGTGCTGGACCCTGCGTTCCCTCGCCCCGGCACAGCATCGCACCTCACCGCGTATCTCACCGCGTATCTCAGCGAGTATCACCGCGTATCTCACCGCGTATCTCAGCGACTATCTCCCCGCGTATCTCAGCCCCGCCGGCCCCGAGGAGCCCCGCGGCCCACGGGACCGGCCGCTCCTCCTGTT
>VXAX01006620.1:554801-714375 GCA_013399835.1 Leptocoma aspasia
GCTCCTCCTGTTCGGCGCGCGCCGCCGGCCTCAATCCTCATGTCCGGGGGCAGCGCTCGGGCGGCCCCGCCGGGCTCCGGGGGAAGCGCCCGTGCGGGTGTGAGGGAGGGGCGGGCGGCACCGCCGCCGGGAGCAGCCGNCTTCCTTCTGCTGCCGGAAATTAAGCGCTGCCGCCCCGGGAGCGGCGAGCGCAGGATGCGGAGGAAAAGGGCCTTTTCCTGCCGCGGCCCGGCAGGAAGCGCAGGCTCCGGCACCCCATTGTTCCAGGCGTCCCCCCGAGCCCAGGCCGGCAGCAGCGGGGCCGGGGCCGGCCCGGGACCGCCGCGCTCACCAGCACCCCGAGGCGCAAGGGCAGAGGTTGGGCGATGCCCCGCTGTCCCTGACACACGGCAGCGCTCCTGCCTGCGCCGGCACCCCGCACCCTCCTTCGGATTGACCCAATTCCCGCAGCGACGAGCGCCGGGGGAGGCACAGGCGCCAACACCCAAGAGCTTTGAATGCTCCAGCACAGCCCAGACCTCTTCTCCCCTCGTTCCCAGGTGGGAAACGAGGAACAAACGCTCAGCTCGAGCCAGGAAACCTGCGAGAGAACGCGGCAGAGGTGCTGACCCCGCAGGGACACCGCTTACCTGAATAAAGGAAATTAGTCTAAACCTCACGTTATCCACAACCCCATAGCTGCGGTGCATTTAGAAATAAACCAGCCCCTCGTGCATAAATACCCACGGTACCGCAAGACTTCAACAAGCATCTGTACCTGTATTCCAAATATATCTGGTATCTTCTATCTTAACTAATATTTCCCTTTCACAGCACTAGGTGCACACCCACCCACCCACCCTCCCCAGAACTATTTTTAAGTCTTTTCTCAAAGAGAATCAGAGCACACTGTTAGCAGAAAATTTTATTTTATGCTGACCCAGGCTTTTTTACAATTTATACATATTTTACAACTAGAAACCAAGGTGTTTAATTTCACTGTGATAACCATTTAACCTCATATTAAGGATCATTATAGCCCTTAGTAAAATGTAAGCACATAAATTATAACAAACATGTAGCAGGAAAAAAAAATAGAACTAACCTTTCTCTCATGTGATTCTGACATAGGATTCTGGACATGGGCTCTTGAGTTCCTAAAGGAAGTGAGTACCAGAGTAATCTATTCCTCATCCAAACCCACCTACATCCACAGAGGGCTTTCCATCAGCAATTCAGCTCCCTCTGTACACTACACTGAGTAATCTTTAACACTTCTTCACACTTGCATATGCAGTGAAAATGAGAGCTAAATTAGTTGCTTTCAGAAGGAATGTTCTAAAATAATAAATTTAGACAAAAGTGAATACTAGAATTCTAACCCAATTCCTTTCATTTTGCATGTTACTCTTCTAGGCAATCTCAGTAAGAGCAATGAATTGTGTTAAAGCAGACATTAATGTTTCTTCAAAACATACAATTAGATCACAGATGAGCAAACCAGGATATTTTAAAGTCTATGTTACCTTCCAACAGCCACTTTGTTTTCTAAGGCTTTGATGATTAAGACACAGAAGGCCATCTGATTCTCAGGTGATAGTAAAGGTTGCACTACAAGGGAATATAGAATCCAAAAATAATCAATACAAATATTTACATGTACTTTAGTAAAATTTAAGAATCTAATACCTTTTGTGTTTTACATCTAAAACAGTTAATGGTGATTGCATGTTAAAATTTCCCTTTTACCTAAGCTTTCCCTGAAAACCAAGATAGCCCAAGACATACTCAGAACTGCCTGTCAGCCATTCAGAGCATCTGCTCACATTACACAGAAAATGTTACCTTCAGAAGCACTGGCAGCAAGAGATCCCAATAAAAGTTCAAAGGATAATTTACTTTTCTTTGCTGCTGCACTTGTCTGCCAAGATTGTAAAAAAAAGGTGAAAACCATTGATTCACTGTAGTAGATAAAAGCTGAACAGAATTTCTAACCTTTGACCATCACAAAGAGTTGTTTTCTTAAGAAAAGGTTCAACTTGCACATCATAATTCTAAATAAGTAAAATTCCAGAAAGTGTTTTAATATGGACTGATTTTTGCTTAGGTTGGATTGGTCTGGGGTTTTTCAGAAACTCAGAGCAACCAACCGTGCTTTAATACAAAGGTAAAGTGTTAAATTCTGAGGTTTTTAGAAGAAAAATTGTACCACCATGGTTTCCAAACCTGAAATGAAGACAACAAGAGGGTAATTCCCTCCTACCTCCCAATGAAAAAATAAAGTAAGAGAAAAAAGTATTTTTATTAAAGCAGTTGGAAGTTTCTATGACAGATGAGGAGTTACAACAAATTTAAATGTTCTGGCTCCACGGCTTTAATGAAATCCTCACAGAGTAACTGCCTGAATCTCAAATCAGACTAGGATTTTCCATTGACATTCCCTTGCCTGTCTAACTTCAGTGAGGAATAAATCTTGTTCTCCCAGTGAGGAATAAATCCTTAACACCCATAGTAAAATCATATTACCAAGAGGCACTTCTCTAGAAGCAACTCCTCATCCTTCACATCCTTTGTCTGTCAGGCCACCAAATACCCAAGTAGGAAAAAAAGTTACCAAATTACAACATGCACTGGTCTGGGAAAAAAAAAAGAACCTCTCCCAACAGAAGCACTGGTGTGATAAGCAAAGAATTCCAACTGCCCAGTATTTCACACGAGTAGGTTCTGAGAGGCAGCAAAATATTTGCTCTCTGGAATGCAGAGAAGAAGACGAAAGCTTCTTCTCAGCATTCCCAAGGGTCCCATTCCAACATTTCCTCTGACATTACCAAAAATGCAGCTCAACTCCAAGTCACGTGAGTGCTGTTTGACCAATACCTTGCTTAAGGAATGGCATGAGAAATACTCTGCAGCCACTGGAGATTTGCTTGAAAACTATTATTAAGCCACAGCTCAATTTTACAAGAAGTCTAACCCTTGCTACTTATATGGAAGGAACCATGAGATCTGCAGCAATTTATTTTTAAAAAATCAGTTTCCTGCATTCTGAACTGTTCTAGCTACTGTTAAAAATCAGCTGCTAAATCTAGAACAGATATGTAATAGCTCAGATTTCTGCTGTTAAAAGTTGAACACATTTATCATTACAAGCAGAGCTGTTGTCTCCAGACTGCTCATGAGAACACAAGCAATATACAAGATGAAGCTGTAATTTGAAGTCTCATCTGAGTCTCACACTCTGCTTTAGAGGACTTAGTGTAAAGCAGTCAGACTAATAGGATTTGTCTAAGAATAATCACCCTGACACGTTCACATGTTGTAAGCACAAATCTAAGATTTTCCTGTCATAAAAATATCCACCAGATATGCTTCAGACAGCAAGTCCCTGCTATTTAGTTACTAAAAATTACCTGATGAGATTTTAGAAAAACTTACATGAACACTTGAGAAAGACTTCTAATGTGATTTTCATAGATTTATAAAGATTATGAATCAAGGGCTGCTTTAGTACTACTCATGCCTTCCAGTGCTGTTTCACAAGGTAACAACCATAATTTCTGCTGTTTATGTAAAATGACCCACCATTTAGCAAAAACTTAAATAAAGGGATGACTGAAGAAAAAAATTAAATATTGCACAAACAATTTAACTGCAGACAGAACAGGACACTTAAAGCATTGATTCTTCTGTCAACATATGAACTCTATTATATAGACACATTTTCTATAATACAGGGATTTTTTTACAAGACATTTAAATTCAGCATTTATATAAACAGTTATCTTTACAGTCTGTCACCATATAATGTGAAGTGTTCCATGAGGAATTAATTCTGTCTTTGTTTTAAAAGTTCATCTATCTGAGTCTTGTACATGTTTTTCACATCTTCCAGATCCAGTCGGAGCTCCTCAGCCTCCTCTGCCTTCTCCCCATACATCTGGAGAATGGTGTTGTACCTCTGATCCAAATCCTGCAAGGACACACTCTGTTATCCCACTGGTGTTCAGCCTCAGACAAGCTGCTGCTGGGACAGTGGTTTACACTACCAGGGGAAATAAGTGCAGCATTATCAAAGTGTATCAAACTTATCAGAAGTGTAACTGCAGTGAAGCACAGAGTAAGCTCTTCAAAAGTACTTTGTGCTTTGAATATAGCTAGATTTATATTCTAGATGTTAAAGGAAGATATTCCAAAGACCCTAAAAAGAATTAGTGCTGTTCAGTATGTTCAGAGAACATACTGAAGCACCTTGAAGTTCAGTTGCTAGAAGCATTAAAAACAGTGAGAAAACTGCACAGTTTTACTACAGGAATGACCAGTTTGGGAAATGTTTCATGACAAAACTGAACATTCTGTATTCAAAAATTATTCCAAAACTTTTCAAATATTTCAGTTTAAATTCTTAACCATTAGGATTCAATTATTTGTCCTGTTTCCTGTATCTCTATTGGACACATTTTCAGCTTCTGCATCAACCTCATAAACCCATGCTATTTATCAAAACCCTTCCTCTACTAAAAAATCCAGTTCCAGACAAGTGCCTACATGATAGAAACAAAAATGGTCTCTCCCTGATTTAGCACAGAGTCTCTTGCACAGCACATGTTTCCAACAACTGTGTCTTGAAGTGACTCCCTAACCATGGAGTGGGGATTTTTAGATTCTACTATATATTAAAAAACAAACAAACAAACAACAAACCAACAAAAAACAGGCTCTTCAGCCACTTGTGCTTAGAGACAGATTTGAATATATTCCTAAACTGGTAAGACTACTCCTAAAGAAATGCAATTATCTACATTTTACAATGGATTTACACTAGAAAGGCACTTACCTTTAACTGTGTGCGTAATTTTGGTATTTCCTTCACTTTTTCTTCAAGTTCATCGTTTTGATTTGTTAATTTAACCAGCTCTTCTGCCATTATTGATCGAGTTTTCTCCAGGTTTCCAATTTCCAACTAGGGTAAACACACATAGCAAGGAGGAGAAGGAAAGAATTCACTGTATTCATAAAACACAATATCAAAATACAAGTATAATTAAGGCTTATTCCAGACTGTGAAACAGCACATCTCAGATTCACTCTCACTTTCTCCTCAAATCTCAGTATCTTGGGTTTTTTTACTTTTCAGACAGATAGGTTTTTTGGATAGGTCCTTGCCAAAACAAAAAAGGAACCAACAAATCCTTCTTGTGCTCATCCCTACATAGCTGTGCTGGTTCACAGAATTCCTGTAACACTGACCAAGTTTTCTGAAAAGATACCTGTAGGTGTGAAATCTCTCCTTCTCTTAGTTTTAGCTGTGACTGAAGGTTTTCAATTATGCTTGAACCCGATCCCATCCTTATTGCATCATAGAGATTGCTCCCACTGGTAGCTACTGGTCCAAATGAGTGATCATGAGAATCATCCTACAAACAGAACGGTAGAGAAGCTGAAAATTAGACAAAAACATGCCCATTTTCGAATCTTCCCTCTCCTAAATATGACATAATTTAAGATTTAAAATTACACTGTGCTAAGCAAGCATTTCAATGCTTAAAGCTTGTTTTCAAAACAAAAGCTTGAGGTCAATAGGTACGGTTTGGAATAGCTCCCTACTGGCAAGTTCTCCTGACATTTATCCAGGTGCCACTAACAGCATGAACTGGACTGACAGGGAAGGAGCAGCAGCAGACAGCAGAGTACAGCAGTCAGTGATGCTGCCTAGGGAGCAGGGGTGTGCCCAAAGCCAGGAGTGCAAGTAAAAATAAATAAACTGTATGTTTTACAGTCACAGACATCTTGTAAGCAGATATTAGATGTTTCTGCACAGGATGTTACCTTGTCTAAGGCCAATACACTCTTGAAGAGTAATTTTCTACGTTACTAAAAGTTCTTGAGGAGGAAAGTAAGCGGTCTGTCAAGAAGAAAAAAGCCATTATAGGTGATCTATCCTACCTGTGAGAGGAAAGAGGTCTGAAGACCTGCCATGTCCACCCCACTTATGGAACTGGAGCGGGACATTGACGGCGTACTCGATACAGTTTCTACTGTGAATGACTTTCGGTCCTTAAAAACAAAGACACCCAATATCACCAGTTAGAAAAAGAAAAAACGTTCAAAACATGCTAAAACAGATTCTGTAAACAGTCTCCCTTTTTCCACCAACAACCGTAGAACACTATGTGACAGATTTTCTACTTGCCCCATACCTAAAACATATGGAAGTTCAACAACAAAGAATTTGTGTACTGTAACACATCCTATCTTCAAGATCTTGGACCTTTCAGGAAATTAAGACAGAAGCTACAAATTACACTGAAAAAAGGTTCTCTTTCAAGGAGCCAAAAGAGACTCAGAGGCAGTTTTGTATGTCCAAATGTATCACAGAAAGAATATCTCACATCCAGAAGAACATCTCTTCTTAGAATGAATCTTAAGGCCTTTTTCTTCTTTTTAAATAAAACGTATGAATTAAATTCCAGGATTTTTCACATGCTAATAATTTACTGATACCTCTTCAAAACAGACTGGCCCCCTTTTCCAGGCAGCATCTACAAGCATGCTAACCTCTGAAGGGAAAAGTACTTAGATTTTAGGACTGGAGACAGTAAGAAACAAACAACAGAAATAGTTTTACTGGAATACTAACTGCTAATTAGTGGTAATGAATTTAATGACTATTGAGGATTGCTCTGTGACTTGTGACTTCAGCTGGAAGGCATGTGGAACATTACACACAGTCATGTGAAACAACACAGGATTCAGTGGAAGCAATGCTGGTAGTCTAACCAAAAAAAACAAGTAGCTTGTTGTAAAATCTGTATTTTACCTCTTCTCAGGTTAAATAGACTATTACTCAAAACTTACTTCAGTGAGTCTAACACAACACCTATTTCACTGGAAAGATACTGCCAGGTACTAAAAGTTTCAGGTATAGATATCTACTGAAACAAAGACAATATCAATAAGACTTAGAAATGTTAGGTTTTGGCACCTTCTCCTTTGCTGCTTCTTGCACGAGAACAGCCTTCTTTCTCTCCTGTTCAACCTTCATCTTCTCCATTTCTAACTGAGTAGCCAGCAGTGCCTGCAAAGGTAAACATAAGCTGTTCATCTCCTTCTAGCTTAGATTTCAACCATAACAGAGATTAAAGCTGAACTAGGCAATACCTTTTCTTTCTTTGCGTCTTCCAAGGTTTTTGCATACTCATCTTTGAGCCCTTCTAGTTCAACCTCATACCTACATGGAGGAAGGAAAGAGGTAAAGTTAATAAAAAAGTTTTCTCCATTCTATTCTCTGTAGATTCTGATGCTTTTAAAACACAACTGCAAGGCTACAAAATGTTATTAATGTAACAGTTTTCAATCTTTACACAAAACAATGTATCCTTAACAACATTTTTTGTAACATTCTGCCAACATGTTGCAGTCATGTCAACAATCCGTTTCACTACAATTACAAAGAAATGCTGTTAACCAAAAATGAACTCACCTGCTGTTTTCATTTTCCATTTTCTTCAATTTGTTTCTCTCCACTTCCAGCTGAGCCTGAAGACGGGTATTTTCTTGCCTTAGAAGACTATTTTGAGATTCAGAAGAAGACATCTGAATTTTATTAGCAAGAAGTTCTTCTGTAGCAGCCCGTTCTCTCTCAGCAGCTGCTGCTAGAAGAGTTTGAGACTCACCTAATAGTAAGAAAAAATATGGAATTTAACCTTTTTTGATCAAACATGTAGAATATGAGCCATTTACTTATACATCAAAATTGAATTTGAGATATTTTTATATGTAACTGATCTTCCTTAAAAATACATTTTGTTTTCTTTTGTAAAGGAAATTAAATACTTTCCACATACAGACAGAGGATCAAAGCAATGCAGAATGAACAGATTTCAGACTCTTGCAGAATGCAATATACAACTACAGGTTGCCTCCAGAAGCGAAATAATTTCTTTGGGTCCACCTTCGGGCTTTTAATGTATTTTTCATTTAAGACAATAGGTTACTACTGTATCAAACAATGTATGTATCATCACCTATGCAGTTAGGTCAGTGATTCCAAACTTTACAATATGGAATCTCAGCATCAGGCTCCATACTGGAATACTTTCAGTGTCTCAATGCCCTTAGATGCTGTAAGGACATGTACACCTTAACTCCTTCACCTTATAATCTTATGTTAGTGTGTTTTACAGAGAACTAATGGATTACCTGTCCAAGAACCTTGGCACAACCCCCCCACACCATTCCTTACAGGAAAGCATTTGGTGCTCATCCCTCCTCATCCACCATCTACACTTTGGGCAAGTGTTAAGCCCTTTACATTTACCTTCACTCACCTCACACAGCTTCACCCAGAGCCTCACAGCTCAGTAAAAGCTAAACCATCTTACCCAGCCTGTCAGAAAGGTTCTTTTCCAGTTTCTCCCAAGCAGAGGTCTGTGCTCCCAGCGTGGCCTGCAGGTTCTCTATCTGCCGCAGAAGGGGCCGCGTAGCAGAGGTAACACTTTGGCTCAGCTCTTGGTTCCTGCTCTCTGCTTCTTGGAGTCTCTGAAATCACAAATTAAATAGAATTAAAATCATATGATGAATTGAAAGATTCATACAGAATTCATCTAAATAAATAGAAGCTGCTTTACATTCTAAAATTACTGCTTTACAATCTAACATTCATGTGGTCTAAGTTGACAGTAAAGTGTGAAATTCCAAGAGAGAAGTTAAACATTTTTAGATACATAATAGAGAAAGGGCCCAGAAATTCCAGAGCTCTGGACATAATTTGAAACATTTTGGCAACAATCTATAGTCTGGCCCTTAAGAACCATAAAAATATTTTTAAGAAGATAAAGATTCATTCGA
Organism: Leptocoma aspasia; assembly: GCA_013399835.1. NCBI lineage: Eukaryota > Metazoa > Chordata > Aves > Passeriformes > Nectariniidae > Leptocoma > Leptocoma aspasia. Next base: position 563,628 of record VXAX01006620.1, read on the forward strand.
AAGTGTATTTGCCAGCAATTTTAGACAGCTATCACAAAATTAATGTCTGTATTTTGTCTCATATTTAATAGAACAGCATTCTATTTAAGAGGCATCATAAAAAACTATGACATTTTTTCCACTATGTGATTTAAAAAAACATTTCAATTAATATTTTCATTGCTCCTCTTTAAAGGACAACCACTGCAGATAACCAGGAAAATAAAGCCTCTCTTTCAGGTTGTTCATGTCATGGCAGCATTTTATTTTTGGGTTTTTAGAAGTCCTCCTTTTAGAAGCTGTAAGTTGGCATCATCTGTTTGTTGTAGTACCTGTTGTAGTTCACCAATTTCCTGCCGTAAATAATCTTCTTTTCTTGCTGCCTGCTGCTCTGCACGTTGCAGTGCCAGCCTCAGGTCTGCCACCTAAATAAACAAGAAATTGTTACTGAACTCTTGCCAGAAGTTATATTCATCACCTAGTCCTTGCCACAGTCCCACACCATTTTCAAACAGTGCTAGACAGGATATGTTTGTTTACAAGGAAAGGCTTCATTTTTGCACACACACAAGTAGCTACACTGATTTATTTATCACTAAAAATTCTAAAAGCTAAGACTACCAGAAACCTATCATAGAGCCTGTCAAAGTAATTTCATTTAGACAAGAAAAATTATAAGTAATTTTAAATAAAATTAGTATTTTAAAGGTCAGCACACCCACCCTTTAATATGGAACAAGTTCCATGGGGAAGAAATCCTCTGGGTATTTGCTAAGCACACAAAAACAGGTTCCACCTGGTTCATTACGTCAGGCGTACACAGCAGCACCTCAGTGCAGTCACTTGTTGAATTAAAGAGTTTATTGCTGCATTTCAGACCCACCTGAATTGCCAAAGCTTCCTGCTGCTGCCGAGCCTCCTCCTGGGCCTTCTCCAGTGCCAACCCAAGCTCTTCCTTTGCCTTCATTTCCCGACTTAGGGCTGCTTCCTGAGCCTCACTGTCCTTTGTAGCATTAGCTTTATGAAGATCTGCAAGTTCCCTGGGGAGAAAAAAACCAAACAAACAAATAAACAAACCCCAGTACATTTAAATGCCTACAGCAACCTGACAAATAACTCTGTTACATTTAAATATTTCACAAGCATTGCACAAGAAAGAGCCACAACCTGAAGGTGTGATTGCTTTGCTTACTTGTATGCACTGTCGAGTGCTGCCTGCACACTCCTGTTCCTTTCTTCAAGTTCCTCAACTTGTGCCTGAAGTTTAGCAAGGTCCTTTTCTTGTCTCTCCACAACACTGTTCAGTTGTTTAATGCTGTCTCGATGCTGCTTCTCAAGGTCTTCCTTGCCATCAAGCACCTGTCAGTGCAAACAAGAAACATGAAACAAACCCCAGAACGTGGGGCTGACAACACTGCCTGAGGACAGTGACCAAAGTGGCAACCAATTTGGGATAAAGTCACTAAATCCATCTGACACTTGGCAAAAAGAGAAAGGTTTTGCTTCCCTGCCTTCCCCAGAAGAGGGAGTTGCTCTTCACCAGAGTTTCACACATGCTGGGCCTGCAATTTGTAAGGTCTTGACTCAATCACTAATTGCCCAAATTTCGGTGGTACAGGTTTTCCAGGTCACATGGTAACAGCAGTGCAAAAGCAAACAAGCAGCTGAGAAGATCCCTCATTGCAGTTTTACAAGGAATGCACACATAAATCACAACTCAGTGCTCCAATAATGTGAAATGGTGAGGCCCTGGCACAGGTTGCCCAGAGAAACTGTGCCTACCCCATCTCTGGAAGTTTGCCAGGTTGGTCAGGGCTTGGAGCGACCTGAGGCAGTGGAAGGTGTTCCTGCCATGGCAGGGGATGGAACTGGATGGGCTTTAGGGTCCCTTCCAACCCAAACCATTCTGGGATTCTATGAAATACAGAAGTCTCCAGAAAATAAAAAAAAAATGTCAATTTATCAAGTGCCCTCTCAAAAGGCAATTTTGCAGCTAATATAAAAAGCTTAAAAAATCAATTAAAATCTCACCTGTTTTAGATGTTGCAACTCCTCTTCCAATTCCTTAATCTTTTTGTTCTGTTTTGTGTTAATATTTTCTCTCTCTTTCTCTTTGGCTCTTAATTTCTTAATAATGTTGGAATTGTGCAGCTGCTGTTTGGAAAGCTTTTCTCCTGTGAAGAAATTGAACATGAAGCCAGTGCATACTGGTGATATTCTATGGATTCTCTCTCTTCCCACCATTGCTCTTTAGTCCCATTAAAATAATACTCCAGTAAATATGGAAATACTTATTCTTACAAATTTTCATGCAAGTTCTGAAGTTTAAATCTATCTTATCCTAAGATACCCTTGCTACACTGGGCTACAGTGAGATAGGAGAGGATGTAAAAAGCTTTGAAAATAAAGCAAGTGTTAGAAAAAGAAAATCATGACAGAAAAAAAAATAAAATTACCTTCTCATTTAGTATCTATATTTTACTTCCAAAATTAAGAAGTATTAAAAGAGACACTGTAGAAATGCCATGAACAATGCCCTTGTTAGATTTCTTCTGAATGGAACATGGAATGTTCTGCACACGCTGGTTTTATCTCTCAGCACCTTTTAATGCATCTTGCAGGAAGCACCTCTCCAGCCATCTGTACCTGCCTGACCCCTCCTGCTGCTCTTTGCTACTCATTAAATGCTTCAAACGTTGAGAGTCATCCAGCATGCTTCAAATGTAGCAATTTTTCCCCACATAAAGAAGACTTGTATGCAAGGCCAGTACATTTCAAACTATTCTACACATTTTTACTACAAAAAAAAAGTTAATTCTCACCTTCCTCCATTAATCCTTTGATTTGCTCTTCTTTTTCTTTCAATAATTCAGCAGTTTCATTGGTATTAAGTCTAGTAGCCAATTCCTCTTTAACAGTCTTTACTTCCTAAATAATAGGAGAAAATATTTAGGACTATTTATTAAAATACATGTAGGGAAAAACACAGAGTGGGTTACACTGATCACCATTTTCTTCTGCCCTTCCTCTCAAAAGGCTTTGCTTGGAAAACAATTTAGGTTGGAAGGGAACTCTGGAGATTATCTGATCAAAACAGATTGCTCAGAGCCTTACTGCATCCAGTTTTAAAAACCTCCAAGGATTGAGACTCTGTAAATCTGCTGGACAATTTGTTCCAACTTCCCCATCCATTTAATTTTCTTGAAACTTTTGCAATAGAAAAAAACCAACCTGTCCTATTCACATGTAGATACTGAATAATTCTAGTTCAACTCACTGCTGTGTCAACACAGTGACATACAGCTGAAAAATATTTGTTTTCCAGTTAAGATTTGAGTTTCCTTTTTGCATTAAGCTAGAGAAATGAAATGCTGTGACATTTAAACCCCATAAACTTTGCTGCTGTAGATTTCTTTGCTCATTCCAAATTAATCTGTCATCAGCCCTTAATTTTCCTACCAGTTAATCCTCTAAAGAAGCCATTCCCATTCTTCACCCTTCCTCACATCCCCAGACTATTCTCCCTCACCAATGCAAATACATATTTGGTGCAAGGTGAATGAGAGCACACATTAAATCTCTTTTTTTTCCCCAAACCAGATCAACTTAAATGAGTTCCCCAAGCTGGTTCACAGCATGGATGCAAGAACACAGATGTGAACACCAAGTAGCCTGGATGGCTGGAAACAGCTCAGGCTGGTTACTAACAGTCTCATGCTTTTCCCTGGGTTAATGTTCATTGTTTTTCCTTAAGAAATTCAATTGTGTCATAAACTAATAAATACTAATTTCACTAAAAAAGCCAAATTACCTTTTTAGCAGCATCTCTCTCTTTGCAGGCTAGTTGGAGCTTCTTCTCAGCATCTGCAATTCGCTGAGCAAACTCCTCTTTAAGAGATGAAAGGCTGCTGCTCTCTTCTTTCATTCTAAACATTTCACTGCATTAAAAATGAACACTTCAGAACAGTTGCACAGTTATGTGACACTCCAAACAGTTTGCAACAGGTTGTCTTAAATGCTTTTAGAAAGTATTTTACTTGTATTACACATGATAAGCTAAAGTCAAAAAACCTCACATATGTATCAGAAGTCCTAATCAAAGATCATTATTTATTCAGTAGTTTACCCATGAAAACAACTAAATGCTTGATTTATCTTAAATATTTTGCCCCTTGATAAAGTCCTTTCTAATTTACCATAATCTGTATCATATAAAATTATTTAATTTATTTTTTAAGTTAGGATCAATTTAGTCATTAAACATCAGCATCATATATCTAAATTTTACAACTCAATATTTGATCAATGAGCTGGTAGATACAACTTTCCATTTTTTCCCCTTTTAACTTTAACCAAATTAAATAATAATTTCAGGTTTTTCCCTACAACCAGCCCTTCTTCCATACATTCACTGCCTACATTTTAGTCAACAAATTACTTAGTAAATCAGGCTCATCCCTCTGTATCAGGAAAGCCAGTCTCTAAATAGCTGAATCCAGTCTTATAATAAAGATCTTTATTATAAACCAAGACTGATTCTCCACATTTGTCATTCCTACTGCTTACTTACTGAAAAATCTTTCCCCAGCCCCCTTCCAAAAGACATTTTGGCTCCAAGAAATAACATGTCTTTAAAAAAATCCCATCACAGCACATGCAATCATTATTGCCACCTTTCCCAAACAGTGCACACCCCCTGTAACCTTTGTTCCAGACATAAAGCTCCTTGTTTTATCTATTGTCTAAGATTTTATTACAGCAAAGCCACAGTTACAGCACTGAGTGTATTTTCATACTTACTCCTTGAGGTTATCATAAGCTTCTTCCAAGCGAGCCCTTTCTTTACTAGTACTTAATAACTGTATTTCCCTCTTCTCCAGCTTCTCAGTTAATGCATCAATCACCTGGACAAGGTTTTATAGATAAAGATCAGATGAATGGGACAATTAAAACACAAGAGGGGCAGGCTTTCCCTTTCCCCCACCCCATTCCTTCACAAGATTATTTAAAATTGAACTGGTCAGTGTTTCCAGGAATTTGAGGCAGAAGTCAGGGAGGATGTTCCTGCCACACACCTGAACATAAAGACACCTGTTTTCTATAGGGGTAGAAACGCAACTAAATCAGCACATGTGGCTCAAGTAAGTTCCTCAACAAAACCATCAACACTGATATTTAATTATACATGAAGTTTTTAACTAGAGCTGATAGTCCATAAAATTATGGCTTACATTAAGCATTAAGAGTCCCAATGTTCTTTACAGAATAATTTCTATGGGAAGGGCTCTTCTGTGAAACATTAGCATAAAGCAGCAGAATAGCCTCAGATGAGGGAAGAAAACTTTCACTCAGGGTCAATAGCTCTTAGCTCACATCCTCAAAATAATTTCTTAATACCAAGTTTCAGAAAGCTGAATATAGATAAATAACAAAAATACAAGAAAATATACAAATGTAAACACCAAAGAATTAAAATAACACATTTGACCTATCAGGCTTCCTGTTTGCCACCCCTACTCACAATTCACAACAATGACAACCAGGTGGATCAGGTGAAACCCACATCTATCTGATCAGAAATTTTACCAGTACTGTTCCACTGCAGGATATCAGGGACAGCTTTCTACAGGGTCAGACAGTTCAGCATTGATTAATTCATTCAAATAAGCTAATATAAGAGATACAGGACAATGTAAAGGTCAGGAGTCTCATTTGTAATTAAAAGGTGTGTTTGCAATACGTGTTTTACTTACCTTTTTAAGCTCTTGCTTTTCAGTGTCCTCTTCTACCAGTTGTTCCCCAGCATCCTGCTGGGGCTCAGCCTCCTCCTTCACAACCTGTTCTTCAACAGTTTGCACAGCAGCAACCAAAACAACATCTGGCTGCTCAGAATTAACAGGGGTTGCACTTCTCCCACTCTCTTCCATCTCAGTTTCCTCAGCATGCAACACAGGAGCATCATTCAAGTTTTCAGATTTATTTTTCAGGGTGTCAACCGTTTCTGTCTTTGGCACGGAAGGGCTGACAGCGACAGAGGCTGAAGCAGAAGCCCTGCCTGATAACTCATCATCTGAATTGATCTCACTGACACTCCTGCTATCCAAGGACTGCACACTGAATGAATCAATTCTTTCAAAAGCATCCGAGGAGCCGCAGCTCTCGGTCATTTTCTGGAAGTCATCTAAGCGACTGTAATCCGCACAGGCAGACGTGGACAAGAGCTGGAACGACGTCTGCATGAGGTGAAGGCTGGATTTTGAATCTGCAGCTTCTTGTCTGGAACTTACTGAGCTCTCACTTATCACACTTTCGTGGTCCAGAACTTCAATATCACTCGTTGTGGAAGTGCCTGAGGAGAAGGTGCTGATGGGAGGTGATGGGGTATTGCTTTGTCTGTCCTCAGTCTTCCTCTCCTTCCCTTCCAAAGCCAGGTCTTTCGTGCCTGCTCCAAGGGGCTGAGAAGTGCCCTCGGGTGCACCTGCTGCTCCATCCCCTCCTGCACTGGATTTTTCAGTAGGAGAATCTTCAGGTTCTTCAAAATTTAGAGCAGACACCTTTTTGTCAGTAACTTCCTTTGTGCCTGCTTCTTGCTGGGCATCAGATTTAAGCACAGCATTCTCTTCTAATTGCTCCTTGGGAATATCAAGGCTTTTCAAGTCCAGGACAGCTGCAGAGGAATCCTTCACTTCTGCCTCTGCTGTCACTTGCCCTTCCAGCTGACTGGAGTGTTGAGACTCCTTTAAAGTGCTTTTTACCTCCTCTTTGGGTCGCTGTGATTTGGCTGGAGGTTTGGACACCACTGGGTTTTTCTGTATGCTCTGAACGTCTGTTGGGGAGAGAAAGGCACTGAAGAAGTTTTCAGATTCATCCACGACCGTCCTCCTGACCGGCTTTGTGATGGCTGTGGGTGACACTGGCTGATTCTGGGGCTCTGTGTTTGAGTTCAAGCCCCAGGAAGATGTGTCCCATCCTCCACTTATGAGAGAATTTGTTCCTAAAAAAAAAGGAAAAAAGGGAGATAGGCAAAAAAAACCAAACCAACACTTTGAAGGCTACAAGCAAAAGAAAATGTGGCCTCCTGCTTCCTTGCAGTGAAAGGAGTCCAGGCAAAACAACCTGAAAAGCTGTAGTTAAGAGAATTATACTGATTAAAAAAGGAGGAAAAAATTACAAGGTCTTAAAAGTTATCTGCAAGTAGCACATAAACACTTCACACACCATTACATGAAACAGAGGGGAAATGCTTTAAGTATTTGCAGAATTTACACTGCAAGAAGGGTTCTTGCCCTTCAGTTTCTGACAGACTTCCTTTTTCCTCATACACCAAGCATCAGCATGGAGCTGGCAATAAAAATCAGCAGCACCCCAGCTGAGAATTTTCTTCTTCTGTAAAGAAATACTGACTTGTCCAGTTCTGAAGTTGCCCTAAAACAACATCAACAATTCCAATTACTGTATTTCTTGCAGGTTTTACAGGATTTGTCAACAGCAAGGACAAGAATTTCAGCATCAAATTTCAGTAGCATCTGAAGTAAGAAAGTGAAATCAAAAAATAATATCCAATTTTGTACCCACAAAGATAATCTGGGTAACGTAACTATTCAAGTTACTTAAAAACAAACTCACTCTATACAGCAACACCTATTAAAAACACCGAGTTACAATATTTAAAGCTGGGTTCCACTTTCAGGCTGTTGGCCTCAAATCTCAAATCCAGATAATTACTGTTTTCACTGCCCAAAATACTACAAGCGTGTGATTTATTACAAGCATCTGACTTATTGCTACCTTGTCCATGATTCAACAGCTTCAGAAAAGCTGTGAGTTAACTGTAACATTCAGAACATATTTTGACATCTCTTAAAAATAAGTATGTTTTCATTGAAAACCAGATGCAGGCTGATCTTTGCTGCTCTTCTCACGAATTACAGAACTACCATAAATATTAAGATATAAATCAAATTTTAAAAACTATTGGACAAGTCTAAAGCTTTGAGAAATTAAGCATGACAAAGTTTTCTATAAACCATTTCTGCATTTTAAGATGACACCAGACTACTTATATGACTGCCAAGCCCTCGAAGGGACAAAAACATCCCAAACTGACCTTTGCTGAGCAACCAACCTGGAAAATGTTTTCAGTTGCTACAGCTTTCAGTTTTCAGAAATCTCACTCTGCTGCAGCTTCACCTGGAAATAACCTCCTCCTCCTCCAAATACACATAGTTCCTCTAGATATAGTTGTAACAATGACACTGATTCCAGATGACTTCGTTTCCCATCTTTTTTTTTTTTGTTTGTTTTTATTCTTATCTTTAAGGTATTATTTTGGAGGGAGTTTCTAATAAGAGGGCTCCTTTTTGCTCTTTCCCTTCCAACAACAGCTTAGGGCTGACCCTTCCTTCAGGTTCTCCATTAGCACACATACAGGGGAGACACTTCCTCATAGCCACGGCAACTTTTCCACCAGCACATCCCTCTCAACAGATGTTGGAGGATTATGAACTGGAAGCCACGAAAAGTGGAAACTTCGTTTGGTTCACATGGACCAGACTTTCAGCTTCTACTCTGCCCTTCCCGTTGCAAAGAGCGAATCCACGCAAGCCTCTGAAAAGAGCATGATTTCCCCTTTTATATTACTGAGCAATTTTTACCAATTAGCCCCTCAGCAAAAAAATATAAATAAATAACGCCTCTAGAAGGAGGGATATGAAGCTCAGTGCCACCCATGCGATAAAAGCAGGACACTGGTGACACCAGCCAGGCTCTGAGCTGAGCCTGCCCCGGCTTCGTGCCGGTGTCACCCCGCACGGGGGGCGCGGGAGGGAGCAGAACGTGGGTTAAATAAACCGGGGGGGGCTCTGAATTAAATAAACCGGGGGGGCTTTGGGCAGGAGGCCGGTTAAACCTCCCCAAGGTAAGGGGGACACAGCGGAGGAGGCGGGCGAGGCGAAGGGCCGCGAGGCGAAGGGCCGCCCGCCCTTACCGTCACCGTAGTCGGGGATGACGGCGTCGGGCCAGGGGCTCTCCTCGGCCTGGATGTCCAGCACCCGGTCGATGGACTTCTGCGCCTGCGACAGCGCCTGCTTGGCGAAGCTGGACAGCTGCGAGGCGTTGAACCAGCTCATCCTGGGCGGCTCCGCAGCGCCCGTTCCCCGCAGCTGCCCCCGCTGCCGGCGGGGCCGGCGGGCCGGGCCGGGCGCGGCGCTCAGGGAGCGGAGCGGAGCGAGGGCCCCGCGCAGGCGCCGCCGGATCCACGTCGCACCCGGGCCCGGCGCAGCCGCGTCCGGCCCGACACGTCCGGGAGGTGGGGCCGGCACCGCGCCCGCCCCGCAGCGCCTCCGGAGCGGGGAACGCTTCGGCTCCGGGGACACAAGGGACTCAAAGACAATCCGGTTCCAGCCCCTGCCATGGGCACGCACACCTTCCACTCCGAGCCCCGTCTGACCCCGCCTGGAACACTTCCAGCGGTGGGGCAGCCACGGCTTCTCTGGGCAACCTGTGCCTGCCCCTCACCACCCTCACAGGAAAGAATTTCTTCCGAGTACCTAGCCTAAATTTCCTCTTTTCCAGTATGTACCCATTACTCCTTGTCCTATCCCCCCATTTCCCCTCGTTCAATTTGTACCCATTAATCCTCGTCCTTTTAAACCATGCAGTTGATAGTTTAAAAATTATGAACTCTAAAAACAGCTAACATATCAGACTAGAATTCAGGTTGTGGCACCTGGCACGGCTTAAGTCTCTGACTAAAGCAGCCAAATGATGCCCCAGATTTTTTAATGGAGTTTATATATACTCTTCAGTGTCCACAGAAAATACAAAAACTCAGGTATCTTTCTGATTTTTTTATTAATAAATACCTTAACAGCACCAATGATATTTGAACATAATCTTGCAATGCTGTGCACAGCGGCTGCTTGGGGACAGTGAGGAGACACATCTGTATTTTCATGTACAGTTGATCATTTTCTCCTTTTGTGTTTCTTGTGATCAAGGCCATCTCTTCCATATTTAACACCTTCCATGAAATTGATCAAATCAATACCAAAAAAGAGGGAAATGCTCATTTTAATCTACTGCCTCCTTTGGTTTAAGGCGACTCAGTAAGTCTCAGGAGTGCTACAACTTAAAACCAGATCGTTGTGGTTCCTTTTAAAAACATCTTTTCTTTGCATATATACGTGCACACATGTTGAAAACAAGACTTTTGGCCACCTTAAAGTTCCATGTGTTTGAAAGTACATTAGCATGAACATTTTGACAACAAAACCCGGGAAAAGTGTATTTCTATACATCAGAGGTCTGTACATGAATAAGCATTTATACAAATATAATCCACCAAATATTGGCTTCTACGTACAATTCTGAAATATGGTGATTCATTTAGATTTCCTAACCTTCAACCATGCTGGCACTAACAGGAACATTTCGGGCTGCTTTAACACCCACAGAGTATTTTTGTTTTGTAAGGTGGGCACAGATTTCTCTTGCTGTATTTGCACTTTACTTATGAATAAATTAAGTGGTAAAGTGAAGCTTGAACAACATAGTCTGTGGTGTAGTAACATCAGCAACTGCAAGTTCCTGGCCATCCACAAGCCCCAGCTCTAAAACAGAAAGAAAAGCTTAATTAATTTCATTAAACCCGTGTGCTTTGCCTTTTCAAGAAGCCAAAAAAAAATTACAAGTGCTATTCCCACAAACCATAAATATGATGAAATAAAGCTGCAAACACCTCACTGGCTAAATTAATTTTAATATAGTTTAATCAGGAAGCAGACTTTGTTGAGAAATATGCATAAAACTCTACTGAAGTGTGTTAAATTTACAGCAGTTATTTCGTTGCTTTGTTGCAATGTTTTGTGCATCCGCCTGCACTTCACCTTTAAACAATTGATATACCTGAGAAATGTGAAACTAAAATTGAATGTGTATTGAATGTAAAAGGACAATGAAGCACATTCTACTGCACAATGCAAGATAAAGCTAAATATCCAACAGAGGGGTGAAACTGACTTTCTCTAACTTGAAAATCTACACCTGACAGCTCCATTATACCTTTTAGTGTCTTGGAAAGATTTGGCCTTGTTCGTTCTTCAATTGATGCTACTGTCTGCAAATTAAAAAAAAAACAAAGGCCAAAATATTTTTTTTTCAAATTCAGTAAATTTAAGTAAATTCAGAATACTAAAGTCAATTATGTATGTTCAGATTACCTGTAAATAAAGTGTTTTATTTCCCCCATACATTGTTGCTGTGATTGCAGGAGATTTCATCTGCCTATATATAAAACATTTAAAAACAAACAAACAGAACACAAACCAGGCAATCAGGTTAAAAATACATTTAGAAATTACCTTTTTTTAAGCACTAAACTAACAAATTATCAAATTAGTCAGAATGGTTGCAACTTACAATGAAGCATTATTTGTTAAGTAATCCAGGATCTCCTGCAATTTAGCTGATGGGGAAATCTCTATGTTTTGGGGAAGCTGGCTGCAGGCTGGACAGTTCTCCTACCACAAAACAACACAAGAAGACACATTATGTTAAATATTATTTTAGAAATGCTGCTAGTAAGGTCTCAAAAGTGTTTGTGTTGTGGTTTTTTAAAGTTTTAGTTCTAGAAACATTAATAGCTGCAAACATTAATGACAAAACCCACTTCTTTCTGAAGTGTGTCACTGGCTCCCAACAGCACCTAAGTATTTATGAATGACAAATTTAATCTGACATAAAATCCAACACTACAAATTTTCAGATAACTTTTGCCATAACCTCTTTTTGAGAAGATTTACCCATGAGTCGTCTTAGGTTTGAGGATCTTACTTTGTAGTTTTACTCTGCAGAAGTAGCAGACCAGTATTACTGTAGTTTCCACTTTTAAAACTTCAGAAATATTATTATTCAGTGCTAGGGGCCAATTGATTCAATACTGAGGTTCAGAAATACACACAAAGTGCATAAATACAAATCAAGGAAACAACCCTTCAGGCCTTTAATGGCACTAACCTTTCTTTCAGCTTCAAAACTGTATGTATATAATCCATCCACATCATTGAACACCAAGTAGTTGTTAAGAGGAACATATGCACTGTAATGACAAATATGTCAGTGTTGATACATGGCATTCTGCTGGAAATCAGATCTGTTATTAATAAGAAATTAAATACCTTGTGGCTATTTTAAAAACTTCCGTGGCGCAAACAGCTGGAATGAGAAAAAAAAAATTCTTCACCTAGCTCTACCAGATATGCAGACATGACACAGCTGTACCAAAGTGACAAAAACAATCAAGTATAACAATCTATAAAGAGAAAAATAAACATCTGAAGGCAGCTGGTAGTTCTGTGCATTAACACCATAGATTTGGCACTAATCTGAGACTATGTCAAGCCTATGTACTGTGGTTTTTGATTTTTCTCCCCAGTCTTAAATGTTTTTGCTCTCTCCCAGAGTCACAACATTTATCCAGTCACATACAGTTTCTCTATGGAAAACAGAAATGAGACTGTAAGAGTAAATCAGACACATTTAAAAATTACTATTATCCTCTCCAAGTTCTTAATTCCAAATTGTTGTCCCACAAAACTCTCAAGTCAGTAAAGCAGAAGTGAAATGAGTTCTTTCAGCATACCTGCAATTACTGCATTTGTAGAAGCTACTGCTGGAATAATTCGTTTAACCACCCCTGTAAAAACAAAACATACAGCTCTGGGTTTTCCAAGAAACTCTGTTGAGAGACTTATTTTAGACAGAATAATTTCAAATGGTGGGTGCTATTGTTGTAGCTCAAGTGGTGAAACAGAACTTTTGATTCTAATATTAGAAGGATTAATATGATTTATTAAAATGACTCTATTGTTCAGAAGGTTTGGGTTATTATGTGCCTAGGTACAGAGCTTAGATGCTTACTTCTTCATGCTCTGTACAAGAATGCTAGAAAATGCTTACAGTTCAGTGATAACAATTCTTTATATCATAGGTTGAGAGGAAGAAAACTACATCTCCCATATCAGGATCCAGGGCAGACAAACACCATCTGTGTCCTTGAACACAGCTCAGAGATATGTTTACAGAATTCTGTGCAGAGAAAAATGAGCTTTCCCATGGGAATAAAACTTCTGCAGGCCTGCACCCAGAAAACTCAGAAAATGTCCAGAGGACAGGGTGCAAATGTACTTTCAAGTGTCCAGGAATTTTTGTAACAAACAGGTATAATGGCATGCTGCTGCAGTACTTGGGCACTTTTTTACTTTAGGAATGGATCCAGCACACTGACAAAAAGCAGGTATCAAACAAAGAGAACTAGTGAACAAACTCTGAAAGCAAGAATTCTGTATTTAGCACTGGAAATTAAAACTGTTCTATTCCTGTTAAACTGGAGAAATGCACAAAGGAAAGATAGTTGAGTTTTCTATGTGGTTAGTGCTTAAAATGCTGATTAAATGAGTGTCAGCATGCTGCACTTGCATGTGAACAGAGGCAGGGACAGCAGAGAGGAACAGATGCTACAGACGTAACAAGCCTGAACTGGCACAAAATGCTGCTATTCCTAAAAAAGACAATCAAGTCCTTTTGTTTGTACTCTTTGACCCAGCAGGATTGGTCACTGTGTAATGTAAACTGTGGAGCTGCTCCAAGCTCAAAATAAAATGGCAAAAAGACTGTTCAGCTTTCTCCCAGATAAGTTCCTCTGATTCATCATGAATGCCCAAACATCTGATTCGTCATAAAATATTTGTGCTGGCACAGGAAACAAGCTGCTTGTTTCTGTTTTAAGGGTGAGGAGAACCATCTCAGCACAGCTGCCAGCTTAGTCATAACAAGTACAAAGAATGCCAATCCAGCCTAGGTGCAAATGCCACAGCTTGGTGAAATGCCATTCCCTTACCTTGGGTGAGTCTGTAGGTAACACCTTTAATATTAAATTGTGATGCTCTTTCTAAAGACTTCTGGTAAATCCACTGTATATGTTCAGGATCATCTCCATCCAGTGCAATACTTTCTACAGTAAAGAATTTACACATAAATTGCAACTATAAAAGTTCTTCAGAAACACAGCATTCTTTTTGTCTAAAAAAATTCCTGATTTAATTTAAAATGAATACCCTACAAGGTTATTGAAACTAAACATTTTAAATAACCAAAGTATTATTTTTACAAACATCTTTAATTTTAACATATCCTATACAGAAATTATCATCACTGCACAATTTACAGAGCTGTTACAGGTTACATTTTAATTCAGGAAAGAATTCAAGAACTGTGCAGTGTGAGAAACATGAGCAAATACGGAACTGGAGTGAGTTCACGAAGAGAAAATCCATCTTCAGCTCAGAGGAGGCTTAGATTCAATGACAATGAACCACATGAGGTTAAGAGGCAGGATTGTTTTATTAAAAGTATACACCCAACTCAAGTTAATTAAAAGGAGAAATGTTCATTTAGCATCAGTACAAGGTATTAATTACCTCCAAAAGGCTGTTCCTTTGGCCACTGCAATATCCTGACATACTCAATGCAATGCTCTGGCAGTCTGGGCATGGATGCAATGGTGCACATGGGAAAATTGACCTGGTTGGGCAGGGGAGGAAAACCAGAGCAAACCACGATACATTAGGTGTAGGACTAAGAAAAGAAAACAGCAAAGCAGAGGAATATTAAAAAAATGGCAATTTCCCTGGCTGAATTACCTGTGGTGGGTAAAGGGCAAGAGTGCATTCAACACACGCTGTCATCCCAGGAATAATCACACGGACATTTCCTTTGAAACCTTCTGTGCCTCCATCTATTAGAGGTATGATGGAACTTGGATCCAGGACACCATCTTCATAATGCAAAAATGACATCTAACAAATAAAGGTGGGGGAGGTGTTGTGTTGGTTTCTGTTTGGTTTGGGTTTTTAAACAAGTTGCAGGAAGAAAAAGAAATCCTAAAATTTTATTCTTAAAGGTACACCCAACTACTGGGTGCTTAACATACAGTTTATTTTAAGGGTATATAAAACACTACTGATTTGTCAGTGCACAAGACTTTATCAACCACCTTCACCCTCTACCTCCCCCCCTTACTCTCCTGATAAATGCTATTACTTGCTATATATGTTCTTATAGTTCATCAGAACAAATGGTTGGTTAAAGGTTTGATTCTTGACTTGTTGTTTTGCTTTTGCCTTTTTTTTTTTTTTAATACAGGTAGATACTCCAGATCATTGTTTCATAAACAAATTCACAATGATAAAACTACCAGCTTTCTGGTCAATTGATTCTGTAACAGTGCAGCTCCAAATAATGGCATTTACAAGTTGCAGCATGATAAATACTATTTGGGTAATGAAGAAAAAATTCAAAATGAGAGCACCCAGAGCAGCTCTGGAGCTTTTTTTCTTTATTTTCAAAAGCTGACTGCAGAAGGCCACAAACAATGTAACCTAACTATGAAATTATCCCTGCAGGGCACTGCACAAATGTTGGCTAACACTTCTCAAGAAAAGGGCAGGTAAGAGAGTCTGCACTTCATCCTGATCACAGAAAGAAAACAGAAATAGGTATACAGAAAGCTGTGAGTTTCAACAGCCCTCATTCATTTTCATGACACATTCTACACAAGTATGTAACATTTTAGTCATCAAAATTCAAGCAATAATCAGGCATTAAGAAGATTGAAAACTTTACCAGCATGCCATTTATCCATCTTCTTGCAATTATAGAGTCCAGCCCACAAACAATAATATGAAACTCTAGGGAGAAAAAAAACATTATTGAAAATCTATACTAATGCAGACTTCCTAAGATAAGCAAAGTATTCTGTCCATAACAGGGACAGTGACAGTAGCTTAGCTATCTCCCCTAGATTACCTGTATCACAGATGTATTTAAATTTTGTCTGTGTTAATTCTACTTCCAATATACTTGGAAGACTATAATAATTAGCAATCAAACTACCAGGAAAAGCAGTGAGCAGCAACATCTGCAAGGCTCCCCTAAAGCACCAGTGGGTGTTTGTCAGGCAAACAAATTCCACTTACGTCGATAGAAACTTTCATCCATGTCTTGAATCTTTTTAAAATATCTGAATGCAAGCACAGTAAAGGAATATATTTATAATTTACTGTTTTCTATTTGCTAACCTAAAGCCAAAATATTATCTAATTTATTACTGTAATTCTATACAATGCCTTCTAAAAAACTGTGTGATCTGAGATTAAATTCCCACAGCTGAAGCTGTAACATCTCACAAAACTAGTAAAGGGCACATTGGAATAGTCCTAAACAGCAAAGTTCAGCAGGTGAAATATTGAGGAAGCTCAAAATATGTGCTCTCACTAAGTCCTTTATCAGTAAGTGCTGCTCTATGTTTATGAACTAATGCCTCCTACCAGTGCTTACTCAAAACTCTCTGGTGAATAATTCCAGTATCTCAGTGAAAATTACAATACTGCACCTGAATAAAAAGACTCAGTGGAAAAATACAAAATAGTTTCTGAGCCTTTCCCATGCAGATTCCCTGTACGCTAATGGCACGGAGAAAGAATTCTCAACTCACCAGCTGAATGAATGTGTTCTTTATTGTATGAGAAACAGGATGGCAGCAAAATACTTTAGACACTCTTACCACCTACAGAGTTTTCTAGGATATTGAAGCCTTCAGGGCTTCTCTGTGAAAGGATACGGTACAACAGCACAGTTGGGAACGCGACTGTTCAGGAATTCTGCTGCAACTTCTGCTTTTGGTCGCCCCACATCCTTCGGTCTGGGAAAAACCCAAGCAATCCCAAATGCTTTATGTTAGCAGAATTTCTCTTTCCAATTGCAATACCAAATTAAGTGGCTAATATTGTTACTTTAGGACAATTTATTTAATTGGATAATATTAAGGCATCCAACCCAAATCATTCCATGATCCCTGTAAAGCATCAGATGTGAGAGCCTCAGAATTAACTATGGTTATCAGCACCAAAAAAAATCCAATAATTGTTCATTGTACTTGGATGAAAAAGGTACCAGAAAATCTGAGATCTCAGTCTGTGTGCATTGATTAATTTTCCATTCCCACCTTTTACAGCTAGTCATTAGCTGTACTGGAATGGCAAGGAACATGGGTTGATTTTCTTCATGCCACAAATCCCAAAATAAGAAGAAATAATATTTAGTTAATTCTGAGTACTATTGTGACATGAAGGTCCAGTAATCTTTAATGACCTCTTGTCCAACCAAAATAATGAATATATTAACATGCTTTATTTAGGTACATTTTAAAAACCCCAGAAGTTAAACTATGAAAATATAAAATACCACTCACCGAAACAAAAACTGTCGATTAAGGTTAGAAACATCTATAGTATCCATGTCAATAACATGGATCTGTCTGAAGCCAGACAGTGCCTGGGAACAGAGAAGGTCAGCTTCATTTAACAGGAAATTAAATGCTCACAAAGTTCCAGAATTCACTCCACATGCCAAAACAGCAACCTTTGGAGGAACAAATGTATTTGCTCCTTATTGCCTGTGCAGACAGGTACCTGGCCATTCTTTGTTCAAAGGGGTTTTGTTGGGCTGCCAATGCTGGTATTCACACAGATGGAATCAATAACATTCCAACAAAGACAATGCTCTCCTGAAGGCAGTATTGCTTTGGCCTACCTAATGCTAACACAGGGAAGCCAACAGTAGGCTGATCTATAAGGGGAAACTGCAGTTTCCTTCATGGCTGGAGTAAATCAAAAGGGTCCACTGGGGTAAAAAGGCACAGAATTTAAACAAATACCATAAGCACTTCAATGCTTGGCAGGAATAGGAAAAACAAAGTTTAATTCCTTTACAAGGCTTTTTGTAAAATTCCTATTAAGGTTTGGGACATTGACCATTTTCGCATAAATGGCATAAATGAGTCTGGCATATTGACCCAGATATCACAGTTCAAAACAAAGCAGCATTCCTCATGGCATTCAGTGCTGAAGCAGATGGCAAACACAAAAATCACCTCCCTATCTAAGAACACACTGAACGTCTGACAGAAGCTCTGCCTCATCACCATTTGCATGCAGGCCATCACTATATCTGGCAAATAACCTTACAGTAAAATTGCCTTAAAACTGTATTGTGGGTCTGATCAAGTAGTAACATCAGTCACACACAATGAAACAATGTGAACTGCAGTTAAAGGGAAATAAATGCTGTAAAACACAAGGTTTAGAGAAAATAAATGAGTTGTGATGTTCTCAAGTGACTCTAAAAATTTGAGTCATATACAAAGTATGTTTTTTCCTTTAAGACCTCATCTTTTTATAAAGACTGGAAGTTTTCCCTTTACATCTTCTGAACAAACAGAGCTATCCCAAGCATAAATAGGGATGCACAGAAATCCTTGTTCTTAAATAGAAACAAGGGGAACTAGAGTAATATTCCAAACTACCAAACTCAAATGGGATCCTAACTGTGATACACTGAGATAAATGTGAGTGCTTATGAGGATAAAAACCACAATAAAAGGGTAATTAAACTCTTGCATTCCAAACCACACTTCCTTGCAGCATTATAGGAGCATGATTTGTCCTTAGTTGACATCATTTCCCCAGATTTGGCAATTAGGGAAAATCACCAATGTCAGACTGGATCTAAGGCTGCACATGAACTTTCGGTTACTCTTCATACAAAGCAGCCTGTTGTACCTCAAGACAAGGTTTGAGATAGCTGAATAAATAACATGCAACATATGAAAATAGCTCCTTTCAAGTGCATTCTTCATCTTTATTATCTGTATCAACATGTATTTTACACATGTTGATTAGAATTTAAAATTCTAGTAGTTATATACAACCAAAACTGCAAAATTAGTGAATTAAAAAAGATAGTTTTGTCAAGGAAAAAAAGAAAAAGAAACAGAGAAGATTCTAAGTAGAAAAGGGCTAAAACACAGTAATTACCAGGTTTTTCAGGAGTTCACATCCTAATCCTCCTGCTCCAATAACTAGTACTTTACATGTGCTTAACAAAAAATCAAGGGCCTGCAGAAAACAAAACAAAAAAATTAATACAATTTGTCCTTTGCTTCACAACCCTTACAAACATGCTACCATAAATTTTCAGTGCCTAGTGAGTTACAGATAAAGCTACTTTGCATTTGCAGGAGTAATTACATATTGGACTTTAATCAGTTGTTGACTTCATGCAGTTCCTATATCCCCACTTAAAGAGAATCAAGACCTTTGCTGATATCAGTATATTACTTTTATATTACTTTTGACCATGAAAAAAGGAAGGTCCACTCCTACTATTATTTGGTTTAAGGTGATAATGCTTTCCTTCTTCAAATATTTCACTGATATATAATACAAAATAAATCTAAACAGATAGACAACACTGCTGGACAGAAAGAATTGAAAATGTTAAGTATATAACTGCTTTCTGCAAACTGTTCTACTTGACCCCAGTCTCCAACTGGTAAATAATGGAACAGTACATTAAAAACATAAGAGGAAAATCAAAAAGCTCTGAAACAAAATGTACAACAAAAGAAGAAAAGCAGAATACTTAAAACACTCTACCCTACTACACATCTTATCCAGTTCTCAAAGTACTCATATTAACACTAATTTCTTCAAGTACAATTAATTCCTCACTGTATCAAACTACTTATAAATGGAGATATAAATGCTGCTATTTTTCATGTGACACTCAACAACAGCATAATTCATACATTGCTATATATTTATATATGATGACAGCAAGCTTGAAGTTGACAGTGTACAACTTAAAAATACAAACTTATAAAAAGAACACAACGTTCTCCTAGGACCATAACGTTCAATTGATTAAAACACAAGCTTTTCATGCAGCTTTAGTACTCACACATTGTGGTGGTCAGTTAATGAACCTGTTTACATTAATTTGCAACACACTCTACAGATATTGGATTGAAATGAAGTGTTTCTCACTTGAGTGCCTGGCTCGAAATCGGGATGTGTGAATGGTCCAGATCGCTCGAGGAACTTCTTTACATGGTTCCAGCGACCTTCCCAGTCTCCAGAGTCCCCACACCCACCATCAACAGCCATTCTGCACAGAACACAGTAAATTCAGCTGCAAAATCAGACAGGAAAAGCCACACCTCTGACTTTCTATACAAACAACACCTGAATTATTGATCGTTTGTACAAATGCATCTGTGTATTCTTTATGGCTTTAACACGTGAGCATTTGCATGAGTGGGTTTTATTTGTGGAACTAGAAAGCAATAATATAAATATGCACAGAGGAGAAAAACAACCCAGGCATTTCAATAAACCCACTGATTTAACTGTTACTAGTAAAAGTTGACCTGCAGGTTAAAAAGGGTCTAGTCTTATTACTTTTATTTTCCTCATTTAGATTTTGAGGGTAATGGTTTTTTCATCAGTCAAGTCTTGTATCTTTTTTTGACAGACTTATCAGTCTGTAACTGCAACTGTGAGGCTCTGAATAAATTACAGTAATGTGCCCCAATATCATCCTCTCAATCTTCAGGGTAGTTTATTTAGACAAATATTTTTAAAAGACATGAATTTTGAATGTTCTTCACCCTCAAGTGGGACCATGGAATTAGAACTGCCCCATTTTTCAGGCATCCCCGAGCCTGTCTGCAGTAACAGTCTCACTTGAAAGAAAGGAATGTTTGCAGTTATCTTCCTTTATATTTTCAAGGCAGAATTTTACATCAAATACTCCACTACCCTTTTCTCCTTTTGCAGGTCACTTTTAATAGCACATAAGTATAGATTTAAATTTTTAAGAGACTTACTGGAACAGTTCAAAATCAGCTCTCAAGTACTTTTCTATAAGATCAACACCTACTTCCCTATTAAATAAATAGGAGTTCCACTCAATAAATATGATTATGTTCAACGTTAATACAAAACTAAGCTCGTTATAAAAGAGCCAATCCTGAGTAGCAAAGGATGTGTCACCACTGATAAAGTGTTACCTGCTTTCTCCTATGAAGCACTATGAAAAGCACTTGTCTAATAACTCTTGGGTAACGTTTAGAATTTATTATAACTTCCTCGTAACTCATCTCCAAATCAAAGGTAAAAAATGTGGTAAAAACATCTAGAGTGAGTTCATTTATCTTCACAGAATTCAGAACTTGGATAACACAGTATGCCAACAGTAACAGAACTTACAGGCAACTGATTTTGCAAAAGATTTTCAGTAACAGGGGAAAAACTTCTCTAAACTGCAGGAATAAATAAATCATAATTCACCTGTGATGTCCCTGGCCACGGCAGAGGGTTGGAACGAGATGATCTTTAAGGCCCTTTCCAACCCAAACCATTCTAGGATTCTATGATAATTTGATTGCAGACTGAACTCCCCTGGTTAACTGTTGAGGGAAGTTACTTACTATATGAGCAGTTAAATAAGACCTACAAAAATTACTTGAATTCATAAGGGTCTTTCAACCTCAGATGCACATTCACATCTCCTCCAGTTTTCACAATAATGTGAAAACACAGGTATTTCACATAATGGGAAATGGGGTAAATAAACACAACACCCCCTCTGCAGAACCCCTGGATCTGCTGTACAACAGATTTCAGGAGATGTATTAAGCACTGACTTAAGCAAATAAAAGTGGGTCAATAGACATCACAAAAACTGCTTCTACAGGTATTATAGTTTTTAGCGTTTCTGGAAATGAGTGTAGAAGTTGTGTTTGGTGACATTAAGAATGATTTTTTAAATTCTTTTATATAGTCCCTATAAACAGCTACTAAACAGCAGCACTCCTTTTCTGTTTAGATGTGTATTTCTGTATAGATGTGTATTCTCCTTCCTAATTGATAAAAATTATAAGATCTAGTTTCACTTTTGCAATTAGACTACAGTTCATTTTTTAGAGAGTTGGACATTGTGGAGATCTGAAAAACATTGGTTTTATGAGAGATTTTATGAGAGGTTTTATTTCAGAGACAGTTTTCTCAAGTGTTTATTTTTTGTGCTGTTACAGCATGATCAGGTATAAGAGTTCAACAACATTCTCATTTATTTCATTGAGTTATTTTCATTTTAAATTTTGTTTGAAGTATCAGAGCACCACAGTCCTTATATTGCTTTAAGCTCAGACTTTTCCCTGCCACCTTCACACCTCCAGAGCTCCATGCTTTTGGGGGACTTGGCATGCAGCCCTCCCATCCCACATGCCCAGGGAATGTTGTGGCCCCCATCCCGACACACATGCACTGCCAGTGCCCAGGCAGGGCTGCCTGGCGACCCTGGGGTAGGGGACACAAGCACATGGAATGGAGCAGTTAAGGGATGGAAGCAGATGATGTTAAAGATTTCTCAACATTCGTTTCCACGGCCTTTAAGGCAGGTGCGTAGATTTTTAAAGAGTTTTAATGTGCAGAGACAACTGTTCTGCAG
Organism: Leptocoma aspasia; assembly: GCA_013399835.1. NCBI lineage: Eukaryota > Metazoa > Chordata > Aves > Passeriformes > Nectariniidae > Leptocoma > Leptocoma aspasia. The sequence continues at coordinate 586,017 of VXAX01006620.1, forward strand.
TCTGAATTTTTAATTTTCAGCCAAAACTTCAGTCACCTGCTTCTAGCCTAGAGGCCCTCCCAGGTCCCTGACCGGCAAGGCAGCTTTTCCCCGTCTCGTCACCAAGCTCTTCAGCACACCATGCCAAGCTGCGACCCGCAACTCCCACCCCGCTCCGGGGCAGCCCCTCGCTCCTGTCCCCGGGACCTTCCTCTCCCCCGGCCCTCGCTGCTCAAGGGCCCTGCCCCACCTACGCCACCTGTCCTGCGGCTCCCTCCTCCCTGCCCGCGCCTCCCGCCGCCTCCTCCCAGCCCTCAGCTCCTGCGGGGCTGCGGCTCGCCCTCACCTGCCCCCGCCCCAGCAAGCGCTGCCCCTGCCCCGCTCGCCCGCAGCCCCGCACTAACCCATCCGCCAGCAGCTCCTCTAGCCTCCTTCTTTTCTTCTCCCTAAAAGAGAGAGAATAAAAGAAGGGTCAGTATCGCGCTACAGAGACCGGGGAGGAGGGAGAGGGGACCCCGGGCCCGGGGCAGGGCCGGCCGAGCACACACATACAGGGCACTTACGGTTCCTCACCATCCGCCATAGTTCCCTCTGCTTCCCACAGTGCCCCGCGCGGGGCGGGGCGGGCCCGGCGGGCTGAGCGCGGCCCGGGCAGCGGCGACAGCGGCGACAGTGGCGACATGTATTATAGTGGCGATAGCCGGCACGGACACGCGGCGGGGACCCTCCCGGACACCCCCGATTCCTGACACAGAGACTCCCTGCCGCCCTGCCTGCGCGCACCCAAGGGATCTCCCTGCGCCCCCCTCTCTGGTGATCACAGAGTCATGGAGTGGTTTGGCTTCAAAGGGACCTCAAAGCCCATCCAGTTGCACCCTTACCATGGGCAGGGACACCTTCCACTACCGCAGGTTGCTCCAAGCCCTGTCCGACCTGGCCTTGGACACTTCCAGGGATGGGACAGTCACAGCTTCTGCGGGCACCCTGTGCCAGGGCCTCACCACCCTCGCAGGGAAGCACTTCTTTCTAATATTTAATCTAAACCTACTGTCCATCAGTTTGAAGCCATTTCCCTTTGTCCTATCACTCCAGGCCCTTTTAAATAGTCTCTCTCCATCTTTCTTGCAGCTTGCCTTCAGGTACTGGAAGGCCACAATTAGGTCACCCCAGACAGGCTGAACCATCCCAATTCTCCCGGCCTTTCCTCATAGCAGAGCTGCTCCATCCCTAGAGTCATCTTGGTGGCCTCCTCTGGACTCAGAATTCCTGGGAGCCGTGGTAGGCATCCTCAGGGACAAAGTGTGTGGAGATCACAGTGCCTTAAAGCCTTCAGGAAGGCTGGAACCCAAATGTGACCAGGCTCCTGCCACAATGGCTTTTGTCTTATCAGCACTCCCTGGGCAGGGACCACGCATAAACCAGAACCAGTGCAGGCCAGGAAGCTGATGAGCAGGACTAACTTGGGCTGTGCTCAAGACCCAAACTTTAGGGATGTAAATCCTTCATGGATGGAGCTGTGAGAAGCCAGTGCCAGCCTGCTTACATTTTGAGGATTTTGATGCTCGGCGTGGCAGCGCAGCAAACCCGGAGTGCTGTGATGCACAGCCAGCCCGTGCTCCAGCCATGGTGGCTGAAGTGTGAAAGCCTGAGAACACAAGTGTTCCCAGCTGCTGGCACCAACCTTTCCCTGCAAAGGCTCGGTCACTCTGTTGCCCGTCTTAAGAGCTCTCTAAACACGAAGTCTGGTTTAGAAAGGAGACATTGTTTAATCTGCACAGGCGGAAGTTTCCACAAATCAACCCAAGGGGTAAAAAGTTCCATTCATTATATAATAAAATTTACATGAACCCGCCTATAAACTACATATTGTCCGCCCTCCTAATGCATATTTATTTAGGTGATGTAATCTTACGCAACGCCTGAAACCCAAAGTTTTTTTCTTCATTAGGTGAATTCTATTGTAGAAATCATCAGACTACATCAGTTACTTTGCAAAAGGTGAGAAAATTCAGCCTGAAGACAGAAAATTCACCTTAAAGACATCAACCCCCCTAGCAGAGCCCCCCTGCCACAGGACACCCCGCAGTGCCTCCTTGGCTGGGGCTGACACTTCTCGGGGTGCCCTCCCCACTCATCCCTTGCTTCACAGATGATGCCAAGTGGCTTCGCCACGTGAACGCTCGACGTGCATCACCACTTGCTGAAGGAACAATGAATTTACAGCCATTATTGACAGCAGCCCCTGTCAGCTGCCAGCCCTGGGCGGTGACACACGCCTGTCGCCTGTGCTGCTGCTCGTTCGCACATCGCGGGTTCAGCAGCGCGGAGCGGCGGGGCCGGACCGGAGCGGGGCCGCTGTCGGTGCCGGAGCCGCTATCGGTGCCAGTGCCGCTTCGGTACCGCTGTCGCTGTCGGTGCCGGAGCCGCCCCGGGGCGGTGCCCGGCGCTCCGGAGCCTGCGCGGCGGCGGCGGCGGCCATGGAGGTGCAGGTGGCCCCGCTGCGGGCCTGGGACGATTTCTTCCCCGGCTCGGACCGCTTCGCCCTGCCCGACCTCAAGGACATCTCGAAATGGAACAACCGCGTGGTCAGCAACCTGCTCTACTACCAGACCAACTACCTGATGGTGGCCGCCGCGCTCGTCTCCATCGTGGGGTCAGTGCGCGGCCTCGCGGTGCGGCCGGGCAGGGCCGGGGCCGCCGGGCTGGGGTGGCCCCGGTCCCCGGGCGGGGGCTCTGCGACCCGGCCCGCTGCCACGGGAGAGGGCCCGGGCGGGATGTGAGAGTACAGGGGCGGGGGAGCTGCCTTTTCCCTTCCTCCTTTCTCCTTTTCCCCTTTTCCCTCTTTTCGCCTTTCCTCTCTTTTCCCCTTACCCTTTTCCACTCCCCTTTCCCCTTCCCGGCCCTCCTTAAAACCTTTGGTGTCGTTTAAAATCGTAGAGGCCTGGTTTACAGCCTCCCTCGGCGGGGGGACTCGGTAGCAGTCGGGTTTGTGATGTGTTGGTGGGGTGTGACCGGCCTGGGGACTCGGTGTTTGTCACCTCCCTTTCCCACGGGCTGCTCCTCCAGCGCCGTGCCCGAGGCGGAGGCTGCGGACACCGCGCCGGGCACAAGGCAGCGATGCTTGGGGTGCGGGATGTCGCTGCTCGCGGAACACCGAGCCGCATCCTGCGCAGCGATCTGTGCTTCCTCCTGAACCTGCCCAGAGGGGCTGCTCAGGCTGAGACACGCTCAGCTTTGAACTTAAAAAAATGCATAGATAATTTCTGCTCTCTGTTACTGTTCTAAAGTAATGTTCAGGGCAAGCCGTTCTTATTTCTGAACTAGCTCAGACCGAAAAACTTTGCTGTAAAATAAATAAGGTACCCCTTCATTTCGTTTTGGTGGGCAGGATTCAGACCTTCGAGGTAGGACCATCTGCTGCCATTGTGTGACACAATGTTGTGTCACACCCAGCATTCCTGAAGGCAATCAGGAAATAACCTTATAATCACCTTCTGAATCAAAGGCTATGTGACTCTATTTCAGGTACTGCTCGATGATTTTTGGTCAGAAAGCTCTTAAGCGAGACATGCAGCAGTAATGATGATTAAGCTTTTAATATGGAAGCTGAAACACTCCACTCTTCACAACAAGCAACGCACAAATGCTTAAATTGGAGAACTGCCCAGCCACCAGGCCAGAGTGGCTTTGGCTGAAGTACATCTTATCTCTTTATGTTGCAGAGGTTTAAAGTGATTCCCCTAAATCAATTTTTCTTGGGGGGGGGCGGGGGGTAAGCATTCTGCATCCTGTTAGGGCTTCTGAAGCTGTTGACCCAGCATCTAAGTTGATAAATATTCTCTGGCTCACAGGGGACTTTGACCTGTGCTCTGTGGAAGGACAGGCTCAGAATCCTGCATTTTCTTCTTGATGCATATGATGGTTTCAGCTTCAGTATAGTGGCATAGGCCTTGTTCTTGTGTATTTTGGTGGGGATATGTTGCAGTGATCTTTACAGACTACTGGGCTGGCAAAATGAGACTTCCATGGTCTTGCTGTTCTTCTGCCACTTCGTTTTAGACTTGTGTGTTCATTACCCTTGTTTAGCAGCACAATGCTGTATCCAGCTCTCGATGAACCGGTAAATCACAGTGTCCCTGGAAAGCAGGGAGACAGCTCTTCTGCCCAAGATGGGAAAAGAATGTAAATAATTTTGGTATCTCCAAACAGGGTATCTCCCTGTAAAACAGGGATGGCAGCAGCTTTTACTCACCCACCTAAATTCCTACTTTTGAACTCTGATTGCTTTTCTTCAGATGAAGGGAGATTTGTCTCCCACTTATTTCTTACTAATGTGCTGAGGTGGGAGTTGGAGGAGGAAGACAGCCACAGAAGATGGAAACTAATATCAGAAGTGCAATTATAATATCTTAATATTGAGTGATAACCCTCTGTGTCAAAAACTTATGGATGAACAAGACCTGAAGTGGGAGCTTTATTTCAAATATTTTTTTATTGCATGTCTTAGAGTCTTCGGTATATGATAAACCTGATTCTTCTAACACAGAAGTAAAATCAGATGGGAGAATAATTCTGAAGGAAATGGGATAATGTCTCAATAGAGAAAAAGTATCAATTTCTTTCCATAAAAATATTTTTCATTTGACCAGACTGTGGCTTTGGAAGAAAGGTGAAGAAAGTTCTCCTGACAAATCTAAATTGATGACTAAGTTGTCTTTCACTTCATTCTGTAATGGGCAGGAACCCCTGATAAATGATGAATCATGGCTTTTTAGGAACTCCAGGGCTGTATCTAGGCCTAAGGGCAGGATTTTTGGAACCACTAATGGAGTGGTCTTCCTGTGATCAAAACTAAACTTAACCTATGACCAACTCTACCTGCTCATAAACCATCTAATTATATAGACAGACTTGAAATGCAAAGATAATATTTTCAGCTGTTGCAGTACTGTGGCTGTGCTGGGCTGACACAAAAATTGTAGCCCAGAGCTTTCTTGATACTGGAGATACTGTGCTTTGTGCCACAGCTTTAGTTTACTGCTCCTCCTACAACAAAGCTGACCTCTCCAGCCTTTTACCTTCTCTCCACAAGGTATGGAGTAACCTTACCATGAGCATAATGGAATTGTAATGATCTTTACTGCATTGTGTCCCTGCCTTTCTCCCTCCATTTGCCTTCTCCTGTAGCTACTGTTACCTGTAAATGAAGTTCTGTGCTTTGCAGTAATGCAGATTTTACTTTCAGCCTACAGGACTGGGTAGAAAATAATAAATCAGTGAACAAGAAACTAAAATTCATGAATTAGTCCCACTCCACAAATACAGGCTGGTCATAGCAGCCACACTCCCTCCCTGCAAGTTCCTTTAAGAAAGACTCTGGACTTCTCTGCTTTTTCTTCTTTTTTTTTTCCCTACAACTCTGTTGCAGTAGACTGCTGATAAAAAAGAAGCTCTTGACAAAATTTTGCCCTTTTTCCCAGTTACAGAGGAACTGGACTCCCTGTTCTTACCCTGAGCCAGGGCCCTGTCATTGTGAGTCCTGTATGAATTTTTATTAAAATCGGGGACTTCAGTGCCTCCCACATCTTGCAACTTCCCTCAAACAGTCAATTTGGTTAATAAGTGAAATTTGTCTGTTCTTCCACCTACTCCAACAAGGCCTCCCTATCATGTGGTTCAAACTTACCTACTTTAAATTAATGTAATTTCATCTAGGCTTTTGTTGCCATGTACTTGCTAAAAATCAGCTTCTAAATCTGACAGTTTTAAAAAGGCGTGCTGAATTTCAGAATGCTGCATCAGAGTGCTCATTCTGTCTTGGAATAATGTTCTCTTTGCAGCCTGAGGTTTGATGTCTCTTTCCTTTGCCACTTCTTCAAAGCACCTACTGTCCATCTGTACAACCCCAGCAGTCTACAACTGTGTCATATTATTTTTCCTTGTTTCTTCCCCAGACCACTGCCTTAGCTCATGTACTTGTAGTGATTCCCTTTGCTGAAACAAAGGCTCCAGGGCAGCAAAATGTTTCATTTCTCTCATGCTTGATGAAAGACTAAGAATGAAAGAGCAAAACACATAATTTTAAACCATGTTGCATAATAATATTGGCGCATAACTTCATAAAGGTCTGGCAGTTCTGCAGGCAGGAATCTGTCTCTTGTTCTCAAAGCCATGCAAGTGAGCAACAGTAGATACAGGAGCATTGCTAAATCCATGGATGCTGAGGACTATCCCCCAAGACAATGTGCTATTTATAGTTTTATGTGCTACCTGTAGTTACAGCTGTATAACCTCAGTGAAGCTCAAAGTATGGGGAGAGAGAAGGCAGAATTTCATCTTTCAAGTTATTTAAATTAATACAAATGAGCACATTTTAGTGCTCTAACCTGCCCACTGCTTGGGCCGTGGTGGAGCAAAAGGCCTTCTAAGAAGGAATTTTCATGCTTATTTCAGCCTAACTGAGCTGTTTTAAATGAAAAAATGTTCTCAATGACTGCTAGTCTCCTACTCAGTGCCTTTGTTCAGACTTGCCTGGTCACATGTGAAAGAAACAGATGTGACAGCAACTGCTGAATAATCACCCCAAGACAGTGATCTAAAATGGGGATGATACGAGGATGGAGCTATCTTGCTTTTGCTTTTTATGTGGCCTATCATATTTCTGGGCTTGTGCTGCCGGAGGCTACTTGCCTTACACAAAGCTTGTGCCTTGCCAAGCTCTTTTTTCCCTGTGCTACAGCTGTATGTCCTCCCCCTCTCCTGCTGTAAGGCTGTGCACAAATGTGCAGGTATGAAACAGCCTGACAAGAAGAGGTGATGTGATAACTCACTGAAAGCAGAGCTTTTTGTGTTTTCCTGCTCCTGTGTGAGAATTCTGACCTGTTTTGTGATGCATGTAGGGCAGTGCCTAGAAAAATGAATCTAGTTTAAAAAAAGAAAGTATTTCATCTTCATCTGTTTCTGCTGGCCAGGGGTAGCTGCCAGTAGTTCTTCCCACACAGCTACAGCCCCAGCAGCCCTGCTAGGATGAGGCTGCTTCTACCAATACAAAGTGTCCGTGGTCCTACTTGACACAGGACAATGCTGGTGTCCCTGCAGCCATCCAGGATGTTTCTTCTCCTGTATTTGTTTTCCCTTTCTCTACTTTGTATCCAGTGGATGCTGAAGGAAGCCTGGTATCTGCAGGGCAGCAGGAAACTGAATCTGGGTGATGGCTTTTCCTTGGCACCTTGTCCCGGCTGTACTGGAGGTCACAGCATCCCACCAGGGTTGTACCTTGTTACCACAGAAAACAAAGGAGATCATCCAGCTGGGGTGCTCTGGGCTGTTGGCACCCCCAAATGCTGTTAGTCCTGCCGCACTCACTGCTTTCAGGGTCAGAGAAGTTAGTGGGTTTTATGTCCAACCCTAAAAGAGTTTTTCTTCCCCTAAGTCCTCTGAGCAGCATAAACTCAAGTCACCGTACCCTTGCCATGCTGGTAGTTCTGTGCATTACACTTTTAGGTATTTGAGGTCTCATAAATCTCTGCTAAAGGGAATTATATTTAGAAAGTATCTGGTAACATACTTAATGGCTGCTCACTTACCTTTTCTCTGCATCTCTCAAAGACTTCCAGCCTCCTTGCCTGAGCACAAATTTGTCCTGTTGTGTTCTGACCTCTGTATAAATAAGGCCAATATCAGTCTTGGTGGTTCAACAGTGACTTCCAGAGCTGTTACACAGATCTCTTTTTCCCCAGTCTCTGTTGTTCTAAGATTACATATCCCTGTTTCTTCCTTTTGAGTTTTTAGCTATTGTGTTATTGAGAGCAGCGTGCCAACAGATCTGAGTGAAATGAGTGGATAATGGAGTTCTGCCTTCCTTAAAACCGCCATTGTTTAGAAGAATTTTCTATATATGAATTTCCAGGATAATCTTAGATAGTGCTGTAAATTATGCTGTGGGTGAGTCAAGCAGTAAAGGGTGGCTTTGGCATATGACACCCTATCCAGTAGTGAAGTCTGTGGACACATGGCTGATAATTTGAATACTGGTTTTCAGTGGCAACTGCAATCCCCATCTGTGTTCGTGTGGCTCTGAATGCCTTCACTTGATACTTCTGTTCGCTGTTGCCTTGTACACGTTGGAATGCAGCCCACTTCAGAAAACATGTGATTCAAATCACTTTCCTCAGAAAAGAGGGATCTTCTGAATGCATTCTCCCCACACCCCTCTTCATATCCCTTACAGCCAGTCAGTTACACAGAACCTGTGTAATACCAGAAAGAAATTTAGAGCAGAGAAGTCTTTGTCTCTTCCTCATAAATATGGAGGGATGGTTCTTCACCGTGAGTTTCTGAAGTTGTAATAAGAGTAACAGGAAGCGTAGGGATGATAAGGCTTTGAGAGTATTTTCCAGGCACATGGAAAGTGTAGAGTGGAGCTCTGCCTAGATCTTTGTTGCTTCCAGGATTATCTTGCCCATGGATTTTTAGCAACAAAAAAAAGATGGCTGTGAGTTGTGTAAGTTTGGTCATTTCTGCTCCAAGACAGCTGAGGTGTGGAGGTGAATTCTACTTTAAGAATCTCATATGTCCAGTAATACATATATAACCCAGGAACCAGTGTGGTCCAGTCATGAGTCACCCTCCTCCTGCTGCAAAGGAGCACAGATGAAACTGATTTCTTTCCAGAGCAATGCTGTTCACTTTTTCCAGCCTGGAAACTTTAGATTGACAATTCAGAGCTAAATATAATCTGGCTGGCTACAGGGAGTGACTCAAATGCAACAAGCAAGTCTGGCCTGTCACCACTTCCAAAAAGCCTGATTGGCTTTTCAGCGTGAGTAGCAGAAGCAGGTGGGGAACTACTCTGAATTTTAATCTTTTTCTGTCCAGCTGTCCCATCCCCTGTTGGCACAACTGACTTGAAGAATCAAGAGCCAGTCCTTGCTCTGAAATAATTCTTGGGGGTTCTTCCTGCTCCAGGAAAATGCTCCCTAGTGCTGCAGGTAGGGTGTTGGCACTACCAGTCCAGCAGCACATTTCTTCTGCCTGGGCCGGATATGAAGCACGGACCACAAACCATAACATCCTCCTTGGCAGTGGGGAGGAGTGGTGAGTCACTGGGCATGGTAGCTTTGGAGCAGCAGGATGTGCTGCAAAGTCTGCAAGAGTAAACCTTGAGCATGGCTGGCTTTACTGGGGCGCTGTCATGCTGCTGCCATAGTTGTAATAGCCCAGAGGCCTCAGCTGCTCTGTAATCAGATCAGTGCTTGTAAAAGCCAGAAAATCAGAATGCACATGAATTCACATAACTTAATACTATTTAAGTGAAATACCATAGAGCCTGGACTCTGGGTGAGCATAGAAACAAGCTCAGCAAAGTCATTGCTGAACAATTGATTCTGAACAAGCTCTAAATACTTGGGAAAGTGGTTTGAGCAGGTAACGTTCTTGCCTTTGTCCAAAAAAGGGACTTGCTGTTTATAGTCTAAAGCTGATCCACTCAATGGTTTGGTTTGCTTGGAAACTGTGATAACAATAACAGAACACAAACCTCAGCAGTGACTCTCTTGTCAGGCCTGGCTCTTCTTCCTTAAGGCCTTTATCACATACTCCAGTTCCTTCTGACTCTCAGGCATGCTTGCCTGAGACTTCCATCTGTTATGCTAACAATGGCAAGCTGCTTTTGCAGGTTCATACAGTTCTTTTGTTTGAATGCAAACCAATGAGAAGATTTATTCAGAAATGAGAGGTAGTGAAGTAGCTTCCTTTACTCAGTCTTCTACCTTTCCCATTTTGCAAACCTAGACAAGGTAGCATGAAGAGCTGGTTCATCTGAACTGGCCATCATCTGAAGGCCTAGCCTGAGCCTAGTTTTGGTCATGTGAAGGGAGATCAGTCAATGTTGTTTCCATCTGCTGTCTGAATATGCTGATTCTGTGTGTGATACCAAATGAGTTGATTGCAGAGGTAGGAGGGGTCCTGGTGGGAAGTGCTTCTATGATGATGTGCTGCAGAAACTCATCATCCTGAGCTAAGCTCAGGAAGAGAACATAAAGACAAAGATTATCCAAATTCAACACTAAGGCTTTCTTCTTCAGTTGTACTTTTTACTTTATTTAGCTCCTGCTCCTGCTAAGACCTTGGTGAAGGTCTTGATAGCAGCAACTGCCTTTTCAATGCCTTACCTCCCTAGTAACATTGCCTCTGAGCTGGCTGATCCTATATGGACACAAGTCATAAAGGTTCTGAAACTGAACTCTTTTTTGTTGTTGTTCCTCTTCTCTCCAGATTCCTGAGTCCCCTGAACATGCTCATTGGTGGCACTGTGGTGGTGCTGGTTTTCCTGGGCTTTGTGTGGATGTCACACAACAAGGATATACTCCGCAAGCTGAAGAAGCAGTACCCAACCACGTTTGTCGTGGCCATCATGCTGTCTAGCTACTTCTTGATCTCCTACCTGGGAGATGTCATGGTGTTCATGTTTGGGATCACGCTTCCTCTCCTCTGTAAGTATTTGTTCTCTTCTTTGGGGGGCTAGATGTGTGTGGCTTGAGCTTTTTCAACCAAGTCTGCAGAGTCTAAGTCAGCTGTTAACTTTGCTATCTGTGTTTAAGTGGTCCCAAAGTAGAACTGGGGGAAGGGACACAAAGCAGCACAAGTCATCTTTAGTGTTATTATTAAATGGGTACCTGTGGTTACTTCAGCAGTCATTGATACATCATCATCTTCCAGTGATGTCACGGTGCTGGGATGTGTCTTAAGTGCTGCAAGAACTATGCATTCCTTGGGCATTAAAAATTAACGAGTGTGTTTCTGTCATGCAGTGATGTTTGTCCATGCTTCCCTGAGGCTCAGGAACATACAGAACAAGCTGCAGAACAAGATGGAGGGGATAGGCTTGAAGAAGACCCCGATGGGCTTCATACTGGATGCTCTAGAACAGCAAGAGGATAGTATCAACAAACTGGCTGACTACATATCTAAAGTGAAGGAGTAAGCAGCTGCAATGTGGCATTTCTGCCTGTTGCAGGAGTGTAGTTGCTATTTACTATTTTTCAAGCTTGCTTTCAGTTTATGTACAAAACAGGAAATGCATGTGGTACAGGTTAATAGTTGCAGGATACAGGTATTCCAAGGTCTTCAGGGCTCCTCTAAGAACATAAGAACAGCAACTTTTTTTCTATTGTATAGCAAAATGTTCTGGTGTTTACACAAATACATACTAACTTAACCGTGTTTGCTTGTCTCTTCTTCTGTGGGTAGAGGAGGAAGAGGTAGAAACCTACGGAATGCAGTCTCTCAAACTGTCTTGTAGCAAATTGGTCTATTAAAGCAACATCCCTTTCATCTCGGTTCTAAAATAGTGCAGTTTAGCCAGGTTATGCTGGGTAGCACCTTTGAGCCTGGTGATGCTCAGATGAGCTGGAATGTATCACAAGCAGGTATCTCTTGCACCCTCCAAATCCCTCCCTTGAGTGCTCTGTATTACAGAGACCACGTTACCAGCTTAACTGGCACGTGGTAAAACTGTGCAGTGCTTGTACCCAGTCTGGGTTCCTGTCCTCACCTCACAGCCCTCCTTCAGCAGCCCTGAAAGAGTCTAAATAGCTGTAAGCATGAAGAGTCTACATGGCACTGCCTGCCAGTCCCAGTAACATTTACCTTCAGGCTCTCCAAAATCCTCATCCATAGAACTGCTCCCCTCTGTAGGAGAGCCAAACTTCCTTGTGTACCAGCTAAACTCTGGCCAAGCATGGGAGAGAAAGAGATAGGTTGGATGAGCTGGGTATCTACCCCATTGATGTTTTTAAATACTGCTACTTTAGGACTTACCTGCTTTAGTCTGCACAAGCTGTTTGTAGATGGAGGTGTATGTGTGTTCTTGAGCGTGGGTCATCTTTTTCTTTCTTCTCACCCAGAATGCAAAGATACAGGTCAAACATGCATCTGTTGACGCTGTACTTCCAACACTCCTCAAAGGAATAAACTGGATTTCAGGTTTACAAGTAAAAGCAATAAATGTCAAGATACAATTTTTGAAAACCCATTCCAAATTCATGAAGATATTTGCCTGTTAAAACTCCTGATGTTGAAAGCGGTGTGGGGGATTCTTTTATATATACACAACTTAACTGCCAGCTCTGGTGGAATCATCTTGATAACAGGAGCTTACCAACAACAGGGGGGGAAAGTTGTCCAGGTGAGACTCCATTTCAAATATTCTTGCATTTCTCTTTTCTAACCAAGTAATTAATTTAACAAAAAAAAGCAAGGATCCTTGACGTTGAAGCTTTTATGTAACTTGCCATGCTGTTTTCATAGTGAACTGTGTAGAACTCTGAACATGTCATTCCATTTAAGTGTTAAGGTGATCAGTATTTATCAAAAATGTCTGTATATTCCAGCTGAAGAGTCAGTGGCCTGTTCCTCACTTGTAGCGCATGGTCTTTGTTTTTCGAAAACTGTTTCCACACCTGAAGAACATAGCAGCCTATGACTTCATCATTACAGTAGCATTTTAAAAACTGCACAATTATGAAGATAAATAAATCCTAATGGTTGGAAACTTGAGCTTGTGCCTGTGTCTGTGGTTGGGGTGGTGGGAGATCTGCTGTCACCCTTGTGCCACAAGCCCGTGCTGGGGATTAAGCTGCTGGCTCTGCTCTGTGTCAGCTTTGTTGAGGCCCGAGGGACCTCTGAGCTGAAATGTTCCAGCCTTGCTCTTGCATCCTTAAAACAGCTGCTCTACAGAGGTGGAATACTTATGGTATTTCTTCATGCAGCTTTGATCTCTTATATAACTCAACTCTGCTTAACTGGGATTTCACTTTTCTGTTAATTACCTGAGAGGGATTTCTGCTTCTAGGATTACTGAGAGCTGTGCCTTGAGCAGTACTAGTGCCAGCTCTGCTGCAGTCAAACTAATGGTGTGATCTCTGTGTCTGTCTCCCTCCTCCTGTGATCACTGAGAGGCTGCTTGGTGGGAGAACATGGATCAGAGCAGAGTTTCACAGGTCATGCTCTATCCACCCTGGAAATTCATGTTTGGCAGCTGCTGGGTGTAGCAGTAATTGGTGCCTGGCAGCTTGAATTGGAGATTGTAAAGCACTATATTATGTATTCCTTTGTGCTTCCCTGTCCCAGCTGCTGCAGTCTGAGCTGCACCAGCCTGGCCTTGAAGCCAGTCTGGAGAGCAGCATGCTCCAGGAGCTTTCCTGGGGAGTTACTTGGTGCATTTGTCACTTGCTGCTGTGCTCTGTGCAAGGGTTTGGGTGGAAATACCAAACTTCTTCCTTTCCTGCTCTTCTACTTTACAAAAGAGAGGGCTGCAATGAAAATTATTTTCAATGTTTATGTCGCTTCCCTGTTATGTGCTGCTTTAAAGCTACTTGCTCTCTCCTGGGCAATACAGAAACCAGTTTTCCCAAGTTTGGGGCATTACATTTGCAAACAGAAGCAGAGCTGAGAAGGAACTTTACAAGTTGGGAAGGTGGAGATTGGAAAGAGACCAAGTGATAGATACCAAAAGGACAACAACAAACGAAAATTTGAACAAGTGATAGTAGAGACTGCCTTGGATTCAAGAGATCCTGGACATTGCTATACTGCAGGACTATTAAACATAGGAAGGGGGAGAAGGTGGGACTGGGATTTAGCTGCCAGGGGAAGGTTGCTAAGAATTACTACTCAGAGATGAACTCACCTGAAGGAAATCCAGCCAGGAGCTACAAAGCTGTGCCTTTGGATGAAGCAGCCACAGGAAGGTGCATTTTAGCACAGGGAAAGCCTTTGTTCTTTCCCTGTGCCTTATAGCTTTAAAAAACAAAGAAAAAAGCCCCTAAAACGATTGGTCTCTTGTGGATGTATTTCACAAGAGTGTGACTTACCTGTAGCTGCTTTACAAGAAAGACAGCAGAAGAACTTAATGTGATTATAAAGAGGGAGAAGAAAAAAAAATCACAAAAATATTAAGGAAAAACTGAGTTGTGTACATAGAGGTTTTACCCCTTCAAATCCAGCCCTGCCAGGGTGTGACATGCTATTCACACATCATACAAGCAGGAATTAGGAGTTTCTTAAACCCCCGGAAAAGAGGTGAGGTTCATCCCCTTGCCACAAAAACAGCATGGAGAGAGACCTAAAATGGCATTTCAGTGCTCTCCAAGGTGGCTGCAATTAAGGATTGCAGTAAGGCAGTGGTGAATCACAGGGAATGAACATCACAGTTCTGAAAGCAGAGCATGGAATCATCCTTTAAATGCTGATCAGGTACAATACCCACCAGACATTGTTCTGGAACAGAGGGAGCCTGGAAGGTGTTCGTTGTACCAGAGCAGTCGTTCTGTCTGTGAGCGCTTTGTTAGCAATGGAAGTGCTGCACACATCTTACAGAGAGAGCTTTATTTCACTTCTGCTTCCTTAGCCTGAAAAATGAAGCTGTATACATGGAAACCAAATATATTTCTCATGGACAAGAGAGTAATAAAGTAGCATGTGTGTGAAAAGAAAGATAAGATAAAGCACAGCGTGTTCCTGCAGAGTCTGGCAGCAGAAGGACAACGTGGAAGCAAAATAATTTGCTGACAAACTAGAAAGACAAGGTTATTGATGCCTCTGAGAAAATACTCCCACAACAAACTGAAGCCTCAAATCCACTTGGCAGACAGATGGCAGTGGGATTGTTTGATACCTGATGGAAACACTTAGCACTGACTTTTCCCATGCCAGCCGTTTTCACCACACTTATACAAGTGTGTATCACAAGCTTTGTTCCCAAAGAGTTGAATATACCACCTGGGTTCTGCAGAAAACATCTGCTGAAACAGTTGTTAAGCAAAACTTGAGTAGTCCTTATTCCAGATTGTTTTCTTCAGGTCAGTCTGGTCTGTCACTCCAGCTGCTTTGGCAACGGCACCTGGACAAGGACATGAAGTATTAGGAGGAGGAAATGTCCCAGTCTTATTTACCAGGCCAGTTTAGTCTAATACAAACCCCCAGAAACTAAAATATAACAGCTGGGAACTCCAAGGAGCTCTGGTTGGGAGCTCTCTTTTGTTTGGAATGCCCCACTTCATGTTTGCAATGCTTAAGGTCCAGGAAATCAATTTGAAGGCATTGAGTCCCACCACAGAGAAAACAAACACCCAGCTCAGCTCAAGCACTAAAACTCCATTTTAGAAATGAAGCTGAGGGAGTTGAGGCAAAAAGGAGTTACCAAAGTGACAAAGGATGGGGAGAATAACAACCTGATGCCCCAAATCCAAGCCAAGTGGTCTGATGACAGAGGCCAAAAAAGAACCAACCCAAAAAAATCCCCAAACAATCCACCAAAACAAACCACCCCAATCCCCCAGTACATGCATCCATCGTTTCATCTTTCCATGGGCTGTGATAGCAATTGTTATCTGGCATATTTAGGATGCACCATGAATTGATCCCTCTACCTTTAACCCCACAGCTCTCATGGATAAAATCCTCCTGATCATTCTGGGGGGAATAACATCCTCCTGATCATTTTGGGGGGGATGGCTGGCCTGGGGGGAACCCCCGTGTGGCAGCACCCAGGTTTCTCAGCCTTTGCTGTGCAAAATAAGGGCTGTGCCTGGCAGAGAACAAGTGCCACTGTCCTCCAGCTTCCTGAGAGCTGGGAAGGCAGCAGGTCCCACAGCCACGAAGGACCAACCTGCTGTCACCAGCACAGTTTGTGAGCTTTCCACAAGCAGGTCTTGTTTTCTTGGATGTGGAACCAAAATGCAAACCTTAGACTGGTCTAGAAAGGCCAGAAATGCCATGAGGAGAGGCCTTGGCTGCAGACAAGTTGGACTGGCCAGCAGAAACTCAGAACCCCAAAACTTGCCTAGGGGACAGAATGTTCAGGGTAATCCTGGACCAGAATCTGAGGTCACAGCAGAACCTGCACCTGCCAAAATATCAGGACAAACTACTCTGTCTGGAATTACTGAGGATATAATTGTTTCTTTGTAGGTATAAATGAAAGCAAAATTATGCCCACTATATTAAAATGTCAATATTGAAATAAAAATAATTACAAAATACTACTTGACTATTTTTAACTACAAGGGATTTTCTGTCCTCTTCCTCGAGCCTTGGCAACACAAACAGGCATCAAGCTACAAATACATCAGCCAGCTTTTAGGATTTCTTGAATCAATGCAAGGGACTACAACAGGTCAGGAGAGCAAGAGATTAAATCTGGTGGCCAGCATTTTGAGAAGCAGCCCATGAATTTGTTACCCAAGTGACAGGGTACCCAAGAGGCAGTTTTCAGTTTTGGACTGGCATTCTCAGTCAGGATGATGTTGAGCTCACTTGAGTTGTCCACTGAGCCAATTTTCAGTGGCAAAGTTTTACTTGAAAACAAATATAAAATCCCCTACAGTACCACTGCTTTCTTCCCACAACCTTGTTTCATCTTCACTTCTGGTGGATCTCATTGCTTTTTCTCCTGTTAGCACTAGAATTTTGCAATTGATCTACATAAGGACAAACAGAAGAATGAGCAGGAAATGACCACTAAAATCATTTACTCCTTGTTACTGGGTGAGGCAGGCAGGAGCAGGGCTGCAGATTGTGAGTCCAGGCTGGATTTCAGAGTGTGCCAAGTGACAGTGCTCTCTTGTGTAAAGTGAGAGCTAAGGAAAAGCACACCTATTGAAGAGAGAAACATGGGGCTTGTGGGGGACTAATGTGAAAAATAATACCTGTTGTACTCCTGAAACAACCATCTTATAATAGCACGGGCCTGTCATAACTAATACACTCTTAGGAGTATGGTAAGGTTGAGTTTCTGTGGGTTTGTTCACCTCCTGAGTGCATTTCCTTTCTTTTACCCTGTGGATGCAGACAGGGATGCACAAGGCTGCAGCCCTGGCGCTTGCAGTGAGTTCCCTGCACGAGCCTCAGCACTGCAGGAAAACAACCATCTGCACGCCTGGAGTGGCAGCCTGACACAGAAGGGTGACAATGCCACGTGCAGGTACATTTGCCAGCCCTGCAATGCCCAGCATTTCCAGCCAGAGCTCAGAGCACAGCAGGTGACTGCCATTCCCTCCCCTCAGAGCCACCACTCTGCACTTACCGGCTTGAGATAAGCGACGTTGCTCTGGCGGATGTCGTTGAGGAGCTGATCTCTCGGGGTTATTTCCACCAGGGGAGGGGGTCTTCTCCTGGGAATTGGTTTGAGTGTTTTGATGACATCTTTGAGGTTGGTTTTCTCAGCAGGCTCCACGTACTCTGGCACAGGGGGTTTGCGCTGAGTCTTCTTCAGCTTGACCACTTTGAAGCTGATGGGTTTCTCTCTGCATGGCTGCTCGGGTGCTGGCGGCCTCATGTTCTCCTGCCTTTTGCTCAGTGACACAGCTGCAGGGACGGGGGGTTTGGGGGCTTGTGGGGGCTCCTGCATCCTCAGCTGGGGCAGCGGTACCCCCAGCATTTCCCACATCCCAGGAGGCAACCCAAGTCCATTTTCCAGCATCGCTATCAACTCTTTCTGCTCTTTCATTTGCTGCTGCCTTTGCCCCTCTTGCCTCTTTTGCCTCTGCTTGTCCAGGTTCCTGCTGAGCAGGTTGGTGACCACCATCCTGGGCCCTGGCAGCTCGAAGTGATACCCCATTTTAAGGAGGGTGGTGTTGGCTTTCAGCAGCCTGGCGATCTCCATCTCTGCCTGGTGGCCCAGCAGGCCCCGCTGGTTGTGGAAGCGGAGCTCCGTCAGCGTCTCGTTGTACTGCAGGCAGCGCATGATGGCAACGATGCCTTTGCCAGAGATGAAGTTGGAGTCAATGTTCAAGGTGGTGATGCTCCTGTTCTCCCTCAGCATGTTGGCCAGCGCGAATGCCACGTTGTCATCGGCCCCCACGTTGGCCAAGCTGAACGTTTTTATGTTCTTGTTCTTTTTCATGGCATTGACAAAATCTATCAGCATTTCCTTGGGGACGTTTTCTATGTTGTTCAGGTTGAGCTCCTTCACGTCTGGGTTGTTTTTTCGGACTTTCTCCAAACTGTCTTCCAAATTGGTTTGGTTTCCTGAAGGCCTGGCACTTAGCTTCATGAAGCTGGTGTCCAGCGCTAACTTCTGGGGGATGTTCAATTTTGATATTTTCTTTTCATTTTCCTTAGGCTTTTCTTTGATTTCTCTTGGTTCTGTACCTGGCTTCTGACTTATCTGATTGCTGTGACTGTTCTCATTGGTGTAATTCTCCTTTGTTTCCAATTCAGTCTCATTTTCTTCTTCTTCCTCCTCTTCATCATCTTCCTCTTCCTCCTCTGTTTCTTCTTTCTCATCCTCCTCCACCACTCTCTCCTTATCACTTCCATCTTTCTTGGTATCCCCAGGTTGTGTTCTTGACTCGGACACGTGCTCATTTTGGTAATGTCTCTCTTTTCCCTCTGTTCCTGGCATCCTCCCACCAGCCACCTTGTCACTGCTGCCAGCCTCTCCTTCCATCTCCTCTGCAGCACTTTTCTGAGGAAGACAAAACCTCACAGCTGAAACAGTTGCAAAGCATCTTTGTTACAGTAACTTTCTGCTCAAATAAATACATAGCAGCTGGATTTAGATCCCTCTATGCCCATACAATAGAGAATAATCCTTAAAAGTGTGACTGCTGTAAGTTCAGGCTGTACCAGCTTGCTTGGGAACACAGGAACAATTTGTTCCTAAAGATGCCGCAAACCAGTTTCTCATCTTTGCTAAATTAAGTCCTGACAATTAAATCCTGAACATTTTTAATGATATGTTAAGATGGTCTTTGAACCCCTCTGGGGGTTAACAGTTTCTGATCCCAAAGCCTCTTTCTGGATTTAGTAATCTTTATAATTTATTTGACAAGAGACAAAGTTTCCTTCGTATGCCACAAAGCACTGGACACCAGTGTGAACCCCTGATGGTTTGCTCAGCCCAAGGAGGAGTGAAGAGGGCACAATGTGACCACATCCAGCACAAGTGACAACAAGCCCACCTCCTCTGGCACTCCCAGAGCATCACAGCACCTTACTGAAGATAAAATACTAGCTCAGTTTGGAGTCCAGAGATAAGAAACCAGCCCCTGCACAAAGCAGTTGCAGGGCAGTGGGGATTCTACCACCCAAATAAATTGGTTGCAAACATCTACCAATTCCAGAAACATTCCTAGCTGAGATTTTTCTTTGTCAAGCATCTTTCTGCAAGCGGTTCCTCTATCACAGAGAAATGCTAATAAAGCACTAATAAAACCAAGTTATTTCCCTGAGATTTGCACTACTTCAGGCAGGACAGTGTCATGGCTTGACCCAAAGTCAGACAAAATGGTCCCAGTCACCTCTGTCCTTGGGGCTGTGGCTCCCCTTTGCTGTGGTGGTGAATGGGTTTGGGATGGGGATTGCTTGACCAGCTGTGAATGCAGCAGCCAGCTCCACGCCCAGATTTCACATTTAGCCTCACAAGTGTTTACAAAATTGTTTCTTCGAGCACAAGAGTGTTGCAGGAGGAGAAAAAAATCCCACAGATTTCCCTGGTCTCCAAATGCAGCCCGTGAAACCTGCCCTGGGGAGTCTGGGATGTGCCACACTGGTAGGTATTAGCAAACCACTGATATTTAAAACAAAAATAAAATAAATCAGTTACCTCAAATTCACTTCCACTGAACTTCAAATTCAAGTATGGATGTGTTTCATCTGGCCAATTCTATTTCAATTCTATAAACCTATTTTTAAGTGTAGCCCTCATCCTGAAAGATATCTAAGTATGACCTTAACTTTATTTCAAAGTCATGGGGACAGCCAAATAAATTTAAGCACTGTATTGAGTAGGGTTGAACTAGTTCCAGAGTTTCCATGCTTGGTTGTTAGTGAATGTTTCACACTGTTAAAATACAGTGGTTTGGGATTTTTCTCCAGTATGTCATTAAATTCTGTCAATTAATAATTTAATTTGTATGATTAATATATTCTTCCATGGAAAACCAATGTCGTGTTCTTCCATATGCTAACTCAAACTAATTAGAGTTACATCCTCCAAAACTGATCTTGTGGCAGTTTCTCAGTGATTTGCTTTACTCAAATCAGAATTAGGATTTTTTTTTCTATTAAAAAGCTTAAGTAAATATTTGGGAAAAGCAATTAAAAAATTACTAACCCTGACATCAGTCCAAGCTGGATTCTATCACTGATGAGGCTTTTAGGATTAATCTACATTTGTTTGTACTCTACCTTACGTAAGGGACAGAAGCAGAGGCAGGTTAAGGTATTAAAGCTATAAAACAAATCCCACTGCTGATGTATAAAAAATATTTGTGATTTTTTGCTTGTTACCTCAGAGGGCAAGAGGGTGACAGGAACTCTCTCATCCTCGAGCATGCGTCTGGATGCCTTCTGCCAGTACAGGTAGTCAACCAGGGACCTGTGGTCGAAGCTCCCCGTGGGGGGTTTCTCTGTCTGATCCCTCTGTATCATCCCAGTCGGGACTTCAGGGTCTGGGGCCATGACTTCCATCTCACTCTGCAGCTCCTTCAGCTCCTCAGGGGACAGGTTAGCCAGGATTTCATCTTCATCTATGTCCTCAGGACACACGTCTTCATCGGAGTTTTGGCCAAGATCAGACATGTTCATTCTTCCCTCCCTCCTCTAATACTTTTTAAACCTAAAGAGAAGGATAAATTTCAAAGGGTTTCCCTCTTTTCCCCCTCACTAGCAGCAGTTGATCCAGTTAAATCGACAAGTTCATGTTTTGGTCATGAGCTGTGGCAGCTCCCGGGCTCAGTGCAGGAGACAGCCCGTGCAGCTAAGTCTATATTAAGCTGCACTTGGCTGGATAAAGAGAATTTATGGCCATGCTCCATTTTCAGCAACCTGTCAGCTGTGCAAGCCCTTCTGACATTTCAGTGCAGCTGGTGTGTCCCCCTCTGAGGGAGGCAGAAAGACAGACACGTTCCAGAGGATTCCTGGGACACTGCACTGCCCAGGGCGTCACCCCGTGCTGGAATCACCAGAGCAGGATGAAGGGACATTAGTGGTACCTGTGAGATGTGCAGGTGAAATCCAGCCTCTGGGAAGAAGCAGAAATGTCTCTGTATCCATAACATCTCCAATCTATCTCAAAAGGGCCGAAGACCACAGGCCCTGCACTGCCTTTGGCCAGGTCTAAGCCCTGACTGACCATCACAGAGGGTTTTGGGGTGAGTGCAGCCACCCTCAGTTGGTGACCTCTCCCAGGCCTCACCTCCTGGTCAGGGGAAAGTGCTCCAAGATGGAAAAAGATGGGTAGAGCTGGAACAATATCCACCTCGTGCCTGGGGACAGAGGTCCATGCAAGGATAGGCACCAGCCTTTTGAAGCAGCCTGAGTGCTGCAGGAAATTATTTTTCCTGCTCCCACCCAGGGGCAATGCCAATGCCTGTTCTTGACTGTCCTGGACCTATCATGAACACCAGTTGCACTGTCAACTCTTCTTGGCTGACAGTTCATCTCAGGCTCATCCTTCTCCTACTTCTTACCTTTTTTTTTTTTTTTTTTCAGAATTAATAAGCAATTACAAAGATTTACTTTGTTATATTTGCAGACCTGATGTAACTCCCCAAACCCCTTTTTTTGTTAGGTGTCCATTTCATCTAAGTGCCTCCTTCTTTCTTCAGAATATTTTATAGGCTGCTAAATTCACACAGCAAACGAGAAAGCCAACATCACCATGTGCATGGTTTCTTTGTAACACTAGAGTAGCAAGGGTGCTAATTTTGCTACTCACAGTTTGGGCCCTTCATTGGATTAGGAAGATTTCCTAATTTCAAATTTTCTTTGCAGGGGTGTCAAATCAAATCCTCACCTTGCAAATGCAGATTCCATAGGAGCAAAACTGTAGGGGAGAGGCAATGAACCCATGCCCTGCCAATTTTTAAACCATATTTCTCATCACAGTCTCAACCACGCTCTGCTGGAGTCTGCCAGCAGCAAAATAGGCTCTGCATGATGATGGTGTCTCTTTGCTGTGTTTTGTAACATGAAACATGGAGTTCTAAGCCCTGTTAACCTCTATCTAAAGTCCATTATCCAAAGGTTCTCATTTGATTCATGCTGTTACACAGCAGGGAAGAGGGCAAAAATTTAAGAACAGAGTAAGTGGTAAAGGAAAAGATAATAAAAACCCAAGCCAAGAATGCAGTGGCTCCATTTGCCCCTTTGGTATTTCAGGGATGTCCTTATCCTTGTTTTATATTATGCAGTAGCAAGCACAACAGCAGACCCACACATCAATCTATCTGCTCCAGCAGCTCTAACCCCCAGCGACTGCTGCCCATAATAGAGCCCATAAATGGTTTCCTGATGTTATCAAATAAATCAATGCTCTTCAGTAGCCGGTATGCTACTCTCCCAAAGGATGCAGTTTGGGCCACTGAAGCTGTCTATTCAGTGCTTACTTCTCACTTGCTAATTTCTTGACTGTAAATAAAGCCCCATGCCACCTTCTTGGGTTTCCATGATCTCCAGCCAGGCCATCTTGGGCCATGGTCTTCTCAGATCATCTAAGTTAATCAGGGTCAAACCATGAAGTCCTCTTGAGTAGGAAAACAGGGGTACAGAGAAACTATCAGGTATTTGAAAACCACTTTTTCTCTTAAGCAGAAATATATCACTTGTCCTAATACCACGATTAGGAAACTCTATACTGGGAGTGATGCCTTCTCCATCAGATGCAGAGCAAGGGGCTGCCTGGTGACACCTCTCCTGGTGACACAGGTGCTAATCCCACAGATTTCCAAGGTGGGTATCATATTTTGCCTACTTTAGGTCTCTCCTCCATAAATTATGTTTCCAGGATGTACTTCCTTTACTAACACACTGCTTAGTGTTTTGGTGTTCTGGTAATAGCACATTAGAGCAACAAACAACACCCTTGAGGTGAGGACACACTCACAAGGGGTCTAAAACACTTTTCCAAATCTAAACTCCCATCTTCTTCCCAAAAGCATTAGTTGGTGCTCCCCTCAGAGCTTTCCAAAATAATCACACGTTTCTCAGCCTTCACTAAGACAGGAAAACCACTTCCATTGGTGACAGTTGCTATTTCCACACCAATTTGACACTTGTTCAGGAATCCCTGAACTAACAAGCTGCTGCTCGAGGTGCCCTGTTAGCAGAGGGCAGAGCTGTGCTGTGCCAGAGCTGCACTCAAAGCCCCAGCAGAAGACAAGAGGCACCTGCAGCAGTCACGGAGCAATTCCTACAGGTAGTAGCAGCTCAAAATTCACGCTAAGCAGGTACCCAACAAGCATTAAACAGAAGCACCTCAGGAGCCCACTGACAGAAAAAGCGGTCTGCCCTTGGTAATGAACCATTCTGACTCGCTTCTCGCTGTTTGTAAGGCAGGTACTCACACATGGATGAACCCTGGAATGAAACCAGCAGCCTCTCCTGCAGGATTGCTTCACTTCATTGATTTTTTTTTTTTTCTCATTTACACGTTCTCTTCAAAAATTCCAACCTATCCCTCTTGAAAGCCAAAAGGTTGACAAGTTCTTAACTCGAATATCAGGAAGGCCTGACTGCTGTGCCACCATTGACAGGAGGCAGCCCATGTTTTGAGTGCCTGAAACTGTTCTATTTTTAAGGTAATTGATGGGACACATGCTGAGGCCAAATATTGGAGAGCAATTTCTATAATGTTGGCTTTCATTATTTTTGCTTATAAATCCCCCCACATTCATTCCCCTCTATTACCAATCCATGGCATTTCCAAGTGCAACTGGAACGAGTCAGGGAATGTGCCCATGTAACATAACCTTGCATTACTTTTAAGAAACTCGTAGGCTGATGGGACAGTCTAAAATTGACAATCAGTAGCATACTCCAAGCATGTCCAGCAGTGCAGTGTAACCCAATACAGGGATTATAAAGGGTCAGATGATGGGATCTGAACAATAACAACAACTGAGGAATGGGAGCAGTCATAGAGAGACACCCTGTGGGAAAAACACCAAGGGAAAAAAATCACCAACCACACCTCCAAACTCTTCCAGATATAAATATATCAGATTAAGTTTGTTGCTTAAATAGAGTAAGGACATCTGACTTTGGAAGTATTTGCCCAAGCTGCTTGACAGGGAGCTGCAAAGTCAAACCCTGTGAGAAGCAGCAGGCACAGCAGGCTGGCCCAGGGCAGGATGGAGCAGCAGCGATGGGGATATGAGCCCTCCACTGCTGCCCCAGCTCAACCAACCACCACACGTCACTGTGCTGAGATTGCTCATCATCTCCCATGATCTCTCCCATCATCACTGTGTTGATGTCTTGTAATTTCCTCCGCCTCTAGAGAAGCAAGCAGAGCTGCATCCCCTGTTTCAGTGGGACCTGGATGCTTCTAATTTGGCCCCCCCCCAAAAGAACTTGGTGATTTATTTATTTTTTTTTAGTTTCCATTTTTAGAGAAGTCTGAGAGCAGCTATAGTACCTATGCAGTAGGAAACATCCTCTGTCATCATCCACCTTCTTGATTACAGGGAAAAGAAGACATTAACAAGTGTGGGGAGAAAAGGGGAGCATGGAGAAGACTTCGGTTATGACAGAAATCAAGGACAGAACATTTCAGCCTGGGGCAGGGCACTGACCACCCACAGTGGCCTGTCCAAAGCTATCCTGTAGGGAAATGTATTGGCAAGTTAGATATGTGTGCCTTGGTTTGTATCAAAAAGGGTTAAATTATCAGCAGATGGATTTCTTTAAACCATTTAAAAATACCAAAACCCCTATGATTTTGGGGTAGGAGACAGACCCACATATAAACGTTGACACTGAGATTTTGCTGGTGGGGGTCTGGAGATGACACAAAAGGCAGCTGAGCTGCTCCTGGAGGTCTGGGCTGACCCAGGACAAACCTTTGCCCCATTCAGAGCCAAAACCTATTCCAAATCTGACCCCCAAAGACTGACTTTCTGTGCTTGCTTGCCACTGAACAACACTACACCACCCCTGCCATCTCCCAGCTCTTTTTTTTTACTGACCACGTTGTAAAGTGGCTGGAGCAGCACCCCCAGCACAGCCAGGGGGCTGCTCTGCACCATATTCAGTTACACAGAGCAGTTCTGTGGCTACAGGAGGGAGTTCTGCTCCCAGATATCATTTACAGCACAAACATAGGCAAAATGCTGGAACACTCAGCAACAGTTCCTGCTAACCTGGTATTTTCCTCTCCCAGCTTGTTATTTATGTGACCTTGGTGAAGCACTTGTAAAGACCTGAATGTTTTCATCCCTGGGTGATGTTTGTTACCTCTTCTTCCCAAAGCACCGTGCTAACAGCTGCCAAACAGAGTAGAAAACCAGCCTGTGATGAATAAAAACAGGTCTGTGAGAGACCACGAGTAATTTTGTTATTTTATGGGGAGCAGGCAATTCATTATGTTTGTTATCTGACCACAAATTCAGGGACTGAGCTATGGCTCCACCTGGGACTTTTCACCAGTGGGAAAACCCAAAAGGTGCCCTGAGCTGCCTCAGTGTGGCTTCACCTGCTTTGGGACAGAGCAGAGGCTGGTTATGGCCATCAGAAGGGGACACTAACCCCTGCACCAGGGACTGCCTGGGGACAGAGAGCCTGGGGCAGCACTGGCTCCTGTCTGATGGGCACAGCTCACCCAGACACAAGGCAAACACGGTGCTGAGCCTCACATTGCCCACGGGCATTACACAGGACATTTACCCAAATGTTTACCACTATTAACAGAGGGCTTGTTATTCCAAATCTGTGTGCAAAACAGGCTGAGAGATTCAATACCTGCATCAGAAATGCAAGCTCAAATCTTGAGAGAAGCCGTTAATCTCCCTGAAAACTGTGTAAGAACCTGTCTGTGACAGCATGTGCAATTCAGCAATTATTTACTGCTAACTCTACCTTTAGTCTTACAATTTATCTGTGCTCTAGGTTTGCAGGGCAAGAAAAAAAACCCAGGAGTGACAAAAGCCTCATGCTAAAACCAGTAACTAGAATTAAATGTTAAAATGTATCCTCTCTCTTTAGGCCAAATCTACAGTTTCACTCCCAATGTTGCCTGGAAGCACTATTAAATCAGAACTGCAGTAACACAATGTCAAGGATTCTTCAAGAAGCAAGATCATAACCTTTGCAAGGAGCAATCACCTCCACATTTATACAAAACACTGAATTCAGCACAAGCAGATGAGATAAGAAACAGAGTCATGCTAGGAAACAATGTCACCCTTCACACTGAAATAGGGTGTATCTTTCTTTTATGGCACCCAAACCTATCACAGCCCCACACCTCGTATCCTCCTGCCACCAAAACGTGCCCACAGGCAGTGATGCTGCAAAGGCCACGTGGCCACCTCCTTCTGTACACATGGAGCATGTCCTTCCCTAACCTCAGGCTGGCAGCAGGTGGAAGGAGTTCTTCTAGAGTTACTCCAGCTGAGCCCTGGCTGGCTGCACACTCTTGTCCATCTGCAGCTCTTTGACAGCACTCTAATGATGAAAAAGAAATTGAGACTCCTTCCTGCTGTGCTGGAACGGGGCAGGAGATGTCCAGGGAGGCAGAGCACATCCCTCTGCAGGCAAGGACTTGCTGAAGGATTTATTGTGATTCCCTTCAGCATAAGGGACAGACAGGGATAACCAAGTTGGATGGATGGATGGCAAGAAGCTGCTCCTTGTTAGAAGTCTTGCTTCTCTGTCACTAAGGCCCTGACCTTTGTGTCATGTGTCCTCCTGGGCTACCAGCATTGATCACAATGCACTGCCCCTTCTTCCAAGCAGGAAATGTCACCTCAGACTTCATTTGCTCCATCAGGGTGCAGGGTAAAAAACTTTGATGATAAATCCTGCCCTGGGAGAGATTTCACTGCTTGTGTGAGGCCCTGCTGTAACAGAGACTGTCAGTTTTATACCTTAGAAATGTATTAAATATGACAGAAAAGTACAAAGGAGATGGAAGAACAGTATAAAATGCAGAAATCTTCCTAGGAGTAGTGTGAACATATCTAGACAGTGCCCAGCAAGCACAGGGACCTTCTGCCCTGGCTCAGGAGCAGCTCTCCTGCAACAATCCTAAAGCCCAGAAGATGGAGCAAACCTTCAGTCTTTACAGGATTTCCTACACACATCTTGGGATGGGCTGGGTCACAGTGGAGGAAATAATCACTTCTCACCCACCCAGGAGCTACAAACATTGCTGCTGCATTCTTCTCACTTCAGCTGAGCAAGTCCGAGATCATAAACGAGAAGTCAGCAGAAACCTGCAGGAGTCACATATTGAGTCACCTTGGCCAAAAACTTTCATGTAAGTATAGTCAGATGAATTTTAAAGCTTAGTGATCTTAAAAGATTTTCCTGTGTTGGGAAAAGAGCTCCTAGCCTGAGTCTCATCCCTCTTGGTCCCCGCACTGGAGGAATGTCCAACACTCAGCCTCCCACAGGGCTCGTGGCAACTCCCATCAGTGCTTGTCCTCCCATATCTCAGAGTATTTTTGTTCAAAACAGCAGAGAAGCAGACAGCAATTAAAAATATCAGGCATGGCTTATTTTAGCTCAGTGCCCAAATTCCTTTTTAAGGATTCCTGGCAAAGACTGGGTCTTCCTTTTAACTAAAAGCACTCAGAAACACTCCACTACACACAGATTTAAGTGAGGTTTTATTTGCCCTCCACACTCCCATCAGCAGCATCTACCTTCTGAAGAGAGAGATGTTTGTAAAATCAAACCCTGTGGGTCTGGTGTTTCACCTTATTCACTTCTTGGCTTTGTTCTGATACTGCCAAATAAAAATTTCTAGGTATTGCTTCATACTGGAAGGGTCAGGAAGGATTCCAGAGGAGCACAAGAGGCAGGAAGGCTCCTCTGTTCAACTCTGCTGTCAGGCACTAGATGTCCTCAGTTATCCTGGTGAAGCAGGCTGTGGTTAAAAAGCAACACAGATGAGATAGCAATTCAAACAAAGCACAGGCAATTTGTATTTCAGCTGTGAACAAATAAGATAATGATTACAAGTATGTCTTTATTACCTCCTCAGCTGCAGTATACAGACTTGTCTCTGTGAACAGTTGTACATCTGCATCAAAACATCACTCCAGAAACGCAACAAAGCAAGCTGGAAATCTGCAAAGGGCAAAGTTAAAGGTCCTGGGGAACAACTGGCAACAACTGGGTGCAGCAGCAGCTCCCTTGATAGGCAGGAGATGCCACAGGAATGTCATGGTCTCCCTTTCCCTCCCTCTGCCACCCAAGACTAACCCTAAGCAACATCTGAGAAAAGTTGGATATTCTTATTCTCTTCTTCTGGGCCTCCTTCTTCACTTCGTATTTCCACCCTTCATAGAAGTTGCTAAAAACAAAACCCTTGCAGAGCCAGGCATGTGGAGAATGACAAGAGGGGCTCAAGAGCTACAGCTCCACCACCCCACTCCAATTTCCAGTTCCTCTGCTCAGTTCCTGCTAACTGGAAACCGCAACCAGGCTCTGAACTCTGGCCCTGGAGGTTTTATACACAATACCCCCAAATGTAGCAGACCATCCTCAACCCAAACCCACCTCAAATCCCCATCTTCTCAACAACTTCATCCCAAATCCCCCTGGTTCTGTCCCAGCAAGCCAGGAGGCCAGGCTGAGTGCCAGCGTTGTGCCAACACGGATGTGCTGGACTGAGCTAAATCCTGACGGAAAAGCCAACACAAAACTCGGTGGCTGCAGCATTAAAACAAAGGATTACAAACAAAGCTTGAAATGGGGCACAGGCCTTGTTACACATCTCATTTCCCCTTTGTAGGAAAAGCTTTGACAGTGCCAATTCCATGAGCTCTGGGCAAGGAACTGGACTTGGGACCACTCAGGTTCTTCCTCAAAGCACTGGTGGTTTGTAGCAGCAGGGAGCAGTCAATCCATGAAGAACTTGCCAGCAGACAAACCTCAGCTGCTGCTTGGAGAAATGCACAAGCACAGTGTCATGGGGGTAATCTTAATGGGCACACCTGCAGGTTTTTTTTAAACCTATTTTCACCAGCAACCTGGAAATAAGAATAAAATTCAGTGGTGGTTGTGAAGTTTATGGACACCCCAAAAAGTAGGGAATGGCAACTCTGAAGACACAAGAGTGAGACTCCTCACTGGAGGGATGCTGAGTGAGCCCAGCTTGACTCCCTCAGTACAGCTGATGGAGAAGCAGAAATTCTGCCCTGATATTTTGATGTTTTGGGATCTCTGACCTGCCTGGGGCCAACCTTCCTTCAGATGAGACCACTGACCCTCTGCACCGCACCCAACACCACAGGCAAAAGAAATCATGGTGATTTACTTCAAAGCCCTGAAATAACACACACTGCACTTTCCCAAGCACTCAAGGAGAAACAGGAGGAATGCTGAAGTGGTTTTGGTAGCACACTTTTTAGTTTATTGACCTATACAAAATAATAGGTCTAAAAAATTCAGGAGTAGTAAAAGAATAAGCAAAAAGAGCTTTCGCATTTCTAGAAGGCTATACAAATATGCAAAACCAAGGAAATAAGTTATTTTTTATTTTGTTTTTGTTCGTTTAATTCCAAATCGCGACTCTAATAATACAAACAACTAAGTACCAGCTTAACAAGTGTGTCCTTCTGTATATATTACATGCTCTGGAATACTGGTAAAAAACGTCAAAAAAGTTTATCAGAAACCTTTCTATTCACAATATGAACAAGGAGTAACTAATCTTTTGTATAAAAGAACAAAAGAGCACCATTTCTGGAATCCTGAAGCACAGTACAGCTGAGAAACGAGAGAAATTTTACCGTATGCAGACGAGTTAGCAGGAATCAGGCAGGATAACCCCGTGCCAGTTTGTTCCTACAGATGGATGACCTGAGGTAGGTTTATCCCTCTTAAACCAAGACTGCAGTCTCATGTTTTTTTCCTACACAAATGGTTCTGTGAAAACGCTGTTCTGTCACTCAGTGACTTTGCAACACACCTGGTGGTTCAGGTGACTCTCAGTACAATCCTAATGCCCCTCATTTTAAGGCACCCACTTGGCTGTTTGTGTTTGCATCCACCTTAAAATACTGGCCATTGCTACCAAATTGTTCCCTGGGGCTCCCACAGTGGCACAGCAGCGTGTCACTGTCACCCCATGAACAGGGGTCACCATGCAGCCACAGGGAAAATTGCCTACTCCTCCACACAGTGAAGTTGTACCATGGAAAGGTCATTAAATGGGCTGTTATTAATTATGTTTTATCATGGAAAAGACAGTTCAAAGTTTACTGCTTCTGTTCCCAAATCCACAACTACCTATAGTTTTACATGACGTACGTGTCAGCAAATTTTTTTCTTTCCAGAACTTGCTTGTGGTGCTAACAAACACTCTTAACAACACCCCAAAAACTGGACAGACTCATTCAAACCTCCACAATAAAAAAAACTCCAGCCTTCCTTCAAGTAATGTTCCATTACTGGTTCAGTCACCCTTTGCCTCACTCACACACACAGTATCTATCCTTCATAAGCCTATGAAACCTCTTCCAGGTCCTCATAAGCCATGGCAGAATAAATTTTCATTTTTTCTTCTTCTTTCGGACATCAGACTTGTGCTCCTAGAATTCCTGGTTTTTCCATAAGAGTATCCTTTTCACATTTTTTTTTCTCTGAGGTTTGCCTTCAACACCTTCCAACCTTCCCAAAAAGTGCTTGCTAAGTAGAAATACTTCAACCAAGTGCTGCATCTGGTCATAGGTGAACTGTGGCTTGCCCTGGCTCCCGTGGGCTGTACGGATTCACAAAGAAACGCCATTCCTGGTAAGACTTTGTCAGTTTGCTACAGTCCCTCTTAATGCTGAATTCAACCTTTCCCAGCAGAACAGCCTGCTTCCTCTTTTTGTTCCTTTTGCAAGTTCCACCCGAGGGCCGCCCCGGAGTCGTGGCATTCTGTGCAAGGCACGCAGGGGTAGGAATGAGGGGCTGCCGGGGCTACACCAGTGTCCCAGGCTTGGAGTCCTCGTGCCAGTACAGCCTCTGCTCACTGCTGGGCAGCTCTTCCTCCAAGCCATCCTCCTCGTCCCTGCCCAGCTGGCTCGGCTCTGCGTACGTCCTGCAACACAGACATGGCGCCAGGATCAGCTGAGGGTCCCCCCCAGGCCCCTAAATTCATGCACCCCCCTTGGGCTCAAAGTTACGCTGGTTATTATGAGTTTGCCTCCAAACACAAACCCATCTTTTTGTGCTGTAATCAGTAAAATTGTGTGCAAGGGGGATCTCAGCTGCTCAAAACTGTCATAGTACCACAGACTGGTTTGGCTTGGTAGGACCTTAAAGCTCATCTTGTTCCAACATCCCAGCCCTGGGCAGGGACACCTTCCACTACAGCAGGTTGCCCCAAGCCCCATCCAAACTGGCCTTGAGCTCTGTCAAGTCTTTTGGGTGTACTGATTGCTTGTTTGCCATGATCACATTAAAATAGAAAATAAAGCAGATGAAGAATCAGGCAAGTGATTCACAGTGTGGAAAATTAATAGCTAATGAATCTCATTTAGATAAAGCTGCTAATACAAGCAGAATTTTCAAAGCTCAATTATAAGAAATTAAAAAATTAGTAGAAACAGTATTTTTAAACGCTGTTGCCATAGATATTTTAAATCACTTCAGTAAAACAGCCCATAGCACTTAGCTTAGAAAAAAAAAGGATCTAGCAGCAGCTTTTATGTATTCCCTTACACTTTCATTTATTTTAAAACAAACAGAATTAAAAATTCAGTATTTTCACACAAGTCGGTCTGGCAGCAAGCATAAACTGCAACCCACAAAGCAGGAGGCACACGTGGGGTACTTATTACACTGAGCATAAGTGTATTTAAATGTGATGGCATTTGTGGGGGCAGAGTCATTCCCCAGGGCAGGAGCTTTCTGTCCTCACAGCCAAGCACTCTGCAGTGGGGGGGACACATCAAAAATGCCACATAGAAGCAGAGAGAGCTGCAGGATTTCCTGCAAGGACCAAGCAGACCCTGGGCTCTCTGCAGCCCTGGGGAGAGCCCCCACAAGCAGGGGGTGTCTGCAAACAGCAGCACATCCCCCATGGCTCCCAGGTTCAGCTCTGCCAAGGGAGATGCCCCTGGCAGAGGTGGCACCACCTCAGACATGAGGCTGAAGAGAGCTGTTTTCTTTCCTTGTTTTTCCAAAAGTTTATCAGCACGAGCACTACAGCTTCAGGAACCCAATGGGACTGTGTCCTGAGAAACTGCTGATGGGGTTCAGGAGAGGACCCCCCCATCAGAGGGACTGGGCTCACTGTGAGCTCTGCCTGCAACACTCCCAGAGCACCACAGCTACCAGGGAGTGCAAGATGTTTGATTGTCCAGCACCAGGCACAGGAAAAAGTTGTGCAACCAATGAGATCATCCTTCACTACACAATCATCCTTCACTATGACTGCTCCTCCTTCCCTCAGTGTCGGGGTACAGTTAGTGGTGGTACAGCTCATCTGCTCCACACAGAAACCCTGCCCTCACAACATCAATTTTATAAGTACTCCTCACGCTGGCTCTCTGAAATCAAGCTGATTTGCTCAGAAGATTTAAAAGCCTGTGACATGCAGGAGGAAGGGCAGAAAATCTTCATATATTCTACTCACCTGCTCTGCAAAGGAAGGTTGCCATAAACATTCCCGTAACAGCTGGCGTAGGAGGAATGAGACAACGTATCGTAGTCTGAAAGTCCCAGTGCAAGGGGGTTTCTCCAGTTCCCAGCAGTGTTTGTGGAAGATGCTGGAATTAAAAAAAGGATTACAACAAATTACATCTTTCTTCAGCTGAGGCAAAGACAATTCTCATCAGCAATGTCTATGGGGTTTTGCAGGACACAGCCAGACAAGGCAAACACAAAGTATGATTTACAAGCCCTGTAGGGAGGCAAGCACTGTACAGGTGGTATTCTGGAGCTTTTAAAGTGCTTTCTGACACATTCAGTGATGCTCACTGGACTGTATTCTGGAAGCCATCACAGCCACTGCATTTACATGGCATGAAGCTTTGTACACTGCCTCTAGTTGCTAAATACACCTGTCTGAAACTCAAATGCTCTTTGTCCTTCTCTGGGTTACTGTGCTTACACAAAGAGCAAAAGGCTGTTTTACCCTTAGGAGAAGATAACAAGCAAGACCTTCCTTCCAAGAACAGAACAAGATCCTACTTGGTTCCTGATCCACCTTTCAAGACAGAGCTCTGGCCTGGCTTCCACTCTGCTGACTCCACTGAGGCAGTGACGGGGGGCAGAACTGAAAGCACAGCAGGGACTTACAAAAACACTCAGCACAGATGAAATCAGACATTACCCGAAGAGAAAGACGACACGCGGCTGCTGGGCGAGCACGGGGTCTGCAGACCAGCAAAGCCCAAACTCCTCTGAGAGCCTCTGTCAGACTCAAAGCCTGCCTGCAGGCTGTGACCCTGCTCCTTCTGGCTGGAGGCACGCTGGTACCAGCCACGGAGATGCTCTGCTACTAAGGCCTTGTGAATGTTTTTGGTTATGTGCTCCGTCTTAGCGACTTGCTTCCTCGGGAGCCTCAGGGTTGCGTAGGGGTTGTGTGGAACTCTGTCCACCTCGTCCTCGTGGTAGGAGCGGAATTCCCGGTACCGCTCATATCCGTAATGTCCCGAGGAGCGGTAGGAGGGGTTGACACTGTACTGCCCCTCCGTGTCACTCTCATAAACGTATCCTCCGTTGTAATAAACGTCAGGCTCGGCGTACGGGGAGTAGCCAGAAATATAGTAATTAGAGGAAGGCTGCTCCTGGTTTTTGTGGAACACACCGCTGCGGACGTCCTTATGGGCCAGGTTGGGCATGCTTCCTGAATTTGCAGCAGAAATGTTGTGTTTCTTTGACCGTCTTCGACCCCTGGTCCTGTTGTCAAGAGTCTGAGTGGTGTAATAGGGGTTGGGAGTGGGTGTCACACAGTAATACTCTGTGCTTGACTGGCTGGTGTAGGATGAGCCATCATCCAGGATCTCCGTGCTGCTGCTCCGCTGGGACTTGGACAGGGAGAAAGCTGTCTTTTCAGCAGGAGCCTCGGACAGCAGGTGGGTCTGGGATTCCAGACTCCCGCTGCGCTGCCGGCAGTGGTGTGGGGAAACATCTGGCCTAGAACAACACAGATGTTGGCTGGTTATCACACAAATATACACACAGAGCTGGGGAGAGCACACAGGGACAGTTCAGCTGCCTTCCCAATCCAAGCACAACACAAATCCTGCCTTATGTTTCCACACAGGGTATTTGCAATGCACAGAACTCAGTCTGGCTGAATTTTGTATTGGCTGCAACAGCAGGAGATCTGCCTTATAATAATCTGTCAGGCTGAGCAAGGTTAATCTGTGACAGGGACACACAGAGCTAAGGTCACAAAGGCATATTTGGTAATGATTTACAAGAGGGTTCCCTCAGCTTTTAGAAAGGTAAAGCCTACACAAGTAACGAGCTTGGAGCAGAACATAGGAAGATGCGTTTCCTTTGGATCTGTCTCTCAAGGCTGCATTACCCCAACCAAACAAACCTTGAGCTCTTGACAATATTTTAGGATCCTTAGCATCTCTCCTTCTCCAGCATGGATTGCCAGCTGTCTAACAGTACAGGTGAGCTCACATTACAGCTTGCTTCCCACCGTAATGGCTCTAACCAACATTTTGAGAGCCTGACCCTGCTGTGGGAAAACTGCACAGCGAACGACCCTTGGCCCTCTTTAGCACCATTTGCTTTTACTCCTGTGCTTCCCCAGCTGGGTGTGGCACGTGAAGCACAGGTCCCTTACTGCAGGTGGCTGCTGCTGTAGGCGTTTCGTGTGAGCACAGGGGTGGTGGGCATGCTCCTCCCGCCCCGCGGCTGCGCCGGCCGCTCCAGCGTCCGGAACGGGCTGCTGTGCGTCGAGAGCACGTCCCTGCAGCAAAGGAGACAAGCCCAGTGAGGTTAAACATCCCACAGCACACCTGGAGCCTTGGAGGAACAAAAGGAAGGGCGGAACACACGTAACTGGGTGTGTGAGAAACGGAGTTGTTAAATAGGAAGAAAAATTCAACCCTTTCCTGTGGTTCAAGGGAGATTTTCATGGGATGAGCAGCAGGACAAGCTGCTGCCAAAGGACAGAACCATCGAGGAGAGACAGAGCAGGTGACAGAGAAGCAAATGAATTAGGTTTTCAAAAGAAGCACATCACAGCTGAATGGGTACACGTGGCTATAATTTGGCTTCTGAACTTCACATGGAGGAGTGTTCTGCTAATCTTGAGGGACAGATGAGAAAAAAGGCAAGACATGGCATTGCTCCAAAACTCCAAAACGTTCTTAAGTGTGTCTTTACCAGCCTGCTCACACAAGACAGTCCAAGAAATCTCAGGATCAGTGGGAATTCCTACACTGGTAACAGCTGCTAGCACCAGATCTGACATGATCACACAATCACCTGCAAACCCACTGCTATTGATGTGCTCCATCGAGCTGTTCTAGCTCATAAAGTGCCCAAATCCCAGAGATACACCCAGCTGACACTAATGATGGAAGCTGGCTGAATCCCAGTAACTCTGCTTGTTAACAGGGAATTCTCCATCAGGCCTCACATGAATTATGTCTGCTTTGACAAGGTACCTGCTGAAATACCAATACCATCAGGAGGGATGGGTAGGGTTTGGTGCTGCCTGAATCCACTAAGCACAGTCATCAGGAAAATGACAAGTTGTTAAATTAACACTGGAAAAACCCAGAAACTGACACAAAGAATGACAGCAGTGGTAGGCACGAGCAACTCCTTAAATACAGCCCTTGCTATTAAATTCCTCACACATCTCAAACCTCTTCACAAAAACGACACTATTCTTTGGTTTGAGATACTGTGTCAACTACTTATACACACTTTTGTTCCTAACCAGAAAATTCAGCTCCCATCCCCAAACCCTGTAAGCCCAGAAGAGCACAGAGGCAGTGGGCTCTGCTGGAATGCTCAGCAGGGGCAGGATGCAGCTCATGCCAGCAGCTGCAGAGTGAAGCAGCAGTGAGATGTGCCTACCTGGAGTGTCTGCTTTCCAAGAGCTGCTCGTTTATGGATGACTTCCTGAGATGAATTCTCTCCACGCCAAGGGACTTTGGTGGAGGAAGTCTTGGAGAAAGCTGTGCAGAGCTGGGTCTCTGTGCTGCTGCAGGAAGGGATTCACTGACTGTTGGAAAGGAATATGCACTTCGTTAAAGCAAAATCCGTGATATTTTTGCCCTGTGTGCAAATCTGTGGCCCCTAAGGAGAAGTACATTGCAGTACAGAGACAATGACAGGAGCTGTGGATCTAGAGAATATTTCCTGCCTGCACTGAGCTCTCTCCACACAGACAGGACATTGTGGGGGCTCCTACAGGTCCCAGCAGCACCAACTCCTATGGAGACGACACCCGGCTTGGGGCTGTGCCAGAGCACAGAATGGAACTTCCTGGGAAAACATCTGTTTGCAGAGCAATCCTCTCCAGAGGCAAGCAGGCAAGCTCAGCCTCTGCAAAGGCCAGTTCCTCTCCCTTACCTTCCAGCCTCATCTCATGACATTTTAAGAATTAGTTTTGAAACACAACCTAAAAGAGACTGACTTCAAAAGCAATTGAATGAGCAAAGACAACTGACAGACACATTTGGCTGAAGGCAATTGGGAAGATGCTGGTTTGATCCTTGCTCTCACTTTGCTTAGGGCACAACGAGGTCCTGACAGAGCCAACAGGAAACTCCAACTAATGCTTATAAATTCAGGACGAGCATCACAGAGAACATGTTCACAAGCCTGGCTCCACTTCTACTTGTACAAGCAGGAATCAGGTGTAAATCCTTTTTATAGCACCACCTGGTTTGTAAAAGTCTAAAACTGGGACAAAGTGAGATCACAATCAGGCCTGAACTGAAAAGTGAGTAATAATTTAGATAATGTTTGTCCCCAAATGACGATTATCCAGTTTAAGGGAGAGGCAGGCCAAGTCCTTTCCACCTTGTGGAACAGGGTGTGAGTATGTCTGTGGGTGTGTGTGTGAAATGAGTAAGCTGAGCAAACACCAACCCATGCAAGATGCAAGCTCACTAAGGAACAGATAAACGTAAATAGAGCGTTAATATCTGTGACAATTCCACTTTTCTCTATGTTTTATGGTAGCTGTGAGGACAGAAGGGCTGGGCTAATTCTCCCATTTTGTAAGTCCTCCAGTTCTAGGCCAGGCCCTAGGGACAATGTATTTTACACCCACAGTGTCCTCAGCTTGCAGGTTGGTCATGTTAAAACCAACTTCCTTCTCTAAAGATGACTCAGGTCAGCTCACAGAGCAGAAACTTTTGAAAACTAATCCATTAAGAGGAAAGACATTCCTGAGTAGCTATTTTTTCCTCTGCTATGAAGTAATTTATCATCAAAAGCCACGAAAATTATAGAATCATATAATGACTTGTATTGGAAGGGACCTTAAAGCTCATCTCATTCCAACTCCCTGCCGTGGGTAGGGACACCTTTCTCTAAAAGGTTGTCCTCAAAGCCCTGTCCAGCCCAGCCTTGAACACTTCCAGGGATGTGGCATGCTAAAGGACATTAAGTCAGTGAAATATCTCTGAATGGACAAACTTCTTAGGGAAAAAAAGGGTAAGCATCATACCATCATCATAGGTGGTTGTGTCTGACAGAGAGCTGCTCTCAGATGGAATTATATCATCTGTGAATAAAAACAAACACTTTAAGCATAAAAGAGCCAACATCAACTTACAAATATCTTAATACAGTTTATTTTCGAGAGTTTCAGAGCCAGCTGATACTTGTAACACTGCAATCCTTATTCTTTAGCCCCCACAGCCTGAAGACAGTCCTGGTACATCATCACTGTTTGTGCTCACTGCAGCTCAGCAAGCGACCCAGGTAATTTATCAAAGGAGATTTTTTTTTTTTTAATCTGCAGCAGGAATCAGGCCAAGATTCACAAAGGTGTTTTCCACCCCACTTCCAACAGATCTCACAGGGTGTTTTGGTGCTTCAGTAGGAGTCAGGAGCCTACACAGACATGTAGATCTTGGCTGTTAGCAGCTAATCTCCTCTAGGTACACCTGAAACTCCACCAGGTAGGTACAAAAAGCCTTTTAAAATTTGGCATTCGCTTTTGAATGTTTCATCAGCATACAGATCCTGTTTCAATTAAATTAAGATCAATCCAGAGTAATTCCACAGATTTCCATCAAGGTATTGTAAATTCCAGCAACACAGAAAACAGGAACTGTTGCATGGGCATACTAATTTTGTATTTTTTACGTTTTGTTATTTATTCACAGCACGTCACTGTATCTGTCTCACCTCGATGCTACACACTGTCCCTCACTGAGAAACAGCCTGTCCTCACTCAGCTTTGGAGCAGACCACCAGTAGCAGAGAAATGAGGCTGAACTAGAGATAATCAACCCATGGACAGCTCAATCCCTAGGCTGCTTCTGGCAAGATATGGCACTGGTGGGGTAAAAAATCTCCATAAATCTTCCAGCATGAGAGAAAGGAAGCAAAGAAAAATGACAGTGGCAGCCACTTAGTGCAAGACACCTGCTTGTGCCCTCAGCCACCCTGAGCACGTGCAATGTACGCTGCTCCTGCTGTCACAATGTGCTGCCAGGAAAGGTCTGGTTACAAGAATGTAGTAAATAGAGCAGCTGTTCAAAAACAGCAAAAATCAGGACTGGCCCCTGCCCTGGGGGGACTTGTCAGACCACCGAGGATGGGCTGCAGCTCTGCTTGCAACCTGACACTGGGAAAAAGCTCCAGGGGAGCTGATTCACGTGGATTTGACCACAGGGTGGTAAAACATGGAACTGGGCCCAGTGTGGGGAGGAACAAAGCCTGCTGAGGAAAAGAAAAAAGCCAGCCTAAAGCTACAGTGCTGGATTCAGGGGGGGTGTGCAATGCTGACATATTCAGATATGGTGACATATCTGAATTTAAATCCCAGGCCTGTGAAACTCCCTGCAAAGGAGGAAGAAACTCTGGGCTAGAGAGGGAGGAAAGAGAAAGTGGAGCACGGAAAGCAGTCCAGTATGTCCTTCACCTCCTATCCCTTGGGGCTGGGATGGAAACAGCCATGGTTTGAGCCAATAAATCAATGGGGCTATTTAACATATTACTTCCAACAAGTCATTCCCTGAATTCACAGACACAAGTGACTCATCACTGCTCAGCCTTCTGAAACCCAGAGCTGGAACTCGAGAGCACTGCTGGTGGTGACAGTGATAGGGTCACCACAAAATCAATTACTGAAGCAGGTGACAGCTCTGCTTCAGGTGAACAAATACAAGCTGCAGGGTGAGAGCCTGGGACTGGAAGGGAATGCAGCTGCTTATTGCTGGCTTGGACAACAGGGCAAGAAACCACCAGCAACAAACAACAGCACCCATGGATGGATGGATGGATGGATGGATGGATGGATGGATGGATGGATGGATGGATGGATGGATGGATGGATGGATGGATGGATGGATGGATGGATGGATGGATGGATGGATGGATGGATGGATGGATGGATCTCTCTGCTCACCAGCCTTCCTGGTCATTACCACACACCAGGTGCTCCAGGTAATACAGGACCTTCCACAATCAGTATCCAGACTGGTGAGCAAGAGACTGCAAAAACAGATGTTTCCCTCCCCTCTGTCAATCAGGAACAAGCTGGGCCACATAAAATGCCAATCATCAGCCTTTCAGAATAATCACTTTGTGATGATGGATAGTCCAGTGATGCCGTGGTGTGTCAGGGGTAAGGATCCAAAACTCCTTCAACTGCCTTGGATACTTACAGGTTCTCACACATAATCCTAAAAAACAGCAAGAATCTCACTTCCCTTAGGAAATCCCACTCTCAGAATGGAGGGGCCAAGAGTATCTGCTTTTACTGTGCTCATCAGAGGCAAATTGATTTAATGAAAAATATGGTTGCTACTAATTACATTCATAAACTCCTGAACTTCACTTATGACTTCCTGGCAATGAGGAATTTTGCATCAAGAAGCAGTGTCTTTCATCCTTATTTCCTCGATCCTGCACAAGAACCTTCCTGCTCTGTTTCTGCCAGAACCAAAGCACCACGGGAGGGATGGGGCAGAGATGCTGCATGTGATCTCAGATGTACAACTGCCCTCAGCACACCAGGAATTCAGGCATCAGAAAAGCTTCATCCAAGGTGTTGCTGCCAGCCTTTCTGTGCACAGCACCTTCAGCCCATACCTGGTGCTGGAACATGTCTGTGCTTGCTCCTGAAACTGTGGCCTACTCTGCCCCCAGCCTACAGCAGTGCACTGAGTGTATCAGATGCAGCAGTTTCATCTTTTTTTTTTCTTATTTAACTGCCTTGGAGAAGATAAAAACCATATAGAGAAGATGTACATAAAGTTTCTAAGTAAGCCAAATTGCTCTCTTTCCCTCCTGTTTGCAGCAGAACATGGGGAATTCTCTCACCTGGTAGAGCCAGAGTTGATTTCTGGGTTGGTTTTTTGCCACACTTGATTCTATATTCATTTATGGAGTTTTCTATCTCTTGCAGCTTTTTTACAGCATCAGCATACTCTTGCTTTCGTTTCTTCTTCACGTTTTTGCAGAGGTCTGGCTCGCTGGCAAGTTTCTTTGCAGCTTCCACCAGCTTTTGGTGTATGATAAAATTGCTCTCCAAGTCCTGCAAAGTAGGATCCTGCAAATTTGTGAGGTCAAGTTAATTGCTTGTACTCCAGAGAGAAATTATCAATGAAAGTCATTAAAAAAAAAGATCTATTTTTGTGGTAATGAAGAGAAATCTTGAGCACAGAATACAGAAATACCAAAGTTCATACACAAGACAATCTCAGCATATGGAAGTCTTAGATCTTATTTCTGGCTAGGGTACAATTCTGAGATCTTTTGGGCAAGGTCCAAAGTTCTGAAGCCCAGGTGACATAACACAGGCTCTTAAATTCAGGTTTAAGCTGCTAAACCTCCTGCTATGAGTCCAACCCTGAAAACATCTTTTCAAAATCTCTCCCTACTTCAGAGAATATAAAAATGGAAATTGGTAGCACCATACCTACGTAAGAGGGAATTTCAGGCTTTAATTAATTGTTTGTAAACTACTTTGAGAAGCTCAGATGAAAGGCACTGCAGAAGTGCTAAGCAACACATTATTAAATCTGGTCAGCAGGATTTTGGTTTAATGGCATTTAAGCAGTCCACAAAATCACTTTGCTGCAGACAAGGAGCACACCAGGCCTGTGGGGCAGGGCAGTGAGTTTCTGGTGAAAGACAGATGCCAAGTGCCCAACACCTACTTACTTGGATGATACAGCTTGTTAACAAATCTCACAAGGAATGAGGGGGAATGGAGTGTGTCCAGAAACTGCAAACATCTGAATTACCATGTCACTCGAGTCAGTCTCTGCCAGCAAAGTTCATTTTAGCTTCTTAAGCAATGCAGGGAGGTTTTACTGAGGTGGAACCTTCATTAAGCCACTGCTAGAACTCCTCCTCCTGTCACCTGTCACACAGCTACGCTCACAGAGAGATGATTTTGCAGTGCACACCCCTGCCATGTTCTGGGTTCAAACACCATCCCAAAATGACACAAGTCAATGCTCCAGAAGAGCCATGGGCTGCCAAACAGCATTATACACCTGATCTTCTCTAATTAGCAGCAAAATACCATTAAAATTCATGCAGCCATGGCCAACTCAGGGGTTCAGGTCAGGTGAATTTAAGTCCTTTAGAAACAGCCAATTTCCTGGTCAGTGGCCAGGAAATTGGCTGTTTCTTTTTGGCGTGGCCAAAAAAAGGGCAAAACCCATCAGGATTTCCCACTCCACACAAACAACTGTCCCAGCTGCCTCCTCTTAAAACACCCAGGGAAGAGCTGGATTACCTACAAGTGGCTTTGGCCACTGGTCTGGCCACCCCAGCCCTGCTGTGCCAACAAGCTGCCAGGCTCACCTCCTCACTGGGGAGCAGGTTGTCATCCAGCTTGAACGCCGTGCCCACACGCCTTCTCACTTGGGGAGGCTCCTCTCCAGCACCCAGAGGATACTCCTTGGGCATCTTGCCTGTCAGCTCCTGGGGAACAGAGAGGGCTCCAGGTAAGGCCCAGTGGGAGAAAAGGGCTCCTACCTGCCCGACCCCAGTGTAAGGTGCAGCTCTCACCGCTTCTCGCAGGCAGATTTTCTTCAGCTCCTCAACTTTCTGAAGCAGTTTTTCCTGAAGGAGTTTCTCTTTCTTCTTTAGTTCCATAATTTTCTCCTTCTTTTGTTCTTCACTGACCTCTGAATCCTGAGAGCCTGGAAAACACACCCTGTATTTTTATTGCCTGGTAGTCTCATTTCCCTTTTAACAAACACAAGCCCCATTATACTTGGCTACTTCACATTTAGGTGCAGTATTACCTGACGAGATCAAACTGCCATTGCTGGCCATAATAAGCTGGTTCTTGGCCTCCAAAGTCACCAGCTTTGACACTTTTGGTGTTCCCATCTCTGTCAGATCCATGGCGATGTCATCCAAACTTCTGGCTGATGGAATTTTTGCCTGAAGGAGTTAAAAAAAAAAATCCAGCCTCATTGAGTTACCTCTAATTAACCTCAGAACACATCACAGAAGATGACATTTCACACCTCATCTCCCACAAAATTAAGGGCTAAAGCAACAACATCACACAGGTGCTTGCAGTATTACAAGGGATCTTTGGCATTCCTTCCCCCTCTCCCCCAAAACCTGAACCATCTCCCAGCTCAAAATCTCTGCAGCTTTCAAAACAAACACAGGAAAGGAGACAAAAGAAAAGGCAGATTAGACACCCAGACATGGGAATTCCCTCTTCTGTGATTGCACTTCCACAGGCCTTAACTGCAGGCAGGATAAAATGGATCGAATAACAATACCACCACTAATAGACTGCTCAAAAAGCTGACAAAAACAATATCTAGTTTTTCTCTGGAGAGTAGTTCATCCGTGGAAAAGCATACGCTGAAAGATATACAGGAAAGGTGCTGAAACCCATGCTTGCAGTAAAATGCCTCATAACTTACTTTGCTTTGCTTCCTGTCCAAGTAAAACTGGTGCTGACTGATTGCCATCACCCAGATGGACTTGATCAGGGAAGTGTTTGCATACCAGGTCTGCACCACCAGCCCGCTCTGACCAAACGTCCTTCTTGACACTGAAATTCTGAGGAGGTGCAAAGAAATGCAATTTCAAGACAGGTCTTTGAGATTTAAAGTCCACAATGCCTCTCTGTTAACCAGGCGAGGCTCAGTGTTTATTTTAGGGATGCAAAAATTCAGATTTTCTTCACCCCATCACCCAGTGCTCCTGCAGATTTGGCCACTCCCTGAATGGACACACAGGGAATCTGAGAGGACACCCAGAGCTGTGACAGCCCCAGTCTGCTCCGCCAAACACTGGATCAGGATCAGTCCCAAAACCCAGACTAAACTCAGCTCTGAGGCACCTCCCACCCCATCCACCACCCCGTGATGGTGAGTTCCCACTCTGGGTAAAGATTAACCCCGATGACAGAAGTGCCTCCTCCAGCCTCACCTGCGGGGATCGTGTACTTCCACAGCAAACTTCTTCTCACGGAAATAGAGATTTTCCAGTTGTTTCCATTGAAATAGCTAGGAGAATTGGGAGAGAGAAGCAGAACATGGTCACTAAACCATCAGTTCTCTCACCCCAAGGTGATACAATTTCAGCAAATTACAATTCCTGTGTATCCTCAGCTATGGCACGAACTGAGCAATAACCACATTCATAACATCAATTAAAAGAAGCACATAAATACAGGATGCCCCCTCAGTAATTTCACACTCTTACAATGTGTTGCAAATTGAGGATTTTGCCAGGGACAACATCTGCCTCCATCAACAGCACATTTAATTTCACTGCTAGAAGTTCCCAGAGATCTTGGCAGGGTAGCTGAAGTAATTTTCTCTCTGATTAAACGCAAAAAATCTCTTTACAAAGTAATTGTATAGACAACTATGGTCTACTTCCCTGAGTCAGAACATCCCCAGGGAATGGCAGCAGCTTGGAAAAACCAAGACCTTTCTCTTGGGAAGACGCTGTGTGAGACATCCAGTTTGACATTTTGGAGCAGAGGTACAGCATGTACAGAACAACAGCAGCTACAGGAGGAAGCCACCCCCAGCACATCTTCCTGCTAGAAACCCACATATTTCCTGCAAAGTGCCAGCTGGGAGAAGAGATCAAAGTCAGTTGGGGCTTGGCAGCTGCACCCATGGGATCAGAATTTCATATGAATTCGCCTTCCTTTCGCAGCAGCATCAGCCACCCCCTGGGATGAGCCATTGGGGGCTGCATCTTCCCAGCCCAGCCTTGCAGGTTTCGGCAGCACCACCTCCTGCCCCCTTCTCCAGCAGTGCCAGGGTGCCTGGATGCACATGGGGACCCACATGGTGTCCCCAGGGACATCCCCCTGACCATGATGGGCTGCACAGTGCAGCAGCATGCTGGAGCTTACATCAGCTGCTTTCCAGAGCTGCAGCCCACACAGAGGTACTGGAGCTACTGGAGGTGCTTCCATGCAGCTGGGCAGGCAGGGACAGGGTTCAGTGAGAGATCAGCCTCTGACACCAGGGATCCAGCTGAGGCACCCAGGCCATCACAGCAACTCCCTGCTTTCCCCACTGGAGCTCTTCCAAAGCCTCCAAGGGTGCAGCCACCACATCAGAAACCCCCAGGACACACAACATTCCTGCTGGCCTCCGCCAAAACCTGACATGCCATGCTACCTCCCACTACAGAAGCACTCCAAGTTTTGTAAAAAATGACATATTAGGCTGTGATGCATCTGAAACATTTATAACACA
Organism: Leptocoma aspasia; assembly: GCA_013399835.1. Lineage (NCBI taxonomy): Eukaryota > Metazoa > Chordata > Aves > Passeriformes > Nectariniidae > Leptocoma > Leptocoma aspasia. The sequence continues at coordinate 630,812 of VXAX01006620.1, forward strand.
ATGAAACATAAGCCAGCACATTTGTTTTTCAGGAGAAAAGTGGCTCTTTCAGCAGCCTTTCCCTCTGTTTAATTAAAACTTTCCTAAGACTACAGCTGATTATTAGAATCTGCCATAGAAAAAGTGAAGCCAAGTGGAAATGTAATTTACTTGAATTAATACACCATTTTCTAGACGACTGTGGAAGTTTCCCTCTGCTGCTTAAGTAAGTTCATGTTTGTCTCACATCCCTCCCGCCCAGCCACACCGCAGTCAGAAGCCCCTCTTTACAACTCTGCACCGAACTTTGGAAATAAACACATTTATAAAAACGCAAAAGGAAACAACCCGAGCGGTCTGTCGGGACATTGAGCAATACGTGGGTGCCCCAGCAGCGATCCCAGCCGGGATCCCGGCACAGCCCCGGCTGCTTCCCCGCGTCCCGCACTCACCTCGCCGCAGCCCCGATCCCGGCTCCCCGGCCCCGCCGGGCAGTGTCAGCGGTGGCATGGGCAGGGCAGAGCCGAGGTGGCCGTGCCGTCCCTCTGTCCCTCCGTCGTGCCGCTCTGCTTTGGCAGCTTCGCCTCCCACTGCTGACACACGCCTGACATCACCACCCACCCGCTCCGCCTCCCACACCCCTTTCCCCAGATCAAGGGAAAACCCAACAGCGCGGGGAACAAGGAGGATTCTACCGAGGGGCTGCACCCCTTGGAGCCCCCCGGGTGCCTGTGGGGGCCAGGGCGGGGGCAGTGGCCTGGGGGCTGCCCGGGGTCCCCGCGGTGCCGTGTCCCGGCCCCGCCAGCCTTGACTCACACCCAGAGGCAACAGGTTCAACCAGAAGCATCATCCCGGCGTTCCCGGCCGCCCGCTCCCACGCTCGTAAAAACCATGGGCGTGCTTCAAACATGACCTCTGGAAAAAAAACTGCCTGGCTGCGCCTCTGATCGTGGCGGGTGATGAGTCCCCGTCCCCTTTATCACTTCCTTTGGGTTTTTCCCCTCCGGACGCGCTCCACATTCCTGAGGGCTGCGGGAGAAGGGGGCACCTGTCCCAAGGTGAGGAGGGTCGCGTTTGGCAGGAGGACAAAATGCAGCAGCCCCAGCACCTGGGGCAGCCTCCTGCCCAGGCACAGGGACACAGGAGTCTGTGCAAATCCGACACCAGGATCACTTCCAGTGCCGAGAAAAGAAAAAAAAAAAAGAAAAAAGGCGTTTGCGTTTTTAAGAAAACCTGCATGGAATTGCCTCAGGATGTGGGTAGAGCTTTGCCCCGTTTCCTCCCCACCCTGTGAGATCCATCCCAGCCCAAAAGAGGCTGACGGGCGCCCCGAGCATTCGCAGCTGGGTACATTCAGCACAAAGACATCTCTGCCTCCTTGCCCTAAGTCTGAGATATCTGCAGCTCCCCCCTCTGCTGCTCCACAGCAGGAGAGATGGGAATTGGTGTTGTACCCAAGACGCATCTTTGCTCTTGAGGACTGAGAAGTGCCCTGTCCTCAAACTGTCTCACTTAAGAACAATATAAACTCCTTAGCTACCACCTCATCTGACAAACCCTCCTAACCCAGGTCCTTGTAAAAAAGGATGGTGATGAAATGAACAGCTTCAGAATAAGTTGTGAGCTAATAATATTTATACAGATGCACATAAAAACAATCCTGAATGAAAGTATTATAAGTTTCTGCCTAACACGCTTGGATTCATGAAGACAAGAGGGGGAAAACTGACTCAATACAAACAAGGACAAAGCAATAAAGTAATAACTTTCTTTAACTAAAATTTTTCTAACTCGTGGTCAAAAGGCAACACTCAGGAAACCGTCACTGCTCTAGAGATATCCTGCTCCCTTCAAATACTCCCTACCCTGTACAGACATGTTCCTAAATAATTCCTAATTTCAATCTTACCTAAACTACATGCATATTTAAAGACAAAAGAGTGGCAGAAAAAAAAATCTGGAAATCTGGAACTGGTTTTTGAGGGCTGGAAGAACAATTAGGAATAATTAAAATGTTTTTGTGGAAGTTTTGCAATGTACGTTCCCTTTAACCAGATGATTAAGTCCACCTGAGCTAATTAATGTTTTCTTAATAGCCTTCCCATCCATGTAGGTTGTCAGATCCTTAAATGCTCCTGAAAACTACTGAGCATCCCAGGGGCTGCCTGTCTGACTCTGAGTAGAACTTGGCCTGGTCAAGGTTGTTTTTCTGATTTTTTTTTTTTNAGAAGGCGGAGGTGCAGCTCTGATCACATCTCATCACCCAAGCACCTCTGTGCACCAGCCAGACTCCTACCACCCAGCTGCCGCTTTTCCAGCCCACGAGTTCAGGCTTCCCTGCATTTCTACTGTGATTCAATTCCAGATACCAGGGAGCACTGAACAAAAAGGAATCGCCCTCCTTCCCGCACACAAAGAACGGTCACAGTCTAAGGTTACCCAAAGACATATGGCATGCCTAAATGTTGAAACACCTGAAAAGAAGCAGCTGGTTTTTTACCTGGCTGATCCTGCATCCAGTTTTGAATAAAATGCAAGTTTGTCCTGGCCTGACAGCGGGAGCAAACTGGCTCAGAAAAACAGCCCTGTCAGGATTGCAGGCAGGAGCTGGCAGAGACCCTGCCCAGAGACCTGCAGGAGAGCTGCTCAGGCTCCTGCCTCAATATTGCTGTGAGCCTGATGGATTTTGTTTTTAAAAAATAATATTTTAGTGTTTTTTTACAAAGTTTCTTTTTGCAAGGAGGCGAAAACGTGGATAGCAGCTCAGTGCAGGGGCTGTGTGGCCACATGCTGCTGCACCAGCCCACCGTGCCAGAATTACACCTGGGATCTTTCCAAGGTTAGTGACAAATTCTGACCGAGAGCTAAATTACCCAAATCTCTGGTTTTCCACCCAAGGGGTCTTTGGGTAAGGTCAGCATGGAAGTGCAGGTCATGCCACAGTGTTTGCAGCAGCCTTTCCCTCGGGAAGCACTTCCAAAGCACGTCGTGGTACGTGCAGTGCCTGCAAGGAGGCTCAGCAACCAGCACCTCGGGAACTGGCTGGGAACAGCAATCTGCAGACAAATCTGGCAATTCAGAGCAAGGAAACATAAAAGATTTCTGGCCACAGGAATGCACCCCACCCGATGAGGGAAATTACCACCCTGGCAGCAGTGCTGGGAGCAGGCTGTGTTTCAGCCCCTCTGCTGCACTCAGCTGTCTGGCATCCTGCCTTCAGCTGGAATGCTGCGCCTGCCCATGGAGGGAGGCACCTGAGGAGATGGCAGGAGAGCCAAACTGCCCCACCTGCAGCTACTTCTGAGGGAATGAGGCAGACAGCTCCCACCTGTGCCAGCATAACCTGGCAGAGCTCACCTGCAGGCATCCTTCATCCCTTAAATATTAAGCCCGTCCTCTAAAACCCTCTTCAATCATATTTTTTTTCTAATACCTTACGATCCTTTTTTGTCTGGTCCTCACTAGCACTGGCATCATAAGACTGAGAGATGTCTGAACATCAAACTGCCCCAAAACGTTTGTGTGACGTTCAAGCAACTTTTTGCACATCTGGAAAGAACTGAATTTCAGAGCAGCCTCTTGAAAGCTCTGTGTTTATTTTAAGTAATTATGTGAGCTTAGTATCTTCTATCTAAATCAATGGCTTGGTGAGAAATAAACACTATAAAAGAAATCTCTGCCTAATTAGAGCTGCCTGCTGAGAAGGCTGTTCCAATGCTGCTGTGTTCTGAGCTACTCAGCAAGGCAGGACAGCAAATTTACATGAAGTAAATGTTCTGCAAGGGAAAACTTTCAGCATCAACTCTTAGCATATGTTGAATTAAGAAAAGAACTATCATAATACCTCCTCCTCACAGCTCAGGAGCAATGCATCCCAACAAAGAGAAAGTAATGCAAAAGTGTCAGGAGGCTTGCAAGGATGAACAAAGAGATCCTGGACAAACTCAGACACAAAGAGACCCCTACACAGGTTGGGAGAAATACAGAGAAATTGTCTGAGCAGCCAGAGGTCTGGTTTGGAAAGCTAAGGCCTTGAAAGTATTAAACCCAGCCAGGGATATTGTGAAGGTGATGAGGTCCTGGCACAGGTTGCCCAGAGAAGCTGCGGCTGCCCCTGGATCCCTGGAATTCTCCAAGGCCAGGTTGGATGGGGCTTGGAGCACCCTGGGACAGTGGAAGGTGTCCCTGCCCATGGCAGGGGGCTTGAAGTGAGATGATCTTTCAGGTTCCTTCCAGCCCACACCAACCTGTGATAAACATTTCCCATTTCAAAACAAGTCTATGCTAACAAAAACACTTCTGAGAACACAACGCAGTCAAGACACCAAGCAGTAGAACTCATATTCTTGAACATTTGAAACAATACCACAGCAAGATTAGTTCTCTTCAGATAACATAGTTAATTTATCACGAGGGAGTCGCCCACAGAAACACAATGAAGTGGGAGAACAAGTCAAAGAGCCAGCAAGCTGCCTTCTCCAGCCCTCAGAGATCTCCACATATTGGCTGAACACAGAATAAACTCAATTTATGCCTTAATACACCCTCCATTAACAAGACTTACATTGTTTATCTCGCCAGTGAGAAGAATAGGGTAGAGATAAAGGGAGATCTATTCTGGCTTGAAACGAGAAACAAAATCCTGGGACCTGTTTCATACATTTCCTAATTGATTCAGAGGATAATGGGGACAGGATCTCGGCATGCCACCCCACAGCAAGCAGGAGGCACTTCTCCAAGCAGGAGGTGACTCTCAATATTAACTGCAACTGAAAGAGAATATGTTTGCAAAGCAGCAGGACTGCAGAGCTAATCCCAGGTCTGAGCTCAAATCTGAACAAGGGTTGCCAAATGCAGTCTGTTCTAACGCCCTGTGAGACTTCAGGATGATAATCAAGTGAGCTCAGTATAACCTCCAGCCAGCATGGAGCCACTGCTTTTATCTACAAAGGCAATTTTCATAAATGACACACAAAATAGTTCTCCCTTTTCAGTCTGTTACAGACCTGGAGCACAGTGCTCCCCTCAATGCCCCCCTCAGTCCTGGGTGACCAGGAATGCTTGGGCTTTGCTAGAAACTGCTCCCGAAGCAACACAAGCTCCCAGGAGTGACTTGAAGCAACAAAACTCCCTTGTCCAAACCATCCCAGGTCAACCAGCAAAACATTAATAGCTGGAGCCAAACCTCCCCAGCCAGCTGTACACAGCCAGCCAGCCAGGGCAGGTTCTCCAGGTCCAGCCCCGAGTCACACACCGGCCGCTCCGACAGCGCATCCGACGGATGGTGATGATGGAGCCCTGGCAGGGCTGGGTGATAGGGATCTGGGATTGCTTCATCCAGGCCTCTCCTGCAAGTTGCTTCCTGTGAGGAGCTCCCAGCCTTGGACTTCATGCACCGGTGTTGATCCAATAACAAAATCTTGGGATAACCACTGCGCTCCAAGGCTCGTATTTAAGTGTTTTTGCCTGAAGATCTACTTGGATAAAGCCAAAACATTTCACTTTCTGAAGAGGGTGGTTATATTTCTTTGGATTTAACTGACCCTCCATTAATGGGTATAGCTCATATATATTTTATTTCTATTATTAATGGTAAAATTTTATTCTAAATATGGACTTGGCTCTTGCAAGATGCCTATGATTCTACGGTGAAGCAAACACATCTGACAGCACTGCAGAAAAGACACAGGGAGCAGAATAAATCCCCCTGGTGTGAATTCACTGGGGCACAGGCACCAATTCCTGTTAAAAGCCTCCCATCTGAAACGCTGCAGCTTTCCCACCACGACCAGTGTCAGAGAGGTTTGCAAACCCAGAGATCACTTGTAGCTTTAAAATTCAGGAAGGCAAACTCCGTCTTCATCAGACTTGGACTCTGCCGTTCCTCCTTATTATTCTCTATTTCTCAATCAGCTGCATGTATATTTAAAGATCACCAACTGGAGAAGTGGAGCACAATGAGGATGCTCTTTCCCAGATGGCTAGGGATAAACACAACAGCAGTTTTGATCCACAGTATAAACAGCTGGATAACACCAGCACATGGCAGTTGTGAGTCTGGCTCCATTCCCAAAAAACAAAGCAAGAAAATTCTGCTAAATGCAGCAAAACTAGCACTGCTCCTCCAAAAGACAGGAATAGTTTACATGCCTATTCCCCTCCTGCCTGCTGCTCCAGAGAGACTCCTCGGAGATTCAAGCAAGCTCTCCATACTCTTCTCTCTCTGAAATAAATTCTGATACATTCATAAATACGAACAAACAACAATACTGATTAAAAGGAACTTCTGGCTGCTGCATCACAGGCAGCAGGGCTGTAGTTACACTGAAATAAGCAGCAGCATCTCAGCATTTTAACTCCAAACCCAAGTCCAGGCGTGGGTGCCCCTCAAGACCTGATGTTTGCTTTTCCTCCCAAAAGTGATCTGATTCCAATCACTTACCCAAAGGACACTTTGTATTTCAAACCCTGAAACATTTTTCATATAAAGAAACTGTCTGTGTATTTAGCCACTCATTAAAGGCAATCATGGCTCAGGACAAGCTGTGGCTTACATCGTTTTTGTCCCTTTGCACTGACACCAGGAAAATCCTTAAGGATACTACAGCCATATCCATCCCCACAGTTTCAGTGAGCTTACTGTAATTAAACCTTCTACCCGCATTTAGGCTCCTCTCTCTCACCTTCCCCTTAAATCTCCATCCTCTGCTGTATAATTATAATTTCAGTGAAGCCAACAGCTATTCTCATTTCCATTGTAATACTTCCACTGCAGAGATGACCTCTGGTTTTTCTTTTATTTTTCTTAAACACAACTCCTGCTGCATTCAAAGGCAACGCCTTGTAACTAACTGTAGCAGGGTGTGTAGCAGCTTGGTATCTGGGCCCTGCTGACCTTAAAAAATTTTCTTAATCTGCCTGGTTGATGTTGTAAACTGAAATCCCACAAGCACAAGAAATGCTTGGCGAAGCAATGCTTCCAGCCAGGCAGGCTCCATTTTCTTGGAGAGCAATGCTGGTCACAGCCGGACATCTTGGCTGCAGAACGATCTTTTCCTGGCTGGAAAATCTTATAGATGTTGCCTAAAATCAGGGAAGTGCTCAAGGGAAAGAGGACCTCCTTGATGCTCTCCTTTGACATTCAATGGCTTCACCAAGTTGACTTGATTTACAAAGGGTTCCTCTAGTGCTACTGTGTTTTAGTGCAGGCATGGGAAGAGACACCTGGGATAAAACTCTGTATTTCACTAAACAAGGCAAAGGAGGGACATGAGAGCTCACCCTTGGACACACAGGTACATAAATATACCAAAAGAAACCAAGTCATAGTCTGCTCTGGAAAAAGAGAAGATCAAGTTGGAAGCTTGAAGGGGAGGATCACTCTTTAACAAGGAAGTTTTGTTAAGCTGTGCTTTTTGGCACCAATACACTAAACAATATCATTTTGCAAATGTAAAAATTCCCTGGCGGGGAGCACAACTTCATGTGAACTCCTGCCCAGATCATTCCTGGGGAAAGAACAGCAAACCCCCAGGTCTCCATCCCCTCATGGCTTGGATGTTTCAGTGAAGACACACTGGGAAGCAGTGGGTTGGAGAAGGAGAAGAATGACCTCCAGTACTTGGCATTTATTCTCAATTCCCCCTTAGAATTTATGGAAGCACACAGTTGCTTCAACAAGCCTTCAATTTCACGCAGTTCCCCTCGTATTTTGCCTGTATCAGTGGAGCCTTTTATGCTTCATGCACAAAAATAACCTACCTACAAAAGTGAAGTGAAAACATTGCCCGAGTACAAGGCCTTGCAGAAACGCAACCGCTTCATATTTCTGTAGTTATCCCTGGGGGCTGCCAAAATTCCCATCCTGAGACCACCAAACTCCAGACACACGAGCCAAAGCCCCCAAAGGGAGTTTCCACTATCTAGGAGAGGGAGAGATTTACTGCCTCAGTGCCAGCAGAAACCTCCTTCTGCCTCCAGCCTTTGGTCTTTTGCCCACCAGTCTACTAAGCAACAGCTTATAGAGTATATTCTGACATGCAACACCACATACCATGTTCCCCCCACAAAAAAATCAGGTGCAAAAAACCCTTACTTTTCTGGGCTTAACTTTGTCTTGCAAGTCGTACTGGCCGATTCCTTTGTAACTTATTCCAAGCCACCACGGGATTCCTTGTTTATCCTGAAAAATGGATGTCTACGTCAACCAAGAGCTACTTAAGAATTAGGCAATTCTAAGATTACAGCCCTTTGCACTCTGTGACAAGCACAAGTAGGTACAGAACAAAGATCTTCTAGCAAACAAATTGAGGTGAAGTGGATTGCTGGGGTGAACGTGGAAATTTTCTCTCTCTGCCTTCTGAGGCAGAGGCACAAAACCAGGTGACGGCTGTGCAATGTGAAAAAAGTGACAGTGCTGCTGAAACTACGGGGTGTCACTGGCTGGAGGAGTGGCTGTGAAGGGGAAGGACAGGGGACAGAAAAAAACTGTGGCCAGTGACTGCATCCACTAAATTCAGGCATGGACAGCCACAGGAGGAGACACCAGCACAAAACATCAGCTTCTCAGGTACCACAGTCGTGGCCATGACTCAAAAGTAAGGAGACATCATCTCTGCTGAGCTCTTCTGCACACAACACTTTGGCCCTGGGTCTGCTCTACAAATGGGAATAAATGGTGTATTTCCATCACTCTCCAAAAGCATTTCTCAGCATTTCCCCACTCCAAGCATGCACCACTAATCACCTGCCACTTAGGAGGAGTCTTTTTCACATTTTAGTTTTCTAATCTTGATTAATGTCTCTGGGGAAATTATTAACTGCTTCAGGTCTAGGAGTGATATCCAGATTAATTAAGATGATAGGAATTTAGCTCCTGATAGGATTACATAAGGTTTTACAAAGATTCCTTTCTGCTTTCTGGAAACAATTTTTCAAGTACATCGAATGGGGAAAAATTACAGAGGTTGAAAAATGTGGGGTTTCATACTGACAGAAGGGTACTGAATCATCCAACTGCTCCTTTAGGAATGCAATTCCACATAATAAGCTCAGCAATCACACTATCTATAGGCAGTTACTGACCTTTACTCCATAGTAATGAACTCCATATGTTGGCAAAGCTTCTACCACTTTCATGTACCTGCAGACAGATTTATAGCATATCAGATGATTTTCTCTAGAGGGAGTAATATCTATTAACATATTTTTTTCACACATACATCCAGGACACATCATTTATCATTTGCATATTTTGAAGGCCTTAATAATTGAAGGCCCATGTTTTCAGAAAAAACGTAGCATCTTGGCTTGGGGAAAGATGGGGTATTTTGGCCCAGCTAAAGCAAAAGGAAAATCTGTCATACAACAGAAAATTCCATCTCTTACCAGAAAATAATAGAACTGAAAGCAAAAATTCTGAACTGAACATGTGAGCCTTTTGGGAAATGTTGGCAGTAAAGACCTGCCTATAATTATTCCATTATGGAGCTCTGGTTACAAAGGATAGGCTCCAAATGAATGTGTTTATGCCATTGTACAAATGTTTCATAAGGCAATTCAGAAAACCACTGAACAGACCATTTTTCCCTTGTTCCTACTGAAAATAAGGCCACAGATTATTGAGACAGATTTACAGGCACTGAGGTATGTGAGAAAAAACTGCAAGGAGTCTGCACTGTGCAGCCTTGGCCATCACCTTAAACATCTCATAACACATCCTACTGCCTCTGCTTGTAGAAGAACAGTAAATATTAATGGTAAATGAAATATACAATTCCACAGGCTCAGTGGGAAGCTTGGAAGACCCTGATGCTTTGAAAGCCAAGTTCTGAACATTACAGAATTTCTTACAGGACTCAGGGTAATATGCACCCTTAAGAGTTTGGAGTGAAAATTAATTGATGGCAAGCAAGGCATGGGGAAGAGTCTTCCAATACAGTAAGATCCAAATAATTTCTTTTGTATTTCAGGTACCCAAATGACTACACAAATGCTGAACTGCAAGCCTGTGAAATGTGAGACTTCAAATAATTCCACTTTGCAAAGTAACTCAATAAAAAGAGAATCTGACATACAAATGACATTGTTTGCAGGCAACAATGACCCAGACAGTCTGCCTTGCCACTTCTCAACAAGAAAGAACAGGAGGAAAGTAAAAATATCATCTTCACAAATTAACAAGTGTCATACTCACTGAACAATGGCTTGTCCTCTGGTCAGACCTTTAATTTGTGTATAATGCTCAATTACTCTGTCCTCACTGCAAACCAAGCACAAAACCCAATTTAGAGGCTCAGTGACTTTGTTCATGTGTGACGGCATCTGTTGAAGCTCAGCCACCTGCTCAGCATGCAGAGAAGGGTCCCTCTGCATGTTTCTTGCTCTAGTTTACATTCTGGTTCTTGCTGATTTCTTTCCCACCCTTCATTAGGCAGCGTGGAGCTGCCTGGCTGATCCCCACCACCACATCCTGCCTTCCAGACTAATTAACGAACCATCTCGGATCAGCCTGTTCTGCTGCAGATGCTGCTGCAGAAGAATGGTGCTAATTGTGTAAATTCATCTTAACCTTCTAAAGGACCCAAACTTCAAAGGCTGGTTAATGCTCCATATGTAAGACAGAAGAAGTTTAACCAGAGCTGTTTTCATTCCCGTGTATTTTTTCCCCCCTGGCATTTCATAGGTGAAAAACACCACACATTTGTCAGCAATGACCTTTTTGCATTTTTCCTGCTATATATTTCAGCATTTTGTTTTGGAGGAATGTGAAATAAAATATGAATTTCTGTGTCAGACACTTGAAAGCAAAGAAAAACCCAGCAGTATTCATTCAGAGACAAACAAATAATAAGCAAGCACGGTATAATTGAAAATCCATCACATACACATCAAGCCTAAAAAACCAAAACATATGAGGGAGTTGAATTTGCACAATGGGCATAAATTCCAAGGAAACAATATCACTGATTCAGCCTAAATGAATTCTTTACAGCAAATTCAAGCCTCAAAATTGGAACTTTATCTTTCCAGCCTTTCTAGATTATTTTCTTCCCCTGTCCTGTTGAGAGGAGCTGGGTGGGCAGCTGGCAGCCAGCAAAGGTCAGCCCACCACAAAAGCTCCACTGTGTGACAGATGAAGACCGAGGTGCTCTCTGCAAACCCAGGCTTGGCTGGAGTTCAGACTTCAGCTCCTTCTATTGCAGGGTCCCCACATACTCTGATCCAGCAGTTTCTGACACAGCAATTTAATTTGAGCAAGCTTTCAAGGAGGAATTTGCATCAGATCTTGCATAATCTGTAATTTCTAAAAACTGGAAATGCTTGAATATGAGCAATTAATTCCAGTCCTGGGCTGAGAACTTTTAGAAGAGTTTGCAAACTGCTTAAAAGTGATCTTGTTATCATTCATAGCAATGATTTACATTTTAAATTAAACAGCTCACCAGTAAGCAAGTGATGGATGCTCCTGCAGTGTCTTGGTGGGAAAGACGGGCAGTGTCTTCAAGTCTTTTCTAGTGTTCTCATCGCTGAAAAAGCAAAAACAGCCCAGAGTCAGTGCTAGTGAATCAGAGATGTACTCATTAGTTTGGGCAGAAGGAAGGGCTGTATTTGCTACTCACAAACGTGGTGTGTTGCCCCATGTCAGGCTGTCATAGCAACGTAACTCTAGAGGCCCTCTCACATGACAGTGATGGATATGGTGTCATGCAGGCTCATTATACACACACGTGATGCTCAGGCCACCACCGTATCAATATTTATTTTGCACACCCTCAGTCTATTTGCTGAGTGCAGAATGAGCCCTGAAACAGCTACAGGAAAGCCCAAAAGTAAGGCTTGGCCTGCTAAGTTTTGCTCTGTCCTTAACAATACATTTCATGAAGCAGTGTGGTATTTGTTAAATCTCAGAAGCTTAACAGTGACCTGATTCAAAACAAAGGGTTTCGGTCCATATGCTTTAAAGCATTTTCAGTGAAAATAGATGTCCTGAACTGCCCATTGTATAGAAAGTTCAAACATTCTGGACTCTAGGCCCAACCTGAAATGAACTACAGCAGGGCTGAAGTGCGTGAATGCAATTTGTCATGACAAAACCCCAGCAGAATTCTTTAAAACCTATTTACAGGCATCAGTAAAACGGTTCATATTTTCTCCTCACACGGTCCATTAATGAATCAGCTGAAACCTGCACGCCCCATTTCGGCAGGATTTCTGCGTGCCTTCGCAGCAGCGCCAGCAAGCACCAACACGACTTTTCTATGCAAAGAATGCACCCGTCACGTCCATCAGCATCTGCCTCAACTTTGTCCAGGCTTTCCTTGAAGGTGTTTTTCTGCTCCCAACCTCTCTTCTCATCAGATTGAACTACTCAGAGTTTTCATCAGAGCTATGTCCCCCTTTGCCTCCGTCGAATTCCACGCTCTGTGCGTCTCTAGAGCGGATCCATGGGCACTGTGGATGGAGCTGTGCACATGGAGGACACAGCCACCCCCCTCCCAGGATTCCATCTCCCAGATGCCACATGGAAAGCCAGGAGATGAAAGGTTTTTTTGTTCCTTGGGAGCACGGGCTAATCGCTCTGCAAGGCTCTTCCCCAGCCCTGACAATGAGCCTCAGCCCGAAGTAAGGGGGACCACCTCTGGGGACAAGGAAACACTTCAATCAACAGCTTATTTATTCTTCAACGTCTTTGATGAAACTGCCAAGAAGGGGTCAATTAGCACCGAGGAGTGCTGGTTGCTGCACTCTTCTGCCAGGAATATCCATTTTTCTTTGCAAGCTGGCCAGCACCCAAGTGCCACAAACGGGGACAGCTGGGTAGAAAATCAGGCTCTCTCCCTTGCAGCGCTCAAATACAGCCAGTGCTCACAAAAGCTGAGTTTTATTCACCCCTTTACAAGCTCATTTTGATGGGATCAAAAGGCTCCATGACATCTCAGCTTGCAGAGTGAAGGTAGATTACCAGGGGTTTGTAGGATCGCATGGAAATGCAGACACATAGCACGCTCTTCTGAGGCCTCAGAAACCAGAGCAAAGAATAAAAAAAAACCACCACAAAAAAAACCCCAAAAAACCACCAAACCAAAAAAAAATCCCCTAAAACCAAAAAAGAACAACAACAACAACAAAAAACCAACAACAAGCCCTGAGCAACCTGGCCTGAACTCCCTCTTGAAGCTGGAGGGTTTGGCCCTCCAAGGTCCTTTCCAACTTCAATCATAGACTCACACGATAATTGATTATTAAACCACAATTTCCCTCCTATTTTTAAACCTGATTCATCACTGCAATGGCTGCTCTAGCAGGCAGAGTTGGCAAGGAACTACAGTGAAGTAGGAGAGGTTTTGGAAGGAAGTACTAACAAAATCGCTCATTTTTAGCAAACAAAAGGGCTGTTTCTGTAAATTCTGTAGATTCTCAGCCCCGCTGTATTCATAATCAGAGGTTTAATGGGTGGTCATTAAACCCCTGTTTAGAAACCTGGTTTTAAGGGCTGAGGCAGTAAGGAGGCTGATGCTGGGAGGCCAGGGCTGAGCTCTGGGCACAGCGGACAGCTGACACCAGCTGTCACCACTACACATGGCTGGAGAGATCCCAAACTCTCCTTCACCAACCCTTACAGGGTCAGGAGCCTCCCCATCACTGAGAGTTTGCAGAAATGCCACAAACCCTGGCAGCTGCATCTCCCATGCTCTGAAATGCCACCTTCTGCAACATTTGTGGCCTCCAACAGTGCTACTCGCCTTCCTGTTTGGTTTTTGGGCCCCTCACCTCTCTAGATCTGGCTAAGTAGCAACTTTATTCTCATAAATGCCAAAACAAGGCTGCTAGTTAAGCTTGAGTGATGAGTAGCAGCTCATCAATATGAAAATGTCTACCACTGAATTTAAATTTTGAGGGCCAGCCAGCAAAGCCGCCTCTGAGCAGGGCCTGTGGGCTCTGAGCTGGGACACACAGTGATCACAGGGCTGTCACCACGTCTGTGCCATGACAGGGGACACATCCCTGCAGCACTGACCCAGAACCACGGCCCTGCTGCAGACTGTCAGCAGGCAGAGGCCACAGAGCTGTGACAATTTACAGCAGAGCTGGGCCTTCTCTCTTCTTCTGCCAACCTACAAACCCATCCAATTGCTTGCAACAGCAGAGAATACACTGAATTTATGAGGCCAAATTGGCCCCTGGGACTTCTCCTTCTCACGGGACCCAGCCTCACACCCGGAGGTTCAGACACCATCCCATCCACATGCACTGGGAGAAGTCCATCAAAATGGACTTATAAGGCCTGAAACTCTCTGAGAAGCAACATGAGGATTTTTTTCCCGCTGCATAATTGTAAGATCAAGCATGAAACAATCCTAGAAAAATGTAAAAGACCTGGGAGAGACAGGGCACAGCTCCTTGCACACTGGATGCCTTCAGCCAGTGCAGGCTGGCACGCAGCAGCCTGGATCTGCTGACTGCACGCCCCAGGATTAGCATTTGGGATGATTCACAGCTTCAGGGATAATAAAAGCCTCAGATGCTCCTCCCCTCCTTCCACAGAGTCCATTATCTCTTCATCTGCACCAAGCAAGTCTCCCCTTGACCTTCAGGATCACTTTCCCAAGCCCTCTGAGACCCAGCCTCCCCCAGAGGTGACAACTCCCGATAGCAGGAGCTGTGGTTTGAATTATGACCTGTTCCTGTTTGGTTTCACAAGGACCACAAGACGATACAGCAAGCCCAGGGCAGACAGCCCCGGCTCCAGATGTTCCACCATCCCCATTATCTGCCAGCCAGTGCTGTATCTGGCACGTCGAGGGTGGGTTCCCACCAGGAGGAGGACGCGGCTGTCGGGATGGGGAAGCCCAATTTGCATTTTATCTGACCCCTGCTATACAGGGGGTTTCTGGACTGGTGGTTTTTGGCATAATTTCAATACATAAACTGCCCAGAGTCAATGGGACTGAACATATTTTGGCAAAAGGTTTGTTTATTCCCCAGGAGGAGAATATAGGAAACTCTCATCTCAAGTATTTTTCCACTATGTAGAAGAACTAAACAAAGCAGCAGAGAGACCCTTTCCTTCCTATTCCACCCTCTAAACAGGAGTTTTGTCTCTGGCAGATACAAAGCAGGACTTGGATCAATCTGGGCAATGCAAATGGAAATAATGAAAATCTGCATTAGTGCCTCCTCATGCCGAACCTCAACTTGCACTCCTGGTACTGCCCATAATTAATTCTCTGTGCCAACATGATCAAATGTTGGGCAAGATGCTGTCCCCAGCTCTATGGAGTGCTAGCTCTAAGGAGAGGGAAGGCAGCTTGACTCTAAAATAACCAGTAACAATATTTAATCAGGTACCATACTATCAACAGGACTTCCCACTTGAAACTCTCTCCAGCAGCAAAACAGGACCAATCTCATGAGCCTCCTACAACCTGCTGATGTTACAGTGAAATTTTAGGTATCTTGCTAAAATCTCCACCAGAAATCCATGAAGGAACCAAGCCAGACCAGCGTGGCATGCTCTGCCTAGAGCACACTACTGAAAATTAAAGAAGAGTTACATATTTATGCCCCCAGAAAGTACACCTTCACAGCTTGTAATGGAATGATGCAACACACACTGCCAGGCAAAGATTTACAGAACCATGCTAATTAGGACCATTTATCAACAGGTGCCCTGGTGTTTCCCTGCACCCACTGTCAAAAACCAGCTTATGCCCCTTGCTAATGCAGGTAAGAGCTTAGATGGAGTAAGACGTGGTTAATGAGATTAACCAAACATGAAGAGCAAGTGACACACCCAGCAGCAAAAGCCATATACTGGACTACAGCATAGAAGCTTATCAGCCCACAGATTCTTTGTAAATATTAACAACTGGATGAGGACAGGACTTCAGACAATTCTTAACTGACTAAAGCAAGGGCAGGTGTGTCTGCCTCTGCTGAATTGTGTTTATAACACGTTATAATGTACAAACTTATCACTAGGGAAAGTGCTTTGTATAGTGACTTTCCTCTATTCTTGGAGCTCCTTGACCTCACACAAATACTTTCTCTTGTGTTGCTACAGGATCATTGGAAAAAGTCACTCCTGGGTTCTCCTGAATGTCATTAGCTTATGTTCAGTTAATTCCTGAAATGAATTTTAGGCATATAGGCATAGCATAGGTTGAATTTAGAGTGGCCTTGCCTTTGGAAAATGTCAATCAGCCTCTCAAAATTAACCTGAAAGTTATTTCATGGACACCTAAATACCAGCAAATTTAAGAATTACATATGGGATTCAAAGAAATGTGCAACTGCACAGCAGAAGGATGATACACTATTACCCTACATCATGAAGATGATTCAAAACATTTCCATTAGGATTTGTCACCTCAAACTCTTCAAGATATTTAAAGCTAGCAAAATAAATATTCCAAAGCAGCACAAAATTAGAGCAGATGCTTGAGAGCTTGACAATCGAGGGTCAGATGTCAGTAACAGCCCTATTTCTTTAGAATAACCACCAAATTCCTCTGCACCAAATTGTACAAGAACAAGAACATCCTCTGCTGCTGCCCACACCCCAGCCTGGTCCTGAAGTGACTTTCTCAAGTGACCAGACTCAGGGAAACATCACCAAGGTCTCCAAGGTGCTCCCATTCCTTCCACTCAGAGATGAGAACCAGCAACACGGACCATCCCATTGCAGCTGGGCTGCTCCAGCAACAGGTGCCTGCTCTGTAGGCTTTGGGTTTGTCCTAAAATAAAGAGAATGGCAACCTCAGGCTCCCGTGGAGGCTGCTCTGCCCTTGGAGGTACCACGACAAACAGATGTGAGGAGCAAGCAGTGAGGCAGTGCAGGGGAAAAAATGAGCAGGGTTAAAAGTGCAGGAGAAAAAAGGGGGGGAAGGAAGAGAGAGCAGGGGAGGTAGAGGGAGAGACTATGGATTTAGCAGCTATTGAGTAAGCCAGAGCAGCAGGATCTTGGCAGCAGGATTTTGAAATGCGCTCTCCGACAAATCCTCTTTTGTGACAAACGCCAGACGTTTCCCATCATTTCCCAACCTTTCAGTTTATGGTCTGGTGGCACACTCAAGAGAGTTATTTTTCTATTGAAGGGAGCCCAGGATGTGGAAAGGCCATGGACAAGGGGCTCCCGTTGGTACAGGACTGCCAGAGCCCGACCTTCCCTGCAGGCAGCGGGAGCTTTGCTGGGGGCAGGGCTGCAGAGGCTGCCTCTTGAACACCAGATAGCAGCTGCCTGCTCAGAGAGGTATTTGAAGGGGCTTTTAAGAGCCTTCCAACCCCATCTGTGAAAAAGAACCTGATAAGCAGTGCAGATGGCTTTTTTAACCCCAGCTTGTTGGACATTTAGGCTGTGGCTATGCTGTGGGTTCCCACCTTGTGCAGCTGCAACAGCTTTAGTTTCAGAGCTCAAGGACGACCTGCACTGAACACAAAGTGTGGCTGGGACTGGACAACCATTCCCCATACTTGGACTAGAGCCTTGGACTCCCAGGCCTGTCCTTCAGCTGTTCCCTGAGCCCAGTTTCTCTGCTTCCCAAGCACTGCCCAACCCCTGGGCAGAGCAGCAGCACCTTGGCTTTTGGAAGATGGGCCAAGAGCACCAAGGCAAATGCAACATTTCTCCCATCAGCTCTATGCACACACCTCTCCATATGAGGATATGGTGAGCACAGAAATGGGAACATGAGCTGCTTCCAGAGCCACCCTGGCAGATGGGGCAGTGCTACTATTTCCACTTTGCAGACAAGGAACAGGATGCCAAGGAAGCAGCTACTCATGGCTAGAGAAAATCTGTGACCTGGAGCTGCCCTAAATCCTCAGATCTTTTACAGCTCTTGATGTGAAACATGAATAATATTCTGAAGACAAACTCATTTGGTCCTTGGACCTACCACCTACAATGTGTGGTGGATCCCATCCCACAGACCTGCTACGACATATCCATGTTTAAAGAGCTGCTTGGTCATACCCACAGCACATGCTAGCAGTGCTCCCCTCAGACCAGACAAAAGCAGAATGGCTCTGCTTTACCTGGGGATTTACTGCCAAGCAAAATATGGATATTCACAGCTGATATAACGCTTGAAGGATCCCAAGCCCTTCCTCGCAACAAAAGACTGTTATTTCTAACATCCACACTTTCTTCCTGCTCACACAAAGGTCAGCTTAGCCATATTAGTTGTGGGTTTTTAGCATGTCTGAGTACAGTAGCAAAGTTTAAAGCTTGTTATCACAGCCCAGCTGATACATGGAGATACATGGAACCACAAGAAAAATAAAGTGTCCAAATAATGATAAAGGCCTGACAAATCTGCAAAAGCAAAAAAGCTGAGGTTGAAAAGCTGTCGTTCCATTTCCTGAAAGCACAAAATACACCTCACATGACAGATCTCAGCCACCATGGGAAGGAAAAGCAAAAGATTTACTTCTGCTTTTCTAGAGTGAGGATGTTGTTAGGAATCAGACCAGAGCCCAAACTCCTGCTCACAGCTGAGGGTGCAAGACTGGAAAAAGTCCCTGTAGACCTGACAAAGTTTTTCAGATGTTCGCCAAAAGGCAGGTGAATACATTACAAAGCAAAAACCATGAAATGTCATTTTCACAATAGGAAAAGGCCATGTGTTTTAATACTGAACCTGTACTTAAGGGAATTTCTAGGGACAAGGGGAAAGCATCTTTTACCTATGTCTGTGGATGTCATGATGCTACCCCATGTGACAGCTTCTCCCCTGCATGGGAGACAAGTTGGGGGATGTTGAATTTTCGGGCACCTTACTTGCCTTATCTTTCAGCTGTTTTGCATGCAGAGCACACAGAAAAGACCTCTCTAGGTGGCTGGGTTGTACCCACTCTAGCTCTGCTCTCTGAGCTAAAAATAATTAAAAAAAAAAAAGAAAAACCAAAGAAAAGTAAGTACCATGGAGAGACTATTAAAGAGGACAAAACACAGTAACCCCTTTTCTGCCCCTCTGGAAACTGTACAAACATCATGCATATGAAATATAAAAATCACTGTTCCTTACCAAACTGCCATAATTATGTGTGAACATTAAGAGTTACATTGCTATATACAAGTAGTAAATCCCATGAGATCAGGTTATTAAATTACTGCAAACATCCTTTTTCTTCCCTCTTCATCTAATCCTTTTTGCTCATTTCCACCCACAGCACTTCCACCTAATTAATCTGCTACATAATAAGCATTCTATACAAATTCCTTGAGAGTCCTTACAGAACTGTTTTAAAATAGGGAATTGTAAAAAACCCTTACAATTACATCACTGCAGACTGTATATGCTTTAGTCTGCCATGAACTGGATGAATCTACAAGTAGCATCAGTGGAAAAAACCCTGTTGCTACGAAAAGTCTATGCAAGAAATGGCATCTTAAGTACTACTTCTTTGTATTTGCACCTGGCTTACATGAAAAATAAAACACCAGGAGAAAATAATGTTTTCATCTCAGAATTGCTGCCTCAGTGCTCAGGGAGATGGAGCTCAGCAGTTCCCTGCCTGGCTCCTCTCTGCCTGCTGCCTTCCCTCAGCTCTTGTTTCTTATGGCAGGCCTGCAGGGATTCACCAAAGAAAGCAAAATTTTCACCCTGCTAGAGAAAAATCACTGCAGTCTTCAACCAACTTTCTTTGAAGAGAGTATAAAATTCAATTAAGCTCTTGGGAAAGTGGGTATCTGATACCTGTCAGTAGGGTGATTATCATCACTGTATGAAATAGATATGAAACATGACTTTCCCTAAACTTGCCTTTTTACTACCTTGGTTCATCAGATGCTCCCAAATAAAGCAAAATAAATAACCAACCCCCTCAGCTAACAGGCTCTGAATAAGCAGATCTTTGCTCGTCTTGTCCTAAATTAGCTGTTTATTGAAAAAGAGGAAGCTGAGGAAAGCACATAGCTGGGTTTGTCTGAGAGAGAGTTAATGGTTCAGAGCCAGTGCCTCACCAGGTATTTAAAGAAAAAGTGCTGGGAGTCACAGCTGAAAGGCAAAACACACAATGAGTCACTTGGCAAACAAGGGCCAGGAGCACAAGGGGCACAAAGCAGAACCAGTGCTGAGCACTGATTTACAGCCAGGCAGACACAGCCTGCAAAAAGGCTGAGGGTATCACTGCATGGGCTTTTAAAAAAGTGCACCTGCATGGAAAAGAACATCAGAAACTAAACTACAGGCACCTACAGGCACCAGATGGATGCTCTGAGAGTGAATCCTCTGGTGACCCAGCAGCTCTTTTGTATCACCCACTGCCACAGGTGTGAGGAAATACATAGGGCTGGAACAGGATCCAGCCTGGGCTCTGGTCCTTGGCTGCAGGATGAGATGTCCCCTTGTAACTCATCTCCAAACTTGTCTTCCTGCTCCAACCCCAGTCCTGGGCATGGCCACACCCGGAATTTTGGCCACATGAACCTGGCAAAATTCCCAGAAACAGGCTGGACAAGCCACCTCCAACAGACCTCAGGTGTGTCCTGTTCCTGAGGGTACCTTAATCTTGAGGTTAGCGGGAGAGTGAGCGGGAGCTTTGCTATCAGACAATTATTAACTTCTTTCCAACAGCTATTTTCTAGCACTGCCCACATTATCTTTCCCACATTCTTTTCTACCAAGAGATCTTCCAGTTTTCCTGGCAAAATATTCAGCTTCCCAATGAAACACCACCCAAAAATCTCACTCTGAGCACTCACTCTTAATTAAGAGCAAATTGTTAATACTACTTTCTGCACCTAGATCAAGAACTTCACTTTTTTCTAAGCAGGATTTTAAAATTCGGGAGTTTCTGAACCAATTACTCCATAGCCTCAGTTGCAGGGCTATCTCTCACTCAAACCTTTCCCTTTTACAAACTGCCTTTATCACCCCCATAACGATAAACCCCGGTGCCTTGCACATGTCAGCTATCAGGAATTCATTATTTTGTCTGTGTTATGTTATACCAGTCGGGAGTTATCTTTGCAGCCCACAGGCCAGAATCAAAAACGAATGCGTCAGCTATTTAAAGAAAATAGAAGCCCTCCTCCAGCAATTTAATTAACTTCCAGGGAGCAAGGCTGGGTTTCAGTCCTGGAAATGGTACTGGGGAAAACACAGTCCAAGATTATCAGTCAGAAAACAAGCTTTTATTTTTCCCAAGTTACTTACTTTATATAGTCCCTGTAGCTAATCTGATTTTGTTAAAACATTTTTCCAGTGCTAGGACAGCATTTAGGACTTGTCAGTTATAAACTGTCTCTCTCATCAAGCTACGAGGGAAAATAAAAGTATATAATACTTTAAAGCATTTTTGAGGACAGATGCGTAATTTGTAAACTAAGTACAGCTAAATCATTTATTTCCCAAGGAGGCCAGACTTTATATGTTGCATATTTACAAGACGAATAATTAACAGACTGCCAAAACATTGTTTCTTTAAAATTCAAATAAAATTCCTAAAATAAACAGAACACGTACGTTTTTCCCCCAAAACTGAGCCATGCCAGAAGCTGCAATTTGAATCACATTCTCTTTCTAAAACCTTTGCATAGAGTTTAAAGATTTTATAAAACCAGGCTTGCAGATTTTTCTGTTTCATTTGCAAATAGGAGAGTGGAGAAACGCAATTAACTCACGCAGGGTTTCAGAACTCCAGTCAGTGACTAATGCTTGCTTGGGGTTCCTATTGCAGGAGATGGGTAAAAAGTGCTGGGAACTCAGCTTAAACACAGGAGCAGTCAACTGGAAGCCATGGATGAGTCGTGATAAGCAAACACGAGCCAGTGTTACATCCTTCCTCTTGAGCAAAGTGTGCCCAGCACTGCACAGGAAGGCAGAGGGGCAGGAATCTGCAGCATCCCAGCCTTCCTGGGGACAGCCAGCAGAGCTGCAGGACTGTCCTGCTCTGCTCAGGGCAGCCCTGACACCATCCCAGGTAGCAGGGAGAGGGACAGCTCACTGAGCATCCCTGTGACATCCTCTTCATCACACACACAGCAGGGAATTATCTTGGCTGGGATCACCAGTTGGGTAAACAGGAAAAGGAAATGGGTACACGGTGGTCTGCTGCCACCTCTGTTCCTCATTCCTCCTGCGTCCCAAAGCCAGTCTTGGCTGCCTTTGAGAATCCAAAGTTGTCCAAATCAGGACATGCTGCAGGTACAATTCTGAAGCATGCACTTAAGTTTTATAAAGATGTCTTCAAAACCAGGGTCCTCTCAAAGTGGGACTTGGGTAGTCCACCTTACATAAAGTCTCTCCCCAAATAATAAGGCACAAACTAAATGATCTTCAAGATCCCTTCCAAACCAAACCATTCCATGATTCTGTGAAACCCCTGTCCTGTAAGAGCCCACTCAGGACCTTGGGGTCCTACTGCAAAGCACCTGCAAGGACCAAACCCCAAAGTCCCTGGTATTCCCATGCTGTCAGTGCTACCAGACTGCAAAGCCCCTTCAGAGTGACTTTTGCGGTGTAGAAATCAAAAGTTTTTTACTTTCTCCAAGTGCCCACGTGTCAGGTTCGCTCACTGAAAAGAAACAGATTTCCAAGGAATGTGCTCACCCACTCAGCATGGGGCAGGGGAGGGTGTTCCTCAGGAGGCTGCTGCTCCCTGCCATCAGGGGCTTATCTGAGAATTTGAGCCGTGGGTTGGGAAAGAGGTTCCTGTAGAACCACAAGAGTCTGCCGTGGTCGGGCCCTGGTACGGAGCTGACGTCAGCGGGAATGCCACACGGTGACCCCACCACAGGATGTGTCCCCATGGAAAAGCTGCCTATGGGATGTGTGTGAAAAATCAGACAGGAAGAGATCCCCAGCATTGCCTGGACTGCCCCAATCCTCACTTCCACAGAGCTAATCTCCAGGACTTCAGGCAATTCCTGTGTTTACCCACGTTCATTCAGCACTAATCCAGTATCAAAAAAATCAACCTGCACATTCTCACGGAAGCAGAGGTGGTGCAAGAACCACATTCCAGAAGGTGATTCAAAGCAGAATGTCCAAATGACAGCAAGCAGAGAACACACTAAACTCAGGGCACTGCAAAGGGAGGCAAATCCCACTGCACAGGAGCACTGCTGCAGGGACACACTCTGTGCACCAGAGGCCAGTCCTTTGGTATCATCGTTAAGATATGCTGGTAATTAAGGCAGAGCTTTATCAGCACTGGCCCAAAGGACCACTTGTGATATGTGACATGAAATTCCTTCACTCCTGGTGTGCTCACTGGGCTTGGGACAGCTGGCTGTGTTCATTTGCCAGGGGGGCACAACATATGCTCAGTTTAACAGAGGAACAATTGCTGCAGCTATTTCCAAGTAACTCTTAGGGAAGAGCTGTATTTGGAAATCACTCTTGTAGCAGAGTGCTCTTCCCTAAAGTTTTCTTTAAATACTTCTGAAGGTAACCACAGGCAATCCACTCTTTGCAACGTGTCCATGGAAAACAACCACAGACACAGTTCTCGGGCTCGTGAAGCCATACTTACAAACCTATTTATGGCAAATGATAAGGAGGCAGCGTTAAGTCTAAACCACATAAGGGAGCTTTTCACCACTAAGGTAGTTTTTAACATTAACCCCTGCTCTTGAGAATCAAGAAAATTGTCCCACCAGTTGCTATAGCTTAACAAGTTACTTATTGTGGAGTCAGCAGGGATTTTCTGGTTATCTGTGCCTAACTGAGCTAAGCTTAGGGCATCCCTTCAGAGATCAGGCAAGATAAGGGGTCTTTCTAGAGAAAAATCCAGCATACTATAGGTATAAGCAATATACTGGGGGTCACAAAGCAGGACTACAGCATGAACAGGAACAGAAATGGCCTGCCCAGCCAGCCCACCCAGCTGATCAAAGACAAATTTTTCTCCCTGCAGGTGTGACAGCATGCCAGCAAACAGGCAGAGGAGGCTTGACGAACTTCACAGAGCGTGTCCTTTGGCAGAGAAGGGACAGGCCTTTGAAGGGAAGGGGTCTAGGGATTGGCACTGGCATTTACTTGACAATTGCCCCCTCAAGGGAAAGCAGAATCACTCTGGCAGTCAAACGTGACTTGCTCCCTGCATTTGGGCAGACAGGTCTGTACTGAACGCTCTCCAAAGCTGTTGTAGCTAAAGCATAAAACACACCTCTCCTCCCATATGGGAACTCAGCAAGTAGTAAAATATTAACAGGACCAAAGCCAATCTTCTGAATCTCTATTTGCTTAGTGAGCTGTTTCTAATGGAAGGTCTTTCCCCGTGGCTCCAACAGGTCCGGGTGTGACCCCACCTGCACCCCACAGCCCCTTATCACCAACAGAGCTGGATAAGAAGCACCTCCAAGGGGAAGCCAGACCCCATGATGCAGCTTTAAACAACTCAAGCAGAGCAAGGGGGTCACACATCAGCCACAACACAACTGTTGGGTCAAGTGTGGGGAGGGAGAGGCCCCGGGGCAGCTGCAGGAGAACATGGCTCACTGATCCCTGGGGCAGCTGACAGCCACATCCCTGCACGTGCTGCCACTGCACAGGCAGGGCTGTGGGCAAGGTCACCCACATGGACCCAAACACAGGTCTGCAGAAGCACAGGACACGGTTTGCTTGACAAAAGTTTGGCAAAGCACAGGTTTTCCCAGCAGGGAAGTGTGGGAGCTTTCCCCTTCTCCCACTGTGGCACCCACATTTGGGAGGGGAGCAAAGCGTGGTGGCCTGGAACACTGTTTTGACTCAGAGCTTGCTCACAAAAGGCATTACTCACCCTGCAGACTCAGATTTTATCCAGCCCAGCAGCACATTTCACTTTCTTCGGGCACTGCTCGCAGCTGGACTTTACTCCCATTTGTGATTGTTTGCAATACAATGCCAACACAGAAAAACACATCCATCAAGCACACCAGTATTAGAAAGGAAAATGTTATTACCTGGAATAGTCCCCTTTAGCTTCCTACAATTGAAAAACAGTGACAGAATTAAAACATGATCTCTTCAAAACCCTCCATTTTCCCAGCATTGTTCACTTCCCCACTCCCACAGCTCTGCAGGCAGATCCTGACCCCTGCCACACTCCCAGCAAAACACGGAGCACGCCTGCATGTGCTCAAGAGCTGGACTTGGCCCCTCATGCTCCCAGCTGTAGACAATCCACCTACAGCACAAATAAAACTGCTTCCAAAACGGGGATGAATTCCACATTGCAAATCAAATGTCGCTTTTACTGCCCAAGAAGTGAAATACAATTCTCCCTCCTCTCCCATCCAGGCAAAGGTTGGCTGTACAGTCAGGTCAGCAATTGGGAGGAATTGTGCTCACTCGAGAGGAAAACAACTGCTCAGGCAGATCGGCTGCTGCTGCAGCTTTGCGTTGGCACTTTGTCAATGACAATGCAGTGGGAGAAAAGTCCCAATTTTTTAAAGGTAGAATTTTATTTCATAGAAAGCAGTAAGTAACTGGAGTTTAAGTGTCAGTAGAACAAACTAGATTAATGAGAGGGAAAACTGACACTGTATATTTCAACATAACAGAGGTACCAAAACCATATGCTCAGAAAAGAAGACTCACAGGCATAATATAGCTGACTTAGCTACAATATTTACACTTTTCTTCCCAGATCTCTGGAATGTATTTAAATTAGGATAACTGATAAATTGAATGGAAACCTGCCCAGATAAATGACTTCCCTTGATTAGCTTTTACTCCTTCCATTTAAAACTCCTCAAATAAATATTTCTCTTACTCACCTACGAGAAAAACAACTCCTATGTGTTCCAGCCTCCCCAGCCGCGGAGACCATGAACAACCCTGCGGGGGTTTGCCCGCATGGAGCGGGATAAAAACGCCGGGAAGGGGAACGCGCTGAGCCAAACCGAGCCGGGGGGAGACACTCACCTGGAGCACCAGGGCGGCCAACTTGAAGACGGTCTCGCTGTCCACCTCGATGTGTCCCTGTGGCGGAGAGAGCAGAGCGTGAGCCGGGCGCGCCCGGGCCGGCCGCGGGGACGGAGGGGAGGGAGCGCCGGGAGAGGCGGTGCCGGCTCCCGCTGCCAGCCCGGCGCTCCCGCCCCGTGTCCCCCCGCTGCCACCGCGACACAGCCCGTCCTGCCCACCCCGAGCCCTGCCCTCCGCCTGCTTTCCTTACAAGTGTTGCTATTGCGGCGTTTCACGGGATGCTGCTCCGTGTTTCTGCGCCCGAGCTCACCGGGACGCGGTCCCGCACGCTGCCAGACTCTGCCATGCAGCAACCAAGGGATTGTAATGGTTCGAAGCACACCCCCTCCTCAGGGCGAGGTTCACAGCTCACACAATCAGAGACTAGTTTGGGTTGGAATCATGGACTGGTTGGGTTTGGGACAACCGTCCCCAACCGTCTGAACAACCGTCTCCTTCCAAGTCCCCTTCCACCAGACCAGCTTACTCCATGCCCTGGCATTCAACACTTGCAGGGACGGGGCATGGCAGATACATGCTTGGATGGCACCCAGGAGCAGTATCAGCTCGACAAGGAGCGGTATTTAACAAGATCTAAACCCCTGACACAAGCTACAAGAAAAGGTTACTTATTTCCCAGCTCATTTCTGCGCTCTCCACAGCACAGAAGCTGAGCTTGGGTGCATCTATCCACTGGGAAAGCCCTGTCCCAGCCAAGAGAAAACCAAGGGATTACATCCATCCTTCCATAAAGACTTTTATTGCTTACAGTTTTAGGACCGTTCCTTGTTTCTTGTGATTGTGGTACACAGCCCCCCTGATGCTAAACCAGCTGTACTGATTAATCACAAGGACAGCACAACTGAGTCCCTTGTCCTGCTCAGTCTGCATCCTACAGCTTCCATTTCTTCCAACTCCATTGGAGCTCTAGAGCAATGTTCAGAAAAAGTGCATAGACCCTGTGTTGAACATCTCCTGTGCCTTGAGCCCACTCCAAAACCAGCCCTGTCCTAACAGCACCAAGTACTCAGAAACTCCAAAGCATCAAAACTACATGAGGATCAGGTGGCAGAGCATCAAAACTACATGAGGATCATTTCTTTTTCTCCTGTTTACAAGCTAAAGTACAAACTTTTCAGGTTAGTTTCTTCCCAGGAAAACCCCTTGCCTTGGTTCTATTCTGGGACCAGCAGTGACACTGGAAGAGCAAAGGAGATGCACTGACACTCCTTTACTCTTTACTTTGCACTCTTTACTCCTCCTGCATCCTGCAAACAGTGGGTAAAGAACAAAACTGAGCCTATGGAGCAGCCCAGAAACACAGATTTTTCTTATTGACCTTCTGCAAATGGGAGATAGTGGACATGATTCCTGCCTCATGTCACTGAGATCGCAACACATCCTTAGTCCCCAGGATCTGTTGGCTGAATGAGGAGACAAAGCAGACCAAAAGCTGAAATAATTCCAAAACCAGGGCAGCAGCAAGATTTACAGAATTACATACAGATACAGGGAAATGACATCTTAAAATATATTAGGGCACATCTGGAGCTGAGCTAATTTACCACAGCTGCAGGTCTGGCCCACAGAGACTAAATTCAAAAGCTGAACAAACAAGTAATTCAATTTTCATGGAAAGGAAGTTTTTTTGCCAGCTTTGTCAATAAAACATTCCAGCAGCAGTGCTCCCCCAGGCTTCTCTGACAAGAGGAGACCAAGAGGAATTTCCCCTTCCCAACAGGTGTGGCACCAGCTATGCAGGAGTAGCCCCCAGAGCATTCCCAGACATATTTTATTAGAAGAAGAGGAGGGGCACATCACAAGTTAAGAGAAAAAAAATAGCTTGAAGTGCATCCTTCCTTCAGATCTCTTTCATGTTGGTGCTTAAGAAAAGAGGCAAGATTGCAGCCCAGAAGCTCTTCACGTAGGTGCAATTTTAAGGCACTTTGTTACTTCCAGTGTATCAGGTTAGCCTTTGTCATGCACATCTGAACTGGCTTTCTGAAAGCTTAAATTGCACCTGCCCAAGCAACCTCTGATGCCAACTGTGGTGGTGAGAGGATTACAGGAGATCAGGTCACCCCAGCATCATGGTGTGTCCTTCACCAGCAAGCAAAGAGCTCAGATAAGAGAAAATGCCACCACAGGGAACCTCAGCTCAGCAGGAAAGGTGAGCTCTGGCTCAGCAAAGCTGTCCCTGGATCACAAAATCAGGAAAAACAGGGACAGAAGGGGCCTTAAAAGCTCATCACGACCATTGCCCTGGCCCTAGGCAGAATCAGCTACATGAGGCTCATTGCCTTTTAAGCCTACAAGAAACTGAAGGAGATTTAACTCTCCAAAGCCCTCTCCATTTATTGCTGGCTCCCAGATAAGCTCGGCAGCACTCAGTGAGCTGCTGCAGCAGAGTCTCTGCTGACCCACAGCAAGAGCCACTGCTGGCCTTTCAGGGGTGTTTGGGATTTAATAACCAAGCACCTCCTCACTTTTCATCTTCAAAGCACCTCACAGCCATTAACTAATTAGCAAAAGTAATTATGAGGCTGCTCTTCTGTGTTTATTTGCTTTTTCCTAGATACTGGCCTTAAGAAACTCTGGTCACTTCACTGGCTGCTATGGCACGGCCACAAGTGTTAACAGTGATCCCACAAACCACTTCATGTAGGGTTTTAGGAGACCAAAGAGAGCATGAAGGGGGACTGGCTTCTCCAGGTGAGGAAGTTGAAGTCTTTGCTTTCAGAGTGAGGGATTTGCTGGGCCAGTGCCCTCAGTTTCAAACACATTTGCTTAGAAGCTAAGCTAAGTAAAGGAGTGAAGAGGTAAGAGGGTTTCTCCCTAACTTGACTTCTTGAAGATGTGCAGGTGTCTTGACCAAGCAAAGAGGACAAACAGATCACCCCAGGAGAGGGGCTGCCATCATGTCTCTCCAGCTGCTGCAAACCTCAGAACAGGGTGGACCACCCTAGTTATTATCCCATGTCACCACCCAGTAACAGTGGCAGGAGACCGGGGCCACTCTAAGCATGGCTCAGGAGAAAAAAAAACCAAAAAAACCCAACCAACCCAAAGAACAAGCCACCCTTTAGAGGCACTAAAAATCACAGAAAAGAAGGTGCAGGGAAGTGAAGGGAGTGCCCTGAGGTCCTGCAGTAGCTAAGTAGCAGAGCAAGGATTTGAAGCAAAGGATGCCAAAGCCCAGCTCAGCCTGTATTTGACAGGCTAATGCTCTCCAAGTGACAGTGTCTTGGACAACTCCCTCTGAGCCTGGAAGTATTTTTCTTCATAATATAACATTATTTGCCATCTGGCTCACCAATTGGCCATTGCTGTAGTGTAATCCAGCTCTGCCCTGGGCTGTTATGGAGTCTGGACAGCCCTTGGCTTGACACAAATCCAGACACTGCTATGTGTCATTCTGGAGTGCAGGACCATGACTCTTCCCACTCACTCAGGCAATATTTTGATTTTATAATCATCCTTCAGCCTGGAGGTTGGCAGATGGGGGTTTCTGTCTTAGTATTGCTTCATCAGCAAGGTCAGATTTCAAAAATAGATGAGGAAAATGACTGTAAGAAGATGAATTTGCATTGCCTGCCATCGCCAGGGTAATTCAAGCACAGACTTCAGTGAGCAAGTGGGGGACCCTGAGAGCCAGGGCAGCCAGTGCTCCCATGGCCACGTGTTGAAGATGAAGGTGGAAGGTTTTCCTAGATTTATCCCAAGTGGGAACAAGGTCACCAGCACAAGGTTAAGTAGATGTATGTCATTCAGATAATGGAATCTGAGTCTTCTACATTTGAGATGTAAATGAGTTTAAACAGACTGGTGACTACAGCTCCAGGGAGGGGATGAAACTGATATTTTTCAATTAGAGTTTGCACAGGGGCTGATCATTTCAACCAGTGAGATAGATTCAGCCAAAAGACCACTGGCTTATCTAAACACTGAACTTGGTTCAGTGGATTCAGGTGGTGGCTTTTGTCATCCTGACAAACATCAGAGTAATAAAAGGCTGCAGCAGGTGTCCAAACTGGTTGGGAATTACTGCAGAGCAGGAGTAGGTCACTATCTCAGCGTCTGGTAAAGACCAATTCAACCTTCAGTGCTCACGGGCAGAATTTAGCCCCCAGTTCAGACAGGAGCTCAAGTCTTGTTGCACAGACACAGACGTAGAATGTGATAGAAATCACAAGCTCGGTTATGAATAGAGAAGTGAACCCTCATTAGACACAGCAACAACACTAGAATTTACTGCCATAGAGATACAAGTCTGAAATCCTGATGAAAACTCAGATCAAGAGTGATGATAGTCAGATGAGCATTAACTGTGTTAAGCAAATCTTTAGGCTGTAAATTCAGATTAAAACAGGTTTTTAAAAAATAAGCACACACAGGAACTGTCATGTTTAACTCTTTAGAGCCAGAGCAAGAAGTGGAAGTGGACATGGTTTGTTCAAACCACATGTAACCTCCAGAGGTTAAAGGCTGACAACAAAAATCATTTCACCTGAAGATTTGAGAATTGAGATACCAACATACTTGTTCCCTCAAACTAATTCCTTAAAAATTTGTATTAGCCAAAGACACCCCCAAAAACGCACACTATGATTGAATAGCCTCGAGACAGCCACAAGACTGAATATAATTACCAGTGATTACCAAAAGGTGATTTAAAAAAAAAGCTGAAAGAAGAATGCAATTAGTCAGAGGGAAAGAAAGGACCCAAACATCCACAAGAACCGAGGCAGGCAATTAGCTGGGTGTGGACCCAGCACAAGTGAACAAAGCAGTGCCAGAGCCCCTGTGCCCTTATCCAGCACCGAGGCAACTTCCCACCAGGGATGCAGTATCCCTGCTGTGTGTCCTGGCAGCCAGAGAGATGGGCTGGCAGGTCCCAGCAGTGCAGAAAGCTTAGCAGCTTTTCAGTTTAAGGCTTTTTTTTGGACAGGCTGGGGAGGGCAGTGGGTGTTGGCCACAACCTGTTACACCACACAAGCTGTGCAGGAGGAACTAGGTCAGGCAGATCCTGTCACTCGCCCTGTCAGGGTGGCTGTGCTGGGGAATTAATTACTGCACAGAGACAAACACTGGCAGCACATGGATAACCTCCAGCTTTCAGCTGCCTGTCCCAATTACCAGCATTCACACCTACGTCTCAGTCGTGGTGGTGTCACCTGCTGCTGACACTGCCCTGCAATGCACCGGAGGCACCATCCCACGCTCTTCTGCATCAGGTGGGCCAAGCTTTGCTGAGCATCTGAACTGGGACTCTGTTCCCAAGGACAGAAACTCCCAGCTGAGAAACAGCACAGCAAAGCAAGTGTCTGCCTCCAGCACCTCAGGGAGGTAAAGCAAAGCACAAAAGCAGCACAATACGAGCTGCTATAGGAGCAAATGGAAGTCAGCTCCTCCTGACCTTCCTCAGGGGAGCATTTCAGATTTTCACTTGTGCTGCATTTCCCCCACAGGGCCCTGCAGCCTGGGTGGCTCAGAAAGCCTCACAGCTGCTTCACAGCATTTAGATGGTCCATGATCTCCTCCGTTTCATGCATGGGACCCCACAGCCCTTCATCCCAAGCACAAGGGAGCACAGCCTGAGACCAAACACAGCTCAGTGCATGTGCAGAGGCCAACACAGCTCTTCCCTGGCCACACCTGCTGCTTCCCACCTCAGGGGCTTAGGCCAACCCAGCTCAAAAATAAAAGCTGTTAGTGCCTCGTGGTAAGGAACAGCTTCAGGTTTCCCTGTTACACCCTTTATTTTGCTGTCTCTGCCAGCCACTCATCCATTTGCCTTTTGTGCCTCAGCCAACACTTAGATGAAACTCCAGGGACAGGAGCAGCTACTCCGAGACTCGCCTGCACAGTGCAACAGGAACACATTTACTGCTGCTTTTTGCTCATTAATACAAGAGTAAAAGCAGAGAATGGGGAAAGGCATAAAGACTTCCCTGGTTTGCAAGCCAGAGCACACAGCAATTGTCATCAGCATTAACATATAATCACAGCCTTTTGCTTTCCCACCCCACCATCACAGTGAGATATCCAACACACACAGCAACAGAACTGGCTGAGCTGCCACAGCATCTTTGCTCTGTGGCCAGGACATCAAAGGTGCAGGACTCTTCATGGCCATTAACCCACTTGTTAGTCCGAGGAGGAGGTGACTGCATGGAGAGATGCGAGGTACAGAACTCTGGCTGCAAATCAACTGAATCTTCATGTGCAATGGCCAGCCCAGCTGGGACACAACCTGTACCTCCCCAGGAGCCTCACAGGTCCCTGGGGCAGCATCACTCTTTACAGCAGGACTTGGATTGACCTCAGCAGTCTCAGAGCAGGCCCTGGACTGTCCCCACACCATGGCCAAGCCCCTCCCCAAAGCCACCAGCACAGCCCCATGTGAGGTCTCTGGGGGTTAACGAGTGGGGGGCCCCATGGAGATCTGCCAAACTACATCAGTGTGGGATCCTGCCTCCCCCTGCTGTCACGTTTTGTTCACAGGCTCCATCCTCATCCTCCTCATCTGCTGACATGCTGCTGTGAAGCTGGGCCATGGTGGTGGCTGCCATGGCAGAAGCCATAGGAGAGAACAGCCCTGGAGGAGCAAAAAGCCAACTGGTCCTGCTGAACCTCAACCTGGGCTTTACATGTTCCATCTTTGGGAGCAGAACAGCCAATTCAGGCAATGGACAGAGGGTATTTAATAGCCTTGGCTAGGCTCAGACCACACCATGTTACAAGGCTACACGGGAATGTTCCCCTCTCCCTTGAGGCGGGGGAGAATTAGGAAATATCCATTATAAAACTTTCGAGAGCTCTCTGATATATGACCACTTAGCTCCCCATGAGCTGGGAACCAGCCAGACTTTATGCTCACACCAGGGGTCTGTTTCAACAGCTCTTCTTGGTAAGCACTGGTCTTCAGGCTGCCAAGTGCTCACAGGCATTGCTGTTCATGGAGCTATCACAGTTACAGACTCCTCTGAAAACTTACATTTCCTTTAACTTAAAGCAATTCTTAGGCGTCCTTGAAACAAATGGGAACTTAAATAAACCCCCCAACACCCAGAGATACAGAGGAAATGGGGAAGAGGGCCAACTTGACCAAGATCTTCGTTTACAGAACATATTTAAAGGCCTGGCAAAGACTCAACCATATGGCTGCAGAGCTATATGGAGGTTAGCCCTAATGCATAATAAACTTGACAGTACTTTCCTAGCCAAGTAGGGTGTTATTTTCCCAAACTTGGCTGTTTCAAAAGAAGAAAAAACTAATTTATCTTTCCAAATTTATCACCAGCATGTGCGTGACCAGTGCTGACCCATCTCCCTTAAAAGTACCCCAGCTATGGTCATGGGCTGTGCAATAACACACTGAACACGTTACAGAGCTCCCTGTGCACACACAGCCATTCTGAGACACCCATTTCACCTGGAACCAAGCACCAGGCTTCCACTCTCCTCAATTCCAGCTGAACAGTAGGTTTGAGACAGCTATAAATCTTAACCCAACTTCTTGAAGTCAATGCTGGGAGAGAAGGATTTTAAACTGTAGTCGTCACCACTGAAGGTTTTCAGGCAGTGACACTCAAAGCCTTGGAAAAGAGAGGCACGTAAGAAAACAAGAGCCCAGACGTACACAAAGCACTCCCAGCCTTTGCATTCTCCCAAAATACATGTGGATAAAGGAGTTTTTAACCAAGTCACTGGAATGCACTTTCACAGACCTGGATATATAATTATCAGCAGCTCCCACCTCCTGCTCGGTGGTCCAAGCTGTTCCTGGCAATGGATGTGACTTCTCCCAGCTCCAAGACTGTGGATGCTGGAGAGCAGGAGCCAGGCAGCTGCTGGGACCACACAGCACTGAGAGGGCCTGGGGACTGCAGCACCAGACCGGGGAGAAAATGGGCAGCTTGACATGAAAGGAGGGCAGGGTGAGAGCTCTGGCAGCATTTGCTGTCTCAGCTGGATGCCAAGGTTTGTGCAGTGAGGGGGCACCGGCCGCTCTGCAAGTGCAACAGCACATCTTGTGTTCTGTTCACATGCAAAGGAGGCTTCACAAAAATAAAAATGAGGTCTCAGCCCTCTTGTGCCTCAGGCAAGCTGCCCTAGCTCCCCAGCTGCTCACAGGCAGAGGAGACTGCACAGAGAACAGCACAGGTCACAGAGGATGCACGAACCTGGCACGTGCCAGCAAAGGTCCCAGAGGCACAAAGGAGCTTTGACTGTACAGAAGAGCACAGAGGTGGGGGGAGTGGGTGGGGAGTAGAAAGAAATACATTTTTGGCAGCTGAGATTTTATTGTCTATCTTGTCCCTTCCTTGCCAAAATGTCTACAGAGATTGCAAAATGCACAAGCCCCAGATTTCCTCCAAGTCCTGGCAGGGTAAAGCAGTACCTGATTTGCAGAAAGGAGCAGAGACTTGCAAGAAGGAATGTGGGGTTGAAAGGTGAGGAAGAGAATCATGGCTGTGCACTGCAGAACACCAAGCAAGCCTTCACCCTTATCAGAGCTGTCATGCAGGTTTTGATTTCATTATTTATTACTCATAATCGTATTTTGTAATATATTATGTAACTAAGAATATAGTAACACGCTATAGTATTTGCCCTTAATTTTGATTCACCTGGTACAAGATGGCCAGCACACATTGCTCAGCAGCTCCAGCCTGACCCCAGAGGTGCTGGACTTCCTTAGGGGGATTCCTTTGATCAGATATAGCCACTTATAGGATTTCCCACACAGACATCTCAAAGAATACTGTAAACACATTTCTGATGCAGCCTGTGCACCTTGTAAGCCAAGGACAAATCCCTTCCACAGGAAGGGCTGGCACAGAGCTTTGCCATTGTGCTGGCTGTGCTTGCCCAAGCCTTTGTCTGGCTCTCCTGGTGTGTCCCATGTGCCAGCAGGAGCATTGACATGCCCATGGCACGTGCAGGGCAGCATCACCCTCTCCCCCCTCTGCTCAGAAAAACATCACTGTCCTCTAAAGACAGAAGCCAAGGGAGCACAGGTACCCACACACTGCTGTGCTGTCAACACATGCCAGTGCTCAGGAATGTCACAAGAGCACTCAAGCATCAGGCATTTGCACCACCCTGGATATGGGTTTCCCCTATGGGGAAAAGCTCCAGTGAAAACTTTGGAAACACCTTTATGAAAGCAAAAAAACACGACTGACTTTTAAGCAATCTTATCCACATAGGTCTTAGCACACTCCAGTATTGCAGCATCTATCCTGAGCCACATTCCTGGCCCACACAGAGCTGGGGCTTCATGCAGAGACCCAGGTTAGGATACTGCCCTGGCAGGGCATCCTCTGGCACTGCCTGTGCATTGGGGAGCTCTCCTGAGCACATGGGCTGGGTGTGGGCTCCTGCTTTTTGACAAACTGGGGTTTCTTCACTCCAAGAATGTGGAAAGGAAAAGGAAAGGAAGGGGGGAAAAAAAAAAAGGCAAAACAAAAAGCCAAGCTGAGGCAGGTCTAACCTCCTGGAGCTGGATTAATGACTGAGAAATGCCAGGGAACATTCCTGGCTGTCATCAGTGAGCATCAGCCACTGCCTTGATGGAGCTGGGGACCTGCTCCTATTCAGACACTGCTCATCCCATGGCTCCTTCCCTACCCCACAAAGGAGCCAGCAGCACCATGGGAGAGGACAGGCTGTGGGAGCACATCTGAGGGAGCT
Source organism: Leptocoma aspasia (assembly GCA_013399835.1). Taxonomy (NCBI): domain Eukaryota; kingdom Metazoa; phylum Chordata; class Aves; order Passeriformes; family Nectariniidae; genus Leptocoma; species Leptocoma aspasia. The sequence continues at coordinate 666,388 of VXAX01006620.1, forward strand.
TTGTGCATCCCCCTGTCCACATCCCAGGGGCTCAGGATGAGGGTTGGCCCCACGTGCCCTTCATGACTACTAGAAACCTAGAGACTGACCCGGAGTTTGTCATGTAGAACAGAATATTTTTACAAGAGTTAATTGGAAGGTTGAAAGCTACTTGAGAGTAGATGAACTGGCTCCTGCTGAAGGAGCCACAGGCTGGAGCTGGGCTGTGAAACTGCCAGCACAGAGAGGGCTGCAGGCAGAGCCAGGCCTCCCCAGCTTTCCCTGCGTGCTGAATCACCTGGTGCTGCCCAGAGATCCTTCTCCCAGGAGGAAGTGATGCTCCTCCTCCTCCTCCCTCTGCTGCCCACAGAAACTGGACACAACAGAAACCCTCTGCTTCTGGCAGTTTTGCTTATGGAACAGGGATGCCACACTTTGGGTTGCTACAATTAGAGCACACACTTTGCAGGCCATAGGGAAAAAAAGAGCCAGCCTGCCTTCAAACTTCTTTTTTTATGCTTCTCTTCTCCTTTGCTTTCTGTTATGCTTTATACATACATAAACACATATACTGGCACCCAAATGTGTTAATACTGTCTAGGGTTTGTTTCAATAGCAGTGGCATTTTCCACATTCCATCCAAAAACAGACCCATTTTCCAATTCAAAAATTATTTGTGCTGTCTTGTTAAGCTGCTCCAGTTAAGGAGCAATTTAAGGATGGCTGCAAGCTGCCAAGACCCTTCATTTTAAGTGGCAGACATGTCAAATGCAGATTTGCTTTTTAATAACCATAACCAGTGAGGCCCCAAGTTCTTCGAGCATCTTTCAAACTTGAGCATGTTGTAAAAATGCACCAATTTCCTTCACTCTTCCACAAAGCAATTCCTGTAAAAAGCACAGCCATAGCTCTGCCATTAACCACTTTTCAGGTTTCTATATTCTTTCATAAAACAATGAACACTGGATACTGAGTAAGAATCCTCCAAAATCTGAAGCATACTAAAGGTAAAAGCTTTGGCTGGCTACACTGAGCTCCACCACCACTTAGTGATAACAGGGTTGTTTCCCAAGGAAAGGTTGTAAGAACCAAGTGACCCTCTCAGACTGATTGAACCACGAGTGAAAACAAAAGGCATTAGAGTGTGATGTTAACTGGAAAATCCCAGAAGCATCAGAGCAAAGTTCACTGAACTGCAGCTGCATGTAGGGGCATGGCAAAGTTGGCTCTCGCACCACTCTTATTCCAGACCAAGATGTACCTGCAGCAGATTAACCTTATTCTTTAAGATTTTGATTACCACATCCTGACGTGCTTTTTAAAAACATGTATTTTACCAATCTGAATATTTTAAGAAAACAGTGGAAGCTTTTCAACCAGAAAGTAAATACAGAAAATATTCCAGCAACTGGTTGTGATTGCTACTTGATAGGATTTGGTATTACTATTTACTGTTATTTTACTATCTCATTGAATTAAGGCAGGAAATGAAGGAATTAGGGACCAAATCCACAACATAGGACCTTCCTCACAGGCCTTTTCTTCTTAAGACAAGTCTGAATCCAACATCAGTAAAGAAACACTTGCCTTGAGTGTTTCCTATGCAGAGTGTAGGAGGATGTGCCACGGAGCAGAGCCCACCTGGGAAGTTACAGCCCGGATTTCAAGTAACTTAAAAGCTTTTGAGTATTTAAGACTCATTGTAGAGCACTGAGCACACAGCAGGGCTGTGAAAGCAGGACTGGGAAATCATCATCAGCCTCATCCATGTGCATGAAGCATCAGCATTCAAGGCAAGGAGAGTCAGCACACTGAGATCTTAATACTTCAGTTAGTTCTAGAAATCAGACACAGCTTCTCAGTTCTCAGGACTGAGTATGTGGCAGAGGAGCAAGAGAGTGAGATGCACAAGAAGTTCCAAGTCTTACCTGGTGTACGCAGGACTTGGCATTCAGAAAAAACAGCTCCACTGTAGTTCTGTCCTTGAGAAAGGAAATGCTTTCAATGTAGAACCTGAAAATTAAAAAAAGAACAAAAAACATGAGTTACTCTCTTGAATAGGTTTCATCTTCCTCCCAAGTAATTTTATTTCCTCAGTGTTTTGTTCTCTAGCAATAAAATAGCACAGAGGAACTATGAGCTACTGCACTTAATTTCCTGCCTTTTAGGAGTGAACAAGCAGAAATCACAGCCTGACAGCACACAGGGAACAGGCACTCCTGGTTCAATAGATCCTGGATATCTGATGACTTTCCAAATGAGATGAAAACCCTGTAAAATGCTACAGGAGCAAAGCCCATCTCTCCTCTGCAGGTAGTTACAGCAGTGGAAAAAGCAACTCCAAATGTGTTGCAGGTGGGGAAGCCAGTCCAACACCCTCCTGGAGGACAGGGGTTGCTGGCAGCCCTGCAGGACCACCTTCCTTCCAGGAGAGCAGAAATGTTAGTAAGAGCCATTAACTTTGCTCCAGGTCCAGATGCTCCCACTAAATGCTAGACAGAAGACACATCTTGTTTAGAGCCAAGCAAAGACCTGGACCACCACTGCCTCAGCAATGCAGATCACCCCAGGGCTTCCCAATGTCCTGTCCTTGATAGCAGCAGGGCTGGGTGACCCACACAGGGCAATCAGAACCAGACCAGTGTCTCCCACAGCCACATGCTGATCCTGAGGCTCCTTACAGCCTCAAGCTCCATCCCCTGACTTCTGCACTGATGATCAGCTTGGCGGGGATGATTTGCAAGACATTTCAACAAGCCCTCAGGAGCAGCACAGAGCACATGGTAGGGAGCAGCAAAGCTGGGTCCTGCCACACGTGCTAGGAACGTTTGCAGTGTTTATGCTGTGACTTCAGAAAAGTGATACATTAAACAGTAATTGCTTTAATATTTCACATTCCTGCAGCGTATTCCATCAAATTAATTTTAAAGCACTCTCCAGAATGCCTCTGCAGATAATTTACCCATTTCACAGGCATGCAGCCTGTCCAAGGGGCAGCCCAGCAGCCTGTCCCAGACATTTGAAAAGCTGTTATACATTTCCATGACTCACCTTTCCCCATGAACTCTATGAGCCACAGGTATTTCCACCCTCTCTTGATCTCACCTGGTATTTTCTTTTTTCCAAAAGCTTTCCTAAACTTTATTTTAAATACCCTTGAGTACTTCTATTCAGAAATGCAGACCAGAGGGCAGGACCCACACTCTTCATCCTTTCCCAACCTGCTGCCAGACCAGCCCTTCACAGAGTGGATCTTCCTCAGCCTGCTAAAGCCTTCTCTGCACCATGAAGTGATTTTCCTCAGCTAATGGCCTCATTTGCACTTCCAGTTTCTTTCAGCCAGGGTCAGGTGTGGCTGATTTACCCTCAGAAGCAGGACAGTTCTAGTTCTGAAGAGAGGCAGCTCCCAGTCACTCCTGGTACAAAGCAGGAAGCTGTAGGATCTATGGATTTAGGGTGAGGGCACAGGGGGCACTGCCCCTAACCCCAGCTGTGTCTCTGTGCTCCATTTCCTCCGTGGTACAAGCTGTACCTTCTTATCACCCCAGTACAGATGGGGAACACTGGACCACAGATGTTCAGGGCATGGCAGGCACATTTGGGAACACCATAAAGTGCACATTCTGCTTCTACTTCCGATGCTGTCAGCATTCTTGAAGCGAAAATGAAACTTCTGAAACTCTTTAATCTGCATCACAGAGCCCTTCAGCTGAGTCTACCATCCAAAAACCTCTGTGACTGGATTGAGTTTATGCCAGCTGGCAGTAACTAAAATCTCAAAGGATTATCACATGTTTCCTTATTGAACAGCAAAAGCTCAGGGATGAGAAGCGATGAAGAAACACCAGGAATCTGGAGAGTCCTCCATTTCCAGTAATGCAACTGGAAATTGTAGGTTTTGAAGTGGCTTTTCTACTGGACTATCTATTTTCTATGAATCAGGCAGTTTCTGTAGTGCTAATTATTTCTGTATCTTCCTCCTCCTGCTCTGCATCTCACTGCCCACCTCCTTGGTTACCTGTTTTGGATCCCATGACCCCAGAGTAGTCAGGCTTAAAATTCCCTTCTAAAAGTTGATCTTTGCAAGCCCTCTCCTCACACATTAACTCCTGCCCAAGTCTCTGCACACCCTGTCCTGTTGGGGACCACCTTGCAACAGAGAGGGCCAAAATGAACACCATAAATCCCAACCAAAAGAATGCCCAAGTTATAGGATTGCCTTCACAGCTTTCTTGGGCAGCCATAGGCTTTGGCCTCCCAGATCCTGATCAAACATTGTAAACACAGTGAGGAGCCCATCACCCCTTTAGAAATGCAGCTTTTTTGTTCTGCTAAGTGTGGAAGAGGAGCTCTGGACACCATCACACACCAGCACGTATTCAGCCAGAACAAAGTGCCACTTGTTTGTCCCATTCCCTCAGTGACCAGCGGGGGACATGGGGAGGCACCGGTGCCAACCCAGCCAGCTACACAAGAGGCTCTGCCTTGGAAGTGCTTCAAATAATTAAGCACACAAGGCATAAATTTACCCAGATCTGAAAAGCAAATAAGGTCAGTCTGCTCTCACGTTCCCTCACAGACTGTAAGGAAAACAAGAACTCCAACAATATTAAGAATATGATGCTTGATCTTTTCTGCCAGCACAGCTCTGTTTCGTAGGACATGGGTTTTTTTCAGGCCCTTAACCAGCAGAGCTTTGCCAGCAACAGCCCTAAAGTAATGCAATTACATTGGCCAAAATCATCATTTTGCCAGGGATTTTATTCTTTCCTGGGGACTGGTTAAGCTGTGAGCAAAACAGCCACCAGCAATTCCTTTAAAGCACAGACAACCCTTAAGTAAACAGAAGGGAAAAAGTAAGTAAAATTGGTTGAATAAACTGTATTGCAATTTAGCACACTCAAAGACAAGTCAGGCAAAGAAGATATTTAAAATATGAGGTTTTAAACAAAAACAAACAAACAAACAAACCAACCAAACCCACCCTAGGAATGATGTCCTAGTAAGAGTTTAAAAAGTAGCAGGTTCCAACATACTTTATTTTATAGTTAAATACAAAAGAGAGCAGCACTTAGCCAGGGCCTAATGTCTTTCTAAAAATAACACATTGCTTTGGCATTTATTTCCTTTATCAAATCTGTAATCAGCTCCTTTAAACAAAACCCCCTGGTGATAAATAAACCCAAGTAGCAATGTTTGCTTGGTGGAAACAATTACTCACCTAACAGCAAAGTACAAAGTTGCCGGCCCTGGTTTCTTGGGCAAGTCATGGTCCAGGACACGGTGATCCAGCTGCAGCCAGACACTCTGACCTCTATGGAAACAGGTGGGGGGGAGAAGGTTAAAAACTGGGATGGAAAACACAGAAATCAGTTCTTTTTGGTGCCCCTGTTTACTCCAAATGTTACTTTAGAAAAGTTCAAGACTCAGCTCCAAGGCAGGCAAACATCTCATCAAATGACTTCCTTTTTTTTTTTACCCAACCCTTAACCCTGCAAGGCTGAGCCATGGGTGCCCTCCAGAGGCCACACACTCCCTCCAAGCACCCAGCCCTGTGCACACACCAAGGCCCTGGAATCCCACTGGAGTTTCTGGGGAAGCCAGCAGCTTTCAGATAATCCCCTGGCAGCACTTTAAACCTCACAGTGACTCAGTGCCAGCAACCAAAAACATCCAGAAGAATTTCATGGCAGCTCTTCTGGGGGGAAAAAATAAGCCAAGTACAAACAGTATCCTCAAGGGACTTACAGAAGAGCTGGGGCAAAGTATTTTCCAGAGAGTGAAAGGACAAGGATGTGGCAAAAATATTCTAGGGATAGCCCAAGATGTGAGCAGCTGGTAAAAATAACACAGTGCTGGGGTCAGAGCCCCAGAGGGAGCAGGTGCCATCAGCTCCATGAACTCCAGGGTGTCCCCAGGGCCAGTCCTGCACCTGCAGGTGGGATGTGCCTCAGCAGGGTGGCCCCAAACACAGCTCTGATGGGATTTTGCAGGTGAAAGCTTCCATCCAGGACTGCATGAAAAGCAGCAATGGAGAGCGGCAGGAACCAATGTTATTCCCACTAGACAAGAGGTTTATTTAGGGCTCTTTTAGTGCACAGCTCCATGTCCCCAATGCCCTAAGCACCTCTACTCCAGCTTTTTTGGGGGAGCTGAAGGTAACTCCTCTGGAGACACTGGCCCTGCAGCCAGCAGATGTGGGGAAGCATTTCAGTGCCCTGCTGAGAGATGAGCCTAAGCACCAGGTGAGATTGCAATTAATTAACCCAGCTGACTCTGGGTTAATGCCATGGAACAGATCTCCTGCAGGGCTCCAGAGCCTGGACACAGCATCACACCAGGCTCAGAGAGAGGAAAGTGGTTCTTGGGCAGGACTAACCTCATAGTTCACTCTGCTTGGGAAATTCGGGGTTAAAAGGCTCAATAAATACATTTGAGATTCAGGTGCAAAGCAGTAGGAGCAATTCATTTTGGAAATAAATGCAAAACCTTTTTGTTGTTACTAAAAGTGCAGAGGAGGAAAGCTGAGGGTATTCACATGGGAAATGATCACTGAATCAGTTTTTTCACTGTGTGAGACAAATATGAAATGTGAAATAATCAGGAAAGTATTTTACAAGGATTCTCTGGTTTGTGCCCAGAAGGTATTTTCCAAATATTTTCTATTTTGTGCCTTCTCCTTTCCCCAGCCAAGCAGCACAAGCACAAGGTAGAAAACTCTTCCTTCTTTGAAAGAAAAAAGGCGTTTTTCCATTATGCCAAGCTGCCACGGTATCAGAGATAAGGCTTCACATTGCAATAATGGCACAGCTGTTTAAACTAAATAAACACACTCACGTATCATCGATAAATGTTATCCCAAAATACTCCTTTTCCTTCAGGTTGAAGTGTGAGGCCACCAGATCCAATAACTCCCGAGACAAAAGTTTGGGCTATTGAAAAAATAAAAATAGTATTATTAATTTCAGTCCAGGCTTTTAATAAAAAATAATTTTTTTTCTGTGCAAATACTGACATTTAAGTACACATGGCCATGCTTTTAAAACCCTGTTGTACAGTTGAATACAGAAGTGACATATTAGAGTGTCTCAATGGAGCTGTGTGGGATGTGTGGAGCATGGAGAGGCAATTTTGTGCTTAATCCATGACATTAAGCTGAAGGGCACAGACTGAGTGCTGCTTTCCTCTTTCTGGGGGAGAAGGCAGCATCCCACTTACTGCACTTAGCAGGAAGGATTTTTCAATTAAGGAAATATTGTGTTGTGGAGGATCTCATGCTTTGAGTTCTGTTGTGGGAATAAAACATCCTCAAAACCACAGAGTTTTCTTCCCATCTAAATGACAAAAACACCTCCACAAGGGGTGTAGTTTAATATTCTTTATGAATTTTGGTGAGAGCAAAAACTGAATGCAGAAGTGATGGCAGATATTTTGTCCACGAGGCACGGGGAAATCCTTCAGCTAATCCAGGTGTCAGGAGAAGCACACATTGCCTCAGCACGCTTATTCCGCTCCTGTGAGTTTTTCTAGTAGGAGATGTAACTTCTCTTCAGCCCCCAAAAGAAAACAAGCAGAGAAACCTGGCAGTGGCTGCCAGTCCCCAAAAGAGCAAGGTCTGTACCTGAACCAGCAGCTCCAAGTTCCTGTCATCGAGGAGATGCACCTGGCAGTGCCGGCCCTCGGTCATCTGCAGAGACAGCAACACAGCCCTGTCAGCAAGGGCAGGGCTCCTGGCTTGCACCAGGGCACGTGAGGCTTGGGGACAAGAGCAGGGTGAAGCAAGTGTCTGATTTTGATGGATAAGAGAATTAACTCTGTACCCAAGCTGAGAGTCCTTGTCTCCAAGGGCTCCATCTGGGGAGCTGCCTCAGCACTCTCAGTTCCTGTCAACTTCAAGCTGGAATTAAGGGTGCTTAGCAGCACTCAGGATCAGATAAAAAAACCCATAAATGCTGTGAGAATTAAATGTGAGGATGAACCAGCCTGGTCAGTGCCACAGCCTTGGGCTTTTGCTCTGGTGAGGAGATGACCAGGAACCCAGGAAACCCAGGTCCATCCAACCCTCCCTGCAGATAGGTCAGCCCAGATCTGGTCCTTGACCCGTGTCTAGAAGAGATGGAGTCTCTACCAGCACAGTAACATTTTCACTTGGGCAGCTATTGAAAGTCATCACCTCCATGGGATTCGTACACAGGAGCTGCACACATCAAGAAGGTGCTTGAACTGCAGGACTGAGAATGGGATGAGCTTTGCAACCTCTAATGCTCTATCTGAACCACCTCTTTAATACCACATTTATCTCCTGCAAACTAAGTCTCTTCCTCTCTTTAGGAGGCGAACAATTCAGAAATAGCTGCTCATTATGCCCTTTTAGTATCTGCCCTTTGAAATCTAATACATTTCAATGAAAGCTTTTACATTATTTAGTATCTGTTCTAATTCTGGGCCTTTCAGCAGCTTCAGTGAGGACCAGCTTTGCAACACTCTCCGGGTGAGAGCTGGTGAAGGAAACCTGGCTTTCATATTTGTTCTCCCAGCCTCAAAGTAACTCATTTTCCTGACAGCACAAGCTTCCAGCCGACTATAAATTGTGAGCTGTGAGCAGAGGCCGGGGGTGGTTTGCTTAGACAGGGGCTCCCGGAGGAATTAAACAGTAACAAGCAATGGTTTCTCCTTTCACATCCCTCTGGCTCCGCAGGGACGGGGACAAGGACAGAGCTGAGCTGTAGTGCCATCAGCACCTCTCCTCACCTCCTGCCCCTATGCGTGCTGCACACCCCAAGCCTTACAGAGACTTAAAAATAAACACAATTTATACGTGACTACAGTACAACCGCAGGGACCTGCCAGCTCTGCCCCCGTTTGCACGGGGCTGCGAGACACAGCCGCCTCTGTCACCAGCCAGCCCTTCTGCCCCCAGCACCCAAATCAACAAAGCTTCATTGTCCCAACTAATTGAGCTCACTTCGACCAAAAGCCGAGAGGGAGAGCCCTCCTGAGGAGCTCTGCAAGCAGGTCAGAGATGAGCGTCTCCCTGAAGCGTCCCGGAGAACGGGGCTGCAGCATCTGTGCCCCAGCACCGGCAACTTCTGGCACTGCTGAGCATCACATCGCCACCAAAACAGCAATGCTGGTACAAGGACCGCGTGCAGAGCCAGTCTAGAGCACACGCATCCCTTCCTTTCCCTTTGTCTCACTGCTACGAACACGAATTTGTACAGAAGTGCCAGATGAGGGGCGACACTCGGTGCACGCAGCAGTTGAGAGCACAAGGCTGCTCCAGCCCGGGGCCAGCAGCGATCTGCATCCCTCGGTGCCGCACCCTGCAGAGCATCATCCCCCGTGCCCTGCGCTCCCGGCAAGGTCCCACCCGCAGCGATGCATCCCTCGGGCTCTGCAAGCACAGCTGCACCACCCCAACTCCAGCTTGCAGCACACTCCCTGAGGTTCTCTGCTGCCCAAACGCAGCACCCAGAGCCCTGAAATCCATTCTGATCCACTCCCAGGTCCATTTGTTCCCGAGAGCTGAAGGGCTGCCATGGCAGGCTCATAACTAAGTCACTCATTACCATCAATTAATCATTTAATCAGCGAACCCTTCAAGGTGGAGCATATTTCTGGCTCTGACACACTGTTACCAATCTGCCCCCGTTGCGAAGTGTCGGATCCAATGGTGTTTTTAAATCATTCCCCATCTGTTGCTCTGAGATAGCACGAGGGTTGCCATTATTTACCTGTGAGCTGCTTTAGCTTTCACCCAATGAAATCACATCAATCACTTCTGAGTGTTTTAATTGCCTCGGTTGTCTGTTGTTAAGTAAAAAAGGTTTCTGTTAGAGCAAACACATCCACAAAGCCTCGTGCTGACGAGAAAGAAAGGTATCTGGAAGGATTAAAACATAAATAGCAAGCATCATCTGTGCTTCAATTCAGCTACTCAAGGTAACTGCAAAGCACCTCAAAGGTAACTAAAATTCCTAACAGCCCTGAAGATAGGCAAGATATAATTATCCCTGATTTTATTGATGAGACAACATAAGGAAACAGCTTAGAAGTCTGATTTACAAATATAGGTACAAACAACATTTAAAACCTGAGACACCAGGAATCTTTCCTCAGAAATCACACATCCACTTCCCAGAGTGCTGGAAAGCTCAGTCAAGAAGCTGCAGAAGATGCCAAGGTGCCCAGTGGCAAAGCACCATGAAATGCCTTTGCTGTGACAAACCTGGCAGCTCCCACCTGCATCCCCAGAGCTCTGTGGCCGTGGGCTCATGTCACCCCATGTCACTTCATCCCATGGACAAAGCTGCAGGACAGCAATGTCCAGAGCCATGAAATGCCTGTGGCTGTAGCTCCAAGAAGAGCTGCTTGCTCTTCTGCCCTCTTGCCCTCTGCCCCCCCCAGCCTATTCCTGAGCACCTGAGGGCTACATTCCTGCTAAGACACCTTCTCCTCCCAGGATGAGACACAGAGATACTCACTGTGTGGCACCACAGCCTGCTCAAGGAACACAGATCTGCTGGTGTCACCATCAGCTTTGCATCTGTAGGCTCCAATCCCTAAACAAAGCAGTGTTAACCTGGACAGTCCGAGCCCTTCTCCTCCCCCTGCACACCCAAAGCTTCAGCCACCAGCACCCTGACTCCTGCAGCTGTGCAGGAGCTCACTCCAAGTATCCCCACCCCATTCCTGATGGGGCAGAGAGCACTTCACTTGACTCACCCCATTCCTGTAATCAGAAGAAAATCACTCCAAATTACTACCACGGGGAAGCACAAGCCCATCCTACATCAGGAATGTCGCCCACCAGAGAGGTCATCTCCAGGAGACAACCCTCTCCCCACATCCAGCTGCCTCCCTGTGCAGACAGGGCTCTGATGTACAGGGCAATACTCACATTTCACAAGCCTTTTCTGTACAGGAGGTAGAACCAAAAGTTCTGGAAGCTATGGCAGCTGCAAGCTCACCTCACAAGCTTTGGAATGTCAATGCCCAGGTGTGACATGACTGTGGCACAGCAATGCCACAGCACGGTCACAGGTACCAATGATCTGGTCCCCTCCTCTTGCCTGGAAAAAAGCTGGAGAGCTTCATAAAGAGGCTTCCATCACTTTCATCAATGGATTTTGGTCAGGGAAAGGTGCCTCCAGCTCAGCAACTGGAGACTCTGAGCTCCTGGAGCAGCAAAGGACTCCTTTTTAACTCCCGCAACAACACTGGTGTGATTTCTTTGATTTATTCCCCACAGCACATCCGCTCGCAGGTCTGTTTCCTCAGGCTGTGGGAAGGGACTTGTGCTGTGTCCCAACTCCCAGGGCACCAGGCTCCTCAAAGACCCAAAGCCCTGGAGCCCTCACTGATACATTTTCTTTCATCTTTAATTCAAGACACCCTGCTAATCTGAACAATATAATTGATTTTCTATGTGTTGGACCAATCCATCACGAGATGAGCACAGCTGTCTGCCTCAGTCAAGAGCTGGCGTGAACAGTCTTGAGATATTTATACACACACATATCTGTTTTCAGTTAATTCTCATTGATTTAGCATTGTCTGTACAAATGAACAATTTTTGCAACATGCCCCCAAATTGGTCATCTCAGCATCTCAGCAGTTATTTTTAAAAGCCTGCTAATATTTAAGCTATTATCCAGTAAAAGAAGTAGCAGCATAAAATTCATAAAGCATCTCTGTGTCTCATCTCATTCCCAATAGGAAATTAGGAGAGAGACATTACACAGCCCTGTTTTTGGCAAAACCATACTGAGAGACTGGGAAACAATAAAAATCCAGCATCCCAAAGCCACTTGTATTCTCTGTACACAAGTAAGCAGCAAAACCTCAAAAATTGAGAGGATTGAAAGGAAACACTTTCCACTGCAGAAATATAGTTATATCAAAATACTGCAGCTCTCCTAATTTATAGGCTGTCAGTAAGAATCTGATTCACCCAAATCTTCAGGAAAAAAGGCAGATAATGAAGGGAAATAAACAATTCTCAGAATATCCATGTGTGGAAATTAAAGCATATGGTGAGATTGTAACTCTACACAGAAAATTAGCATTATCAAAAAGGCTTCATTAGCTGGGAGGAAACAACTTTTTGTCCTCCTTTTCTTATCACAAAAAATGATGACAAATTCTCCACCTAAAATAATCAAAGCAGATTTTCCAGAACATCCATCCTTTAAAAAAAAAAAATTGGCAAGGCAGAGAAAAAAAACCTACTTCTTGGCTACTCAGACCAAGTCCCTACAATATCCTGAGCCTGAATGTTTATTTGGGAAAAAAGCACATGCAGGATATTTATGCTATTTCTCTTGGACAGAAACATCCTCCCTATGCAAAGCTGCTTGTTACATGCAATATTTTTAGACATCCATGTGTGTCATCCCGTTAGGGAAAAAATAAGAAAAAGAAAAGAGTAATTAGACAGGGTGTAAACAGGAAATCTCAAAAAAAAACCCCCACCACCTTTAAGCCAAAAGAAAAGCTGTCAGAATAACACAACTCCTGAAGGGAAGCTTAGGAACGGAGAATCATGAAGGGTCTGGGTCAGGAGCAAACCCCAATGTGTTGTATTCCCTCCAGGTCAGATTTCTGCCTCCCAGAACTGGGCAAGTTACAAAGAAGTCACTTGGCCTATCCGTCACTGACTTCTATATTTAAGCCTTTTTTGTTTTAATGTCTAGAGAAAGCCAAAAAAAAAAGAAAGCCAAACAAAAAACCAACAAAACAAAACAAACTCAACAAAAGCCAAACCCTACAAACTCTCTGGCCAAAGAAGAGAGGATTACACGTAAGCTGCACATAATTAAGACAAAACTGGGAGCTGTGTCTGCCAGTGGCAGGCTCAGAGCTCTGTGCCTGCATCCCAGCTGCTCCCCCAGGGATGTGCCATGGTTTGGGCTCAGCAGCCCACGTGTGCACACACATTGCACCACTGAGTAAGTGCAGCCTGCCCAGGGACAGGGTGGCTGAGCCAGGATCCTGCAGCCACCTAAATACTCATCAGCAGAAGCTTTAAAACCACCCCCACCCACATCCAGCAAGGCTTCACACCTTTAATAGCCTGAATTCCATGAGAAGCCTGTCAGAAGGAGCAAACCTCTCCCACCCCAAGTTCTCCTCTTTCCTTCCTCCCAAGATAAACCCTTTTGTTCAGGCCTGGGTGCTCCTGGAAACATCCCAGTGTGACACCAGGGATTCGGTCCCAGATGCACTCAACTGTGGATGTTATTTCCATGAGCTCCCGGCAGGGTAACTATGTGAAATTACACTTCACTGGCACATGCATAGCTCCAAAAGACATTTTATAGACAGGAAAAAACCACCTGTACTGGTGCATCCAGTGATGAGAGAGAAAGGGGAACCATTCCCACTATAGAAATGGCCAGCACACAGCCCTAAACCTGCAGTTTGAGAAGTGAGAAATTGGAGTGTGGCACATCATTAGTACATAGATTATAAAAACTGATTCATTTATTCCTGAAACAGGCACACCACAGCGGCTCAGGCAGTGGAAGCACTGAAGAAAATAATACAGATAACAAAAAGCCAGAGCAAAAATTCCCTCTCCCAGAAGGCAATGCTGTCCCTTTGCACATTGACTTCACAAAGTCTGTGCCGTGAGGGCATCCCAAAATGCTTCAATCCTCCTTTTGGCAGTGGCACTGCTTTCCAGGTGCTCAAGCTTAGAGCACCATCCTGGATCTTTAAAGGATTTCATGTCCAAATCCCTACCTGAGCTGCATTTAACCACCTGTTAAAGCATCACCAGTAGTTTCTTGTAAAGGTTCTTTTATCCAAACTTCTCTTCTGTAACTCATAAGCCTGTGAGAGATTTCAAAGCTTAATACTGAAGTCCCTACACTTGAGATTTTCATTGGCATTTAGGTGGGTTTTTTCCTTTGGTTCTGAAGGCATTTAGGATCAGCTCCTCAACTGCCTCAGATCAGCACTGCTTCACTGACTTTGGTACAAGCAGCCAGCTTATGTCTGTCCCCTGAACGTGCACAGCCTGACCAAAATGTGAAATCACATGCAAGAATGTCTTGCAATGAAGAGCTGCCCTAACCAGGCACATCTCAGGAAAATAAAAGCCTTTGCCTGTCCTGCTGGAAGGAAGGGGCCTGCATGCAGCTGGGGGGAAGAGGGAAGAAGTTATAATGGTTTAAATGACCTCAGAGTTTCCTGGTGTGTCTGCTGGGAGAGCAAAGCTTCATCATGTTCCAGCACTTGGAGACACTCAGCACTTTAAAGAATAAGCAGGAAAATAACAGACAGAAGTTTGGGGCTATCCCAGCATTGCCGTGGAAGCTTTTTAAACAATCTGCACAGATCTCCAAAAACACCATGATGCACATTCTGGGGAGCCTGTCTGCAACCCACAGGTCTGCCCTGACCAGTACAGGTGCCATCAGTCAGTGTCCCATGGTGGGAGGTGCTCAGGGTGAAACTGATGGATGAGGATTGGAAATGCTCCACTGTCCCACGAGTGAAGATCTGAGGAAGGGAAGCACTGCCCCAACCCGCTGCCACATCCCACCCCACTGTGTGCCTCTCCACCAGCTCCTCTGCCACAGAACAGTGCAGTGCCCTCCCCTCTGGACTCACTGACACCCCCTGCAATGCCCAATGTATCAGCTCTGGCTCAAAAAACTCGTGTTTCCCCAGTCTCTGCTCACAGCAGCCAGGGCAGCCAGTGGGTTCCTGCTGTGACACCCCAGCCTGGCTCACACAGACACAATAAACCTGCAGTGATCCCTTGGAGGGCAGTGGCAGAGCTCCCACCAGCTTTATGGGGGCAGACCATGTCTCCAGACATACTGCCTCTCCCTCCTAATCTTCAAGTCATAAAGAAGCCTTTGGCTGAAGTCCTATCTCTGGTGTAGTCAATTAATTTTGCCATTAATTTTAATAGGGTCAGGGTTTTGCCTTAAATCATTTGTTATCTCACTATTAACCTTTAACAGAGAAGCCAGTATCTGCTTAATGTTAAATAGCCAGTGATGCTCCACAGTGGCTGGCTACATCTTTCATCCTTTGTGCTCTGGCAAACCATCCTGTAGGACCAACCAGGTGACTCCAATGCCACCCCCATCCCCCCCAAGGCCTGCAGAGGCCACCTTGGCTCTGCACACTCACCTTGGCTCTGCACACTCACGAGATGTTTACCCACAGCAACTGCAGGGACTGTGCAGAGCCATTCCCAGGCCTTAGGGTATTCTCCTTCTCAGGACCAGCCAGGCAGGGACAGACACTTCAAGCCATAACTGAATGACATGCACAGAAATGTTTTAAGATGAGAAAAGGCTGGAGAAAAGTGCAAGCTTTGCACTTTGATGCCCCTTTGATGATGCTCTGCATAGAAACATTGGCTCTGCTGAAGTTTGGCAACGAGCTGGAGATAAAACACAGTGCCTGGAACAAGGGGCTGAGAGGCTGCCTGGGTTGCATGGCACCTTCCTAAAATAGCCATGTGAGCTGGAGATAGGATGAAAAAACTGGCTCCTGCAGAGCATCAACTGACTTTCATGTAAGCCCCACCAGCTGGGCCAGTGAAAAAGTCTGGCACAGGAACAGCCCAAGTGCTCTCCTCACTGCAGGCACTGTGGCTTTGCAGGCCCATGTGCCAACAAACTTTCCATGCAACCCTCCTTCTCCCCATTTATTCTATTATTCCTCATTGCAGGAGATGGCAGATCTAAGGGACTCTTTCATTCACTCCACTGATGGCTTGTACAGGATGACAGGCACAGCCTCTTGGGGTCATTAGCAAGATCCCACTCACCAGAGCAGGTTGTGGGGCTCTGTAACTCATCCTCCTCTCCCAAAACCCTCAGAAATAATGATGAGCATGCTGTAATAAGACCCCCCAAAACTGAACAAAACCTAAGAACAGCACTAAATTAAAATCCAGGAAACAAATTAATTCAGTCTTCCTCAAAATGGTAAATCCATAACCCAGCCAGGAGTTAAAGCCCTCTGGCAAGAGCAAAATGTAAGCAGCAGAATTGCAGCTTCTTGCTCCTTACCATGAGTGTGCAATGTAAAAATCTCACCCCTCTCCTCCCCACGAGGAAATCCTGCTGTGTGGCTGCCTTTCCTGATGCTAGCCATGGTTTTTCCTGTACTTGCCTTGGCTCCATTCCACGTGGGCTTGCAGGGGTTGTTCACTGTGCACCAGCACAGGGATGAAAGTACTCAAGTGCACAGGCAGCACCAGCCCCTTTGCAGGAGGTAGAGGGAAGAACTGCTGCTGAAGTCTGGCTCTGCTGGCCCCAGACTTTCCAGCTGCCAAGCAGGACCCAGCCAGCATTTCACCTCTCCTGGCACTGCCAAAAGATCTCTCTGGCAGTGTTACCACAGATGCTGAGTCCCTCTGACAGAGGGGGAGAGGTTAGCTATCCTCTTGAAGGATACTCCTGCACCTTTATTGCAGGAGTATTCTCCTTAAAGGTGTCTCAAGCTGAAAATTGAACAGGTCACGTCATTCCAGGAGTGCTGACGTACCACTCCTGCCACTTTGCAGTGTATTTAAAACAAGAGCAAGAAAAGAATAGGCAGGCAACTCTACAGCTAATGCTATAAAAAAACTATCTGGAAAATTAATAGGAAACAATCAGTACAAATCTGCCACAAATATCAAGTCAATGAAATCCAACATCTGCTTTCCTTGGCAGCACACAGGCAGTAAATTCATGTCTGCTGGAGACACGCTGATCACCAGCAGTGCTGAGACACTGCAGGCAGGGCAGTACTGCACACAGCCCACAGGGTGGCTTGTTCCAGTGCAATCTCCTGGGAATCCAGGGGCAAAGGTATCCTATGGGATCAGAGTGCTTTCCTCATGCTACCTGACAGAACAAATGCTGCCCATGAAGGGGCACTGCCTGGAGGCAGCAGCATCTCTGTGCCTCAGTAAGCAGTGCCCACAGTGGGGCAGGACTGGCCACCCACCCTCCTGTGACCTGTGCTGACCTTTGCTCCTCAGCCAGGAGGCAAAGCAGTTAAGCTCCAGCTTCTTTGCTTAAGTCTCTACAACACAAACCTCCTCAGGGTTTATTCTGTGCAGAGCTTCTGGTAACTTTTCCTGAGTTTTACCTCACCCCAGAAGCCACCCCTGACCCACTCGAATGAACTCAGCTTTCCCTGTTACAGGAAGAGTTACAGAAGATGGAAAAATACACTTACAGAAAAGTAGTTTCACATCCCTGGAGACCCACACCCTGCCCTTGATGCCTTTTTGCCTCTCCCCAGCCCTGAAACTCTCCCCCATTTCTGATAGCTTTTCACAGGATGCTCCTCTGTCCCCTCCACCACCTCCCTGATCACCCCTGAGTTGGGTTTTTGAGGGAAGGCTCCCAAAGCAGTAGACACAGGCAGAGCAAGCCCTGACCAAGTAATTGCCATCCCCCCACAGGCAGCATCTCATCCTCTAAAGTCATCTTCAATCTCTTCTTGTCCTGCCCCATCCAGGTCCCTGTACCCAGCATCCCCCCCTGGACTTTTCCAGCTACTCATGCCTGGCAACAACCGTTCAGGAAACCCAGATACCAGCCTTGGACAGACCTCAGGGAAGAAGGAGATGAAAAATAATTTAATAAGAGAGCTAAAGCACAAGTCCTTTAAATCTGCAACTCTTTAAAATTGCAGTGAGCAAATAAATAAACCAAAGCTAAGTCACAACAGTGGGTATGAGCTGAAGCAGGCAGCAAGCAGCGTTTCTGTGGAGGCGAGGAGCCAACATTCCCAGTGCCAGCAGCTTGCCAGGCACCCAGGGGGGCTGATCCAGATGGTTCCACATTTCACTTTTAAAGCAAAACAAGTGCTTTGGATCAAAGGCTCTTTCTCAGCAGCCGTTACCCCCCAGCTCTGTGTGCACTGCTGCATCTCCAGGCCACCTCTTCACAAGGGTTTTTTGGGGGGTGAGAGGGGAGGGGACCTTAGGAGAAGATACTTAATAGTTGCCTGCTGAAAGGAGTTACTGTACCAGGCACCAACTGCCTTTCCTCGGGAGTCATGAATCTGTGCTTTGTTCTGGTTAAATCATATCTCAGAGCAGCCCATAAGGGTAATCTCTGAAAAGAGGTTTTCTCTCTAAACCAGAAGTTAGAGATCTTTGCTCCAGCTGCAGCAAACCTACCAGAATCCAGCTTGGATTTAGCTCTTTGCTAAAGGAGCCAAGGCAGCATTTACAACAAAGGCAGGAAAAAGCAGCTGTAAATGCTGGGATAAACAAGCAGCCCCTTATCTCCTCAATGGAGTGCAAAAGACGCAAAGAAATTTTTATGGACTGATCCTGCAAGGCGAAGAGAAGAGCAAGCAGAAAAGTTTCAGCCCCCCCCACCCCAAACTTTCTTTGCTCTGTGCTCCTTTCTGGCTCTCTGGGGCTCACAGCTCCAAGTTCTGCATGATGTTTAACTCAGGACACACTGCAGGAGCACTAAATAACATTATCTGTCACTGCTAAGCATCAGAAATTAAAATACAGCCTCTTACCTCCACATTACACACCCTGCTGGTTTAAATGGACTTGAGAAACCCAAGAAGTACTCCCAGCGTGTACACTCTAAGCCTTCATGTTTTCTGTACATTTGAGCTGGGGGAAGAAGGGAGACACGATCTGGACTTCTTCCGTTGCCATATAATCTGAAGGAAGTGACCTTCGCATTTGTTGCTTTGATTACAGACTCAGAAACAAAAGCCCTTCCAGAGTGAGTCAGGGGACACAAGGGGTTGAAACCGGATTGTTATAAATGGGAAAGCATTACAATTGTGGGTTGGTTTTAGGTTTGGTTTTTTTTTCCTGTCTGTGATATTAACCCCTTTATTATAAAACAAAACCGAATGAAAAACCAAGAGTTACTGACCAAAGGCATAGCACAGGTGCCAGTCCTGGGGCAATGAGACACCCTGGTGTGGGATCATGATCCTTGTGTCACAGCAATGGCTGAGGACCCCCATGCTGGCAGCTCTGTGCTCACTGGGAGCTGCCATCACCCCTCCCAGCTCCCCCACCCCACACACTCCTACCCAGGGACAGGAGGAGCCTCTGTGTAGAAACTTGGCACAGCACTAAAATTTCAAGCCATCCCCAGTCTGAACCCCTTGGAGCAAGGCTGAGCCCTGTGGCAGCAAGGGACCAACCCATCTGCAGGGATGCAGGGACAGAGATAACCAGAGCTTGTCTGCTCAGCACACCCACCCTCACCTCATAAACTGCCATCTGCACTGGACACCCCCAGGTACAGCTTTCCACTGGACTTCCCAAACTGCTTTCCAAAGCACAGGTCTGCTGCTCTGATGTGGGGTGCTGCCCTCTGGGGAGGGAACTGAGAGCGTGGACACAGCTCACACCCTTGGCCATCAATCTGAACTTGCTCCTGCTCCACAGGAGTGCACTTTGCTGCTGGGAGAGGAATAAATCATCTACCTGCTGTTCTGCTGCTCCTTTGCAGGCTGTTCTCTGTGTGCAAAACACTGAGTTCTACCCTGATTCCTTCCCCACTGGCACACCAACCCCTGAGGCTTCACACACCCCCCGGCTCTGACACAGCAGCACAAACTGTGTAACTGTGTCAGGCACAGCACAGGTGTCACACAGGCACAAAAACAACTCCCCTCAAAGAAAACTCAAACAACTGACACTGCTTTCACTGAAAATGAAAAAAAACAGCAACAAAGAAATGTAGAAATGTGCACCCAAATCCAGGATGCTGCAACTTCCAGAGTTCCAAGCCAATCTTCAGGCAGGTACACAAGAGGCATAAGGTCTTAAATTTACACATGCAGTTACTTCAAAAATCTGAATGCTCTTATTCAGTTACTTATGCTCTCAACTGAGCAGTCACTATGCACACAGAGGACAAACTATGAAGACTCTTCCAACCCTGTTTTTAAAATCCAGGGATTTATTTTAATTTTAAAAAATTAAGTTCAACACCTGGAACAAACTAACTTTCCTTGAATGAAATTTGAATTTGAAATATTTCTTTGAATAATGAAAACAGGTCAAACTTTGGACATCAACACCTCAGAGATGTGGCTCCCTCTCCTCAGAGGTCCTGAGGCCCCTTGGCCCAGCTGAAGTCCCCCAAACAGGAGGCTCTGTGCACAGTGTTTGAGGCCAACAACAGGTTCCATGAAGCAGTGTGTAAGGACAGAGCCTTCCCAGGGATGCTGGGAGAGAAGCAGCACTGCCTGGTCCACCCATCACACAGGGTGAGTCAGCCCTGCTCCCCTTGTCTCCCTAAATAACCACCAATCCAGACATCTCCAGAGGGCAGCTACCCCAGACACCTGGGATGCAGTGAGGTGCCAGAGGTGTCTCACCCTCCTTGTTTAATTCAGAAGAACCAGTTCTGATCAAATAACCATCCCTTAAATAGCTGCAGACAAAGAGTTCTCTTTTTTCCCAAAGTTATTTTGCAAAAGCCAATATTCTCAGAGTCATGAGACTACAAAAGCTTTCCACTCCATGCTCAGTATCACAGGTTTGATGAAAAAACCATAAGCTGGCCCCACATCAGGCAGGAGGGTGCCAGGTCAGGTCCAGCCAGCTGGTCCAGACTGCACCAGCAACTCAAGAGATGGCAGTGAGACAGTTTTGGGAGAGGATTTCAGAGCAACAAACTTGCATTTGTCTCCAAAACAGACTCCAAAGCCCCAAAAATAAGATGGAAAAGAGACAGTGAGTCATGTTTCCTTAGAGAAATGATGTGAAGGTTACCTGGGTGGTGCCAGCTTCTGCCCTGCTGGGATAACCACAGGGACAGGAATAGCTGGAGGAGGGAGAGCACAGCTCCTCAGAGGATCTGTGGCTTCCAAGCAAACACAGACCAAGGCTACATAATTCAGCTGTAAAGAGAACTTTTTTTAACTGAGAAAAATTAGAGTTTAAAAGAAAGACAGCACACCTGTAAGAGGTAGGAAGCTGTTGGGAGTTGAGCACAGGGAAATCTCTGCAACTCTGAGGCAAGAATGAGCTGAGTTTGGGGACAGCAGTGCCACAAGCCTTCACTGAAGGGTGGCCCTACAGGGAATGCAGCACACCCCAGACCCCCTAGCAAGATGAACAGATGCACTGAGCTTGATATGAGAGAGGAATTACTGCCACTTTCACTACGGCTTAAGAAACACCACCCTGCTCCAAACCTCACAGCCTCTGCCCAGCCCACACCTCCCTGCCTAGAAACCACTGGCCCAACCAAAGGTAAAGCCAGGATGCTCAGGAACCAGTAAATCACCAGCAGTGCCATGGGTGGAAGTGCAGTGACTTCTCCAGCCCCGTTGCCAGCTCTGCTGGCACCACACTCCTGTGCCTGATGGCCAGCAGGGAGATGCACACTGGGGCACCCATCCCAGGACAGCACCTACCCCACATCAGCTGGAAAAGCAACAGAAACATCACAGTCTTAATCCTAGCATTGCTTGGACTGCCAAAGATGACTTTTAATGGCTAAATCCAGCACATTCCAACTCTTCTCAGCTTGTTGATGACACTTGCTGTCCCCATCTCCTTCCCCAACACACCACTGATGCATGTTTGAATGAATGACAGATCAATTAGTGGGGAAAAGTGTACATGTGTATTTGTGTGTGGGAGGGTATTTAAGCTAATATATTCCAGCACTGATAGCTTTATCCTCTTTGCAGTCTCTGAGAATGAACTGGCCTCCATCTGTACAGAAGATTAGTAGAATTACTAATCACCAATTATGACTCAGAGGTTTTAAGAGCAATGCAGACTATACAAGGGCTGGCCTGATTTTCAGAAAATGAGGGGACAAAGATAGCACAGTGTTATTTTAAGCACACACAGTCCATCCAAGATCACAAAGCACTGCCAGCAAAAGGGGTGACAGAGAGACAAACACTCAGAAGGACAAAAACGAAGCTTGGAAAAACCAGCATGTGTCTGAAACACTTTTAATTTACCTTTTTCTACAGTTTATGTCCATCAGAGCAAGCTGGTCAACCTCTCTGCAAAGACCAGAATGGAGATTTATCCAGGCAAGCTCATACAGTGATACCTTTGTACAGGACTTTCTGCCTCTGAGAAGTGGCGCCAGCGACATTCGAAATCTAACGTATTTTGTGAGCTGAGTCACATCGTAGAGGAAAAATATTTATACAGACCCAAGTGGTTGGTGAATAGAAGGCACTGTTTGAAACTGGCACTGTGACACGCCGAAGGAAATGAGATTAAGTTCACAGTCTGGTTGTGAAGTTTGTCAGTGCGGGAAGAGAGAGAAGCCATAAAAAAAAAATCGTATTTTTGTTTGAATAAACTCTCTCAAACAGAAAACGCTGTATCATGAGCTCAGATGGAAATGTATCTGGCAGAGAGCTCTAGAAAGCTGCTGTTGGAAGTGTGAAGAGCCAAGTTTAACTCTAAGCTGTCAGGAGGCAATGCCCAGAGTCTGGTCTCAGCCCTCCTGAAGGCTTCCCCAAAGTCCCAGCCATGCGGACACCTCCACATGCCAGGTCTGGACATGATGGGAGTTCCAGCAGTGCCAAAGCTCTGCAGGTGACATACGAGCAGCATCACTGCAGTAGGTCAGATCCCTTCAAAAAGAAACAGCTGGATGAAAGCAGCCAGAGCAAAGCTCTTCCAGGGTAACCAGTATCCCCAGCGCACAAGTTTAAATCTTTGAAAGAACATATATTCAATGTCCTCTAAAAAGGTTTTCAAGCTGCCTTTGAAAAGCCCTGACCTGTAGGAACACCTGAGATGCTTCTGCTGAGCATCACTCCTGGGGTCTGTCTGGTGTGGAACAAAGTTCTGCCCTGACAACGCAGCCCCAGCTTTGTGCCCTCCCTCACCACTCCAGCACTGCTTTTCATCAATGTGAAAAGAGAAGGAAAAAAGGCATCTCAGTTTGCTGTCAGCATTTTTCATAATGGAAAGTTAAGGTATGGTAGCAGAGGAAGCATGGTGCTCACTATCCAAACCAACTACGTTAGCACTGGAGGAAACAGAAGTCACCCGCTTCCTCTCCCACCCCAGGTACCATGGGCCAGACAAATGTACAAAGCTGATTTATTGTGCTTCATCAGCAGCATTTTTTCACTTCACACAGAGGAAATGACCTTTCAGAGGTTAAAAAGCACTTTGTCCAAAAGCCTATACAAAAAGTTTACACTGTTATGCCATAATTTATCAGCTAATTACCAGTGCAATTGGTAATTTCAGTTACTCCTGAACTGCTTAATCACAGAGATGCCCCCATATCTGGCTGTGCATCCAGCAGATCAATCCTAACATGCCATTGTATTCTGCAGGGAGTTTGGGAACAGTTTTCCCAATTTCTTCACCACTTTGCATGGAGCAGACTGACTGACACACATTTAACCCCAACCCTAAACCACTCACTTGACCAGTTTTTAATTTTTAACTGCATCAATAAATAGACTTTGATGCCATGTCTCATTCCTGCTTAACCATACTGAGGAATCACTGTGTTGTGGGATGTACTGGTGGCAACTGGCATTGATATCTCAGAGGAAAACTTCATGTCAATACTCCAATGAAAACCAGGCCAGTGGTAATACAGGTAACTGAACCCAGGATAAATGTTGATTCTAGAAGTTTTTGGCCTTGCAGCTGCTTATTAATCTCATTTATATAAAAATTTCACTTACTTTTACTGCCCTATAATTAAATCTAAGGCAGGTGGCCTATAAACCCAGCATGTGGAGGGTCCTGCAGAAAACTTTCTTTGGGAATACTATCAGGACACCTAGAAATGCCATGCTGTTCCAGCTCAGGTATCAGGAGGGGCTCAGGAAGACCCCCTAAAGCCACAGCACTATGTGCCAGAGCTCCACAACAAAATACAGCCCTCACTCCTTTCTCTGGTAGGAAATGGGAACCCTTGAGTGAAGGTTTCTATGCTGAATTCTCATCCAGGAATTTTCCTGAGCCCTAACAGCCCCAATAATTCATACTGACTTGCTGCTGTTAGAAAAAAAGACCTGTGCCAGCTTTTCTATCAGCTGTCTCTGCAAATCTGTTATTTCTAGGACAGGCTTTAAATGCTCCCTGCCATGGACAAGACAGTGTTCCCTGGCACACAACCCAAGGGCTCAGAGAATCAACTCACACTGTGCAGCCCCTCCCCTCTTGAGGGTTTGGGGTTATTTCAGAGTGAAATGGGACACCCAGCAGTGCTCTGGCTCACAACCTCCTCCAGATGAACAGGCTCTGGGCAAGTAGGACATCACTTCTCTTTTGGCAGGTGGGACAGATGATGGGAAGCACCTGGAGCAAGGATCAGCTTGGGGAAGTGCCTGGGCTGGGGCTGAAGGTGCTGTGCTAGTGACCAGGTGAAACAACAGGTAAAACCTTGGCAAAGGTTTCCCACACACACAGAAACACAAAGGCTACGGAGAAGGAGACTGACAAAGGCTGGTTTGTGCTCGTTGGGGTGGGTTTTAGTTGTGCTTAAAGCTGCTAAGGCAGGTAAGGGCTTTACGCTGGCAGAGAGGATTTGAGCCTGCCCTGCCCCGTGACCACCTCTGCACCTGCCAGCTCCCAAACACAGCTGGGGACCCTGCTCAGGCACACAGAGGTGTTTGTGGCTCCTCCATGCTGAGACTCGAGCTCAGCTCTCCCACCTGAGGCTACCAAGCATTCTGTATTTTAAAAAGACTAAAAATCCCCCTCACCACAAGAACACACATAGCAGCCCAGGGAGAAGGAATCCTACTTGCTTTCCTTTCTCCACGAAAATGTACTGATGATTAAATAGAGACTTACTGGCAGCATCCAACTCACACAAAAATAGCCACTGGCCCACAAAACGTGATCCCCAAACACTGATCAAAGCAAACTGAGGCTTCCAGGGCTGATCAAAAGCACAAGGGTCTGTCACCTCACCCTTCCCTGCATGTCCCTTGCATGCAGCTCAGTGGACTAAGTTCTGCCTGGTGTCCTGATCTGTCACATCTGGCACAGTCCAGGGAGCCCTCAGAGAGGGGAAAAGCCTACATTTAACCAAAAGAACCTCTGTATGAAACCCATGGAATTCTTCATATCTGGAATATGAATGCAAAGGAGCTACGAAATATGAGTATTCTCCATGAAGCCAAGATGGGAAATGTTAAGCACCTGTCCAGGAGTCAATTTTACTAAGAACACAGGGCAAAAAGGTGTCTCCATGTGTCTGCAATAACTACAGGACTTCTGGGGCAAAATCTGAGAGGACAAACAGCATCCATGGCAGGTAGGAGTGCTGCTATACCCTTTTTACAAAGAACAGAGGAAAACAATTTGCTCAAGACAATGCAGAATCTGTGATAATGATGGGACACAAAATCTCACACCCAAGATTAGAGTCCTGTCCCACAGACACTGCAACATCCACTTCCTCAGAGAAACAACCCCATGGAATACTCTGCACTGCTTGTGTTGCTCCACTGAGCCTGAGGTGAAGAAACGTAACCCAGGGTGGCTCAGAGCTCCTCCCTGTATGCAAGGGTCACCCAGCCACTGTCTCTAGCTGTTTCCATAGCTTGAAGTGCTTAAAAAGTTAAAAAAAACCCATTTGATTCAGGCTTTTGCAGGGCTCTGGTATCTGAGCAGTTGGGTGACTTTTAATGCTGTGTGCTCAGTCCTGCACTCACTGGACTCAGCCAGAGGTTTGAGCAGCTGAGAGCCAAGACTTCAGCACAAAAAGCCAAGTGTTACACAACCCAACAAGGAAGAGCTGCAGGGCATCTTTCAGCCATCCCACTTTAATACACCCCAAATTACCACTAGCAAATTCCTGATGTTAAAATATGAGCATTGCCTTGCTCCTGCCAGGTTTCACCTCCCAGGGAAGACTCTCAGAGCAGCAAGTGGGGAGCAACAGGTCCCTGCATGTCCCCAGCAGGACAAGAGGGGAAGGGGCACTTCCCTGGCAGGATGAGAGAAGGACCAATCTCCTCTTTTCACCCATTTTCACATCCCCACTTTCAGACACAGGCACATGTCAGTGATGCTTTTCATAGAGAAAACACAAGACAAAGCAACCACTAGCATACAGTAAATTTGGGCAGAGATACAGTTACACTTTCTTTTGAAAAAATCTCTTTTCACCTCAAGCCAGCCATCAGAGTATGGCAGCTGAACAGGCTGAATACAGCTGTTGTCAGAGCTGGTCCTCACCGAGCCTTTATTCCAGCCTTGGAGGGATGGGTTTTACCTCCATGGGGATGCAGGGGAGAGGGAAGGCAGTCTAAGCTGCATGCTCTTTATGTGAATGGACTCTAAAAATAACACCCACACAGCACAGGTGTAGCTGGATTTTACTTAGAGAGGAAGAAGAGAGTCAAGGCTGCATCCTACCACATTCCTACAGGTCAATAAAGGTGGGCAAAAGAAGAGCAATGACAGCTTTACTCCTGCATTCCCTAACTAGTCATGATCCATACATGGATCCATATCCACAGTGACACCTGTGTCAGGCACACCACACAGTGTTTCCATACATGATCTGCCCAAGTCAAGCACTTGTACATCTACCACTGTAAAGCTGCTCTCCCACTCCTGAGCCTCCTCTAAAGCTAAATACCAACAGATCCCTTTAGGATTAAACAGGCACAGATGTCCTGTTAGCACGACTTTCCCCTGGAAGTTGCATCCTGGTGGCTCTGGGGAGCTGTTTGTTACGAGCTGTGTCATTTTTTTGTATTGCAACACACCAGGGAGAGGGGAGAAGCCGCTTTGAAATATTCACCCTGATGTAGCAAACACACAGTGATGCTGAGAGCAGCCATGCAACGCAAGTCCACATGCGAGACAGAAATACAGACACACAAATAAATAGCTGCCAGCAAAAACAGACTCGAAAAAGAGTGACACCACCCTCACTGCAACTGGACACCACAATGACTGCAAGTACAGGGCTGTGTTTCCTGCCTGCAAGAAGGGGAGCCCCCCAATTGCCACTCCAGGACTCACTGCATCCCTCCCAAGCAGCAATCCCTCTGCCATGCAAAGGACTATCACCTTACAAGCTGCCGCTATTCAGTGACACAAACACAGCAGAAAAAGCCACAGCCAGTCTCTCCCATGGGAGCATCGTGCCCCGAGGGCACAGGCAGAGAGGAGCTCCCGGAGCTCCGTCCCCAGATCCCGAGGAGGAGGATGGTGACAGCAGCAAGAGCAGCTCCCAGGGGGTGTTATATGGAGAGCAGCTGATTGCCAAAACACTTGTAGAATGTCTGACTGCTAAAACATATTTGGCACAGAAAACATCTCCCCCAAACCCTGAATTCAGGCACAGAGCCGGCACTTTGAAAGCAATACCGGGACCAGAGGCAGGTTCAGGACCCTCTGAGCACATTCCCATCGCTGCCTCGATGCTCCTCACCCCGTCCCAGCCCGGAGAGAGAAGACGCACCCAGCCAGGTGCCGGGATGCTGTTCCAAGGAAAAGCTGGGACGATGAGCTGGGATTTGGTTTTTTTTTTTTTTACCTGGTAGACATCGCGGAGGCCACACCAGGCTCGCAGCGCCTGCCGGCACGCCCGCAGCCGGGCCGCGTACCACCGCCGCAGCGCTGCCACCGTCACCGTCCACACGAAGCGGCTGCCGCTGAACAGCAGATCCTCCACCCCGCACATGAACACCGAAGCCATGAGCCGCTCCGCTGGGAACACGAACCCCCCGGCCCGGCTGGCTGCCGCTGCCTGCTGTCGCTGCCTCGCTCAGACGCCTGGCATCAGGCTGGCCGGCTTTATTGGGCGGGCGGCGGGCAGGGGTGTTGCACAGAGCCAGGGTCAAGCCTTCCAACAAACTCCTCTTTCACGGCGCTTCCTGGGCAGATTCCCAGGCATGCCCCGGCTCCTGACGCCCAGCCAGCGGCTGCAGTAGCTCAGCCCGACCAGCAGCTCACACAGCAGCCTTGTCCTTAGCAGCTTATATAAAGCTCTGTTAAGCTCCAGTAGCTAGCACTATGTTTTCTAATTAAATTTTAACCCTTTTGCCATACGCCCTGACAACAAGCCCGTTGAGATGCTGCAGAAGGAGGGGAAGGCGCTCGCAGGCGTTCAGCGCTGCCGCACTTGAGTGAGCTGGGCAGGCGCTCCACACACGAATCCCGAGCTGTCTGCCTCCAACACCTCATTATCCGCTACACGGGGAACAAAGCTGTCATCGTTTTCTCCCGGCTGAGCCTGTGCTCAAATTATACAGTAGAAATCCTACTGGAAAAAGGCACTTCTGGGAACCACCAAGTGGAGGGAAGCAGGGATGGGGAGGAATCGGTCCTGCAGAAATGGAATAGCTGGGAAGAGACCTTAAAGTTCATATTGTTCCAAACCCCCTGCTATGGGCAGGGACACCTTCCACTAGACCAGGTTACTCAGAGCCCCATCCAGCCTGGCTTTGAACACAACTTGTGCCAGTGCCTCATACTAAAACAGATGCACTAACTTCTCTTCCAGCTCTGATTGTGGCAAATACCGACAGCACAGAGCCATCCCTCTGTTCAACACTTCTCCTTTGCTTGTTGCATCATATGGGTAAAACACCCAAAACGTGCTAGAGAGATGATCTGCTGTACTCTTAAACTAACTCCATTAACACAGCACCTGCTGCATGAGGAAAAACAAAGCTGGGCATTGCAGCCGAGCTCTTCACAACAGCCCACAGCAAATAAACACTGCAATAATAACCCACAAGAGACTCCAGCCTTGCCTCGAGCCAGTTTAAAATTACACAGCACCCTGCCCCTTCTGGGGCTTTAAGTGTTAAAGCTGCCAAGCCAAACCTTCCATTTGAGCGCTCTTCCCTACTATAAGCTAAGAGAGGGTGGAAGACAAAGGATGATTAAAATTTTTTAAACCCCCCCACAGAGGATTTGACACTTTCTAAGCTTTTTGGGACAGAAGCTGAGGGAAGCCCAACATGCTACCATCAACACCTTGTTGAAGCCACTATTCAAGGAGCAGATTTTTGGCTAAAATCATCAGCAAGGCTGTCCTGTAAGAGTAAACTCTTGTGCAGTGCAGTGAACGGAAAGGGGCAGGAGCAGCTTGCACACAGGCTGGGTGGGAGAGCTAAATCCCACGGCATTGCTGGCAGTGCTTCCCCAAGCCTGCCCATCTCAAATTCCTCACGGGAGGAAGACACCTGAGTGCCCACAGCACAATGGAAGTCCTCACAAACCCCACTTCATTCCTTTTTCACCAACCTGCTCCGAACTGCAGGAGCTCGCACGCCGAGAGCGCCGCTGTGGCAGCTGGGTGATGTAATTCTGCAGACAGATGACTGCCTGCCTGTTGGAGACAGGCTTTGGACCTGTGTCTCCAGGATCACCCTCTTCCCTTTCATGCATAACAGAGTGAAAGCAGCCCCGGTCCTCTTGCTGCTGGGCACAGCCTTTGCTGTGCTGCTGCCAGGGAGTTTCGGTCGCTCCGAGTCTTGCTTTCACATGGGGGAAACAACAACCGTGTTTCAAATGGGTAAGGAGCTGCTACAAAGCGAGCTGAAACAGAGGAGGATATGGCTTCTTGTAACAAGAGACAAGCAAAGATTTGGGCTCTACATTGAAATCCAGCATCCATATTTCCACTCCAAGGGTTTTATCATCCCCTGGAATAACTTAGAGCCTGTAGCTACAAAGAAAGTCTTCCTTCTCCTCCCCCAGTGCTGCCCACCACTGTGTTTAGAGGACTTTGACAGCAATCCACAGGTACTAAATAGAAAAGGTTTCACTCTTCCATGGGGAGAGAGTGATGACAAGTATCTGTGGGGTTATTCCAATAACCTGAGCCAGTACCGGTGCCAGGCTTGGCAGCAGGGAATTGCCATTCCCTCACAGAACACTGCTTTGGAGAGGAATCAGCCAGGAAAATCTCCAATGGCATCCGTTCACTGCGGTCAAGTCATATCCAAATTTAAACACAGAGATAAAAAAAAAATTCCAGTTTTCAAGTGCCATTTCTAAAAGAAAAGAAAAGGACCCTTGTAGCTAAAGAAACAGTGCACAGAACTGTCCTGAGCCAGGAAAATCCAACCAATCACTAGGAAAAGTTTACGTGGTTTTGTGCTATGCCTGCTGCCCTCAGTGCCTTTTTGTTTTGCCTTTTTTCCGTCCATTGCCTAACTAGATTGAAAAATAAGGATGATGATTTTCTCCTTTAACAAAGCACAGCAGATTTGTGCTAGGTTTTTTTGGTTTTGGGTTTGTTTGCATGTTTAGTTTTTTCAACTCTTCTATGATCCATGGTATCTTTACTTACTTACTTACATAACTTACATGTTCTGCACAGTTTTTCTTTATGCTTCACAAGCTCCTGTGAGCCTGAGCAATGGCCTCAGATGCTCCATCTCAGAAGGCAGAGCCAGAGGTACTCAGGCCTTCCCTCCTCAGTGCTCCCAGCTGCTTTTCCCATCAATATTCCCCTGACCTTGTGCAGGCTTTATGCTCCTACAGCAAAGTTACAGCTCCATGGGTAGGCTGGAGCAAGGCAAGAACGTTCTCTCCACCTTCATTCAAGGCACACGGACTTCAAGTCCAGTCTCATGAACAGAAAATTCACCCATTTTTTCATCCCTTTGACAGATGGAGTAGGTGATAAAACAAATAATAATTAAGTCCCATCTGGACTTCGCCCTCCCAGCTGACTCAAGTACAGGAGTGCACTGTCCCTTGAACCTGGATAGTGTTAAATACACACAGAAATAAAAAGAGCAAAGGAAGTTCGTGATGCAAAGAGCAGCTAAAAGCAATTTAGGATAATTTTGGTGGAGTTACATGCAGCTGATGAATTATCCATTCACATCAGTCTTAGTCTTTTATTGACTTCCACTCTAAGAACCTGATTGCATGTGGGTTAGTTTGAAATACCTAAAAAGTAGCCAAGCTCCTTAGAGTCAGAACAGAAAACGAAATTCAGCAAGGGAAAGCCAGCAGGATAAATACCCAGGTGGTTTCCAAAGGCTGTGCCTTTGGAAAGACATATTTCTATTCTGTGAGGAGAAGGAGGGGGAGAGAGCGATCTCAGAAAATGTCTTTGTAGATATATGTATCACTGTCAGGGGAGCAGAAGAGACAGCTACTGCAGATCTGTTTGATGTACAGTCATATGAACAACACAGCATTCATTGCTGATAAGGAATAAGCCTACACAACAGTGATCTAAAGAGAATGTCACTTTAAAAGGCAACAGAAAACTTGATGTGTGGCAGACTCATGCTTCTCCTCACGTTATTGACTGCAGATCCAGAATAATGAGTAATAAAAAGAACAAAGGTTTGCTACCAATATAATAGGAAAAGATGATCCCAAGTGGATTCTCAGGCCTCCTTGCATGTTATCTTCCATGCCAAAATTAATGGAACAAGGCTTAGTTGAATTTCTGCTCCTCTGTTCTAAGTTGCTCATATGAAGTTCAAATGAATGAAGATTTCATCTGCCTGTGAGGCCAGAGGACAAGAGCTTCAATCTGCTTTTGAATCTACAACACAGTATTGCTCCTAGATAGGACTTTTGATTAGGCATACAGGAAAGGACACACACACACACAAAGTCCCGGGTGACAGCTAATGAAATTAAAGCTTTGATCATTTTCAGTCTCTGAACTGTCCACAAAAAAGGTGAGTTATTGTGCAGATGCATAAGATGCCTAATTCTGCAGTCTCACAGATATCTGTGCTGATCAGAGCTTCAAAACATGCTCTAATCCATAATCTGCACTCATATTGATTACACCTGATTGCAGCCAGTATTTGTAACATTCTGTAGAGCGAGCAGTAAAATCCAGGGAACACAAAAGAAACCCCACAGAGAGCCCTCACAAAGTTATGAGAGACAGTTCTGTTTCATGGCACACACCACTATTGACATCTGCTGTTACCTTAACTCCCAGAGCTCCAGCCCTCAAGCCCTGACCCCCTGGGTGGGCTCAGGGCGATGAGAAGCATCACTGAGGTCCGTGCTAGAACCCAAAAACCTCATTGTCCTCTCAATTCCCACCGGGAACCAGCTGCAGCCCCACTTCATCCTGCTTCACCCAGATGTGTTTCTCCTTTCTGTACAAATCTCTGCGCAGATCTGCATGAAAATCTTCCCATTTTGCTCAAGTTAGAAGCCAAGAGCACACAATTACACTGCCTTTAAAAATAAACTTAAGAACTGTTCAAAGGTGCTGCTTTGTAGGCGGTTTCATGAGCATGAACAACAGGATTACTTGGGAATTAGGACTTTCAGACAATGCTGAAGGCTGCATATCCCCTACAACTTTATTTTTTAAATTCCTGCCAAGGAAGCCAAGTCTGTCAAGCTGTGAGCATTAATGCAATTAACCCCAAATAAAGACAAAGTGACTTTTCAAAAATCGGTTTTGCTACACTCTGGCCCTTAATTACCAACTTAAATATGAAGTGAAATGCAGACATTGGGCACCCTCTCTTTGATGTTCTAACCTCTCATACATAAGATGCTTAAGCAGCAGCACCAGTGCACAGGATAAGTCTGTAATCCAACCTGCTCTGATTGAGAGTTTTTGATGCAAGATTCAACTTCTGGTAAAAGTGTTTGCAAACCAATTTGGTTCCTTGAGATTATCAAAAAGAATTAATCATAATGTGCCTCTAACTAACCTACTTAATCCTTGGTAATAGCACAAATTTGGGGACCTCTCAGAAATTAAGTCTACACTTCCACAAAGATTTATTTACTGTCACTCACATTATCAAACTTTAATTTAGAAAGAATGAAAGGGCCCTGCTACTCTCCTTTAAGGCTAACAACAGCATCCAGTGTAGCTATTGATTTATTGGGTTCTACACTGGGAATTTCAATTCCCAGCTTTTGCCCAGTGAAATGCACCTATGTCAAGTGCATCACCTGATGTAGCTGAAAGCCACAACTACACCCAAAATGATCCACAGCTCCAGAGAGAGGATGATACCTAATGCTCTCCTCTCTGGATGAGGCACAGCCTCTAATAAGCTTATTTAACAGCAGCCTTACATATCTCTAAATGAGGTGCTGATGTTTTCCCTCCTCTCACAGAGCCTGGGCTGTATTATATTGCTCTGCACTCATAATATAAACATAACACCGTGATGAACACATTTTTAAAGATTAACAGCCACTGTGCCAGAAACACGAATTTCCTGCAGTCTGGATTCCATAGTAAACTAATTAGCACTTCACATCAGAAATGAAGTGCCACAGTCTTTTAACTTTATAAATGATTAAGCAGCTGCTGTCTGATTCCTCAAACAGCAAATTTCATACCTGCCATACCCAGAACTACAAAATCAGGTCAGGTTCAAAACAAGCAGCAGATGCTCCAGTTTCACGAGTCAGGGTTTATCATCTTGCACTACCACACTATCACCATCAGAACAACATCACCCAGTTTCCAGAACACAAACCTAGTTCCTCCAGTACCCTATGGCCAGTGCAGCAGGGCTGTAATTTGGCACAGCTCCACTGGCTTCAGTGAAACCTCACGTGTCCTTGTGGGGATGTTCAAGGAGGCTACGTGACATCTGGCAGCAGGACTTCTAATGCAGGTCACTATTAACATATACCTACATAGAAATTGTATTTAAATTTTTATAATCATGTATTTCTAAGGCACGAGAACTTTACAGCCTCAAAGTCAGTTTGCAGTGAAAAGATACCAGGCAGGGAGAAACACCAGCCCAGACTTGTGGGGAAAGAAGGATGAGGAAATGGGAGAAAAGAGTTTGGTCTCCAGCTGAAAGAGGATTTGTCTCTATCACACACAACAGAACCTGTGAATGCTTTCCAAACATGTTTATGTCCTTTCTCAGCTGCGTGGGTGATGGCCAGCAGAGCAGGATGGGACCAGCAGGAATGCTGACATCTACCCAGCCACCAGCACCACTGTCTGCACCTCTCTGGGCACAGAGACCTGCCCAGGGACACAGCACAGCAGGTCAGGATGTGACACTGCCTTCCCTGCTCCAGGATGGGGCAGGACCCTGGAAAACCACCCTCCTGTTCTCTGCTTTATGGGAAGGGCTTCCTTCTCAAGGAAAGCTCCTTCAGGAGGGGAGAGTCATTGCCAGTGGCATGGGAAACCATCCTGCACTTGGTGCTACTCCCAAGTCACATCTGGAGGAAATGAGAGATCAACCAGCACAGGGTGGAAACGTGGAGCATCCTCAGAGCTGCAGAGATTGGCACCACCACCACCCCCCAGAGAGGGCTTCACCCAGAGCCTCCCTGAGACAGAGCTGCCAGAGGAAATGATTCACTCCCACCAACCCCTGTGAGAGGAGGAGTCCCCAGCCCCTAGCTCAGGGCTGTCCTTCTGGGAAGCATCCATGGGAAGTGATGGCACAGGGGGGAGAGACTGTGGCTGCCTTTGCAAGCTGGGGCAGGAAAAGCCATTTCTCTCCAAGCTACTGATTTCACCTACCTGAAGGTGCTGATTTCACCTCACTGCTTCCTAACTAGGTTCCAGCCCAGCAGCAGGTCACTCTCATTCCCATGCAGGCTGTGAGCCTCCTACCCCAATACCAGGCCTCAGAGATGGTCCCCAAGCCTGAGAGGAGACAAGGAGCCTCCAAAGAGGGACTGAGACCCTGCAGAGCAAAGGGACAAGCAGCTATCACACCCCATGCAAATAAATTATAGAAAGAGACACCCTCTACATCTCCAGTCTCAGTGGTCCTGTACCTCTACCTCCCCCAAACTGGCAGGGGGGAGTATAATAAAGTGCACAAAATACTTTCAACATCCAAATTATGGAGGCAAAACTATAACGTCTTCTGTGCCCCGACACACCACGCTGACAAAATTTCTACCTCCTGTGCCCAGGTGAGTCAGCACAGTCCCTTCAGCTCCCACCCAGACCTGCTGCAGCAGTTTCCCAGCAGCTGGGGCAGTGCCAAATCCCTCTCTGTGGCTGGACACTCCTCCTGGCCATCGCCTTGCTGGAGCCATGGAATGCTTCAGGGTCTTATCAGAGAAGTGGCAGGTTCAAAGTCCAAAGGACCAAAGGGTTCCAGGCAGGTGACACATCCAGCTTCACTGGTTTGTCCCACACTCCCCTGGCAGCAGGAGGGTTTCCTTCCCAGCTCTGGTCACTCAGGTGGACACCATGCTCCCCAACAGGTGCCACACCTGCTCAGCTTCCCTCAGGCACCACGATGGATGCTGCCATTGCCCTGCTAATGTCCCAGACAAAAATGGGGCAGCGTCTCCTTCATTTTGAGCTGTCAAGGAGTATTAAAGGGAGCCTGGAGAAGCCAGGTAATTACTTCTGGATGAAGTATTTCACAGTAGGTAGAAGTACGTGAGGAGCGTGAAAAACCACGGCTGCCCCAGCTTTATGATTATTTTATAGCCTCATTAATCTGTGGCAAATGGGGCAGAATTAGTACATAACCTAAATACTGGGCAGAGATCTACAGCTCTCTAAGAGGAAGCATAAATGAGATAGTAAAGTTTCAGCATTTTGCATGATATATATGGACACAAAGACAAAAATAAGAACCCAAACCTACCAGCTTCCTGACAAGAATCTTTTAAAGAGTGAGAATAAATGATATCTAACTCTTATAATTATATCCTCAGTGCATTCATTCTCTTAGGATGAGTAACTCAGGATGCTGTAGCCTCCAGAAAAATCATGACTCAGAGCAATGCCCTGCCCTTGATTAGACTTCATGGGTCATGCCTAGCCCAGGGAAGGTGCACCTAGGAAAGGACTTGCCCTTCCCTATGTACCTGCTCAGATGACAGAATTCAGATCACTGCATTCCATCTAACATGAACCAAGACAACATCTTGGATGCTTTAGTGCTGCTTCTCCCTATCCCCAGTTCCAGGCCACAAACCCAGCAGAGCAGGATTCACTCCTGTGTCCATTCAGGATTTGGCACAGCAGAGCACCAATACTGATACAAGCATTCCATAAATAAAATCCTTATTTAAAGTACCCCATCCCCACGGCTGCTGGCTGGCAGGGGCTGGCAGGGATGAGGGCAGCATCACAGCACAGCAGCTGATGCTCTCCCAGGGCCACCAGCACTCACTTCATCTCCCCCAGGCCCCAGCCCCACCACTCCAGCATGCCCAGGAGAATGTCCCTGGGGACATTTTTATCTGGGACTTGATCCTGCACAACCTGAAGATGACAGATCTTGCTGCACCTGCTATAGGTGAGGTCAGTTCAGATCCTTTCGAGGCAGAGCTGTGCATTTTCCCAGCCAGGGGAGAATCACTAACCAGTGGAAAGAGAGAGCACTTGTTAATGGAAGAGGCAAAAAGAAATTGGTCCTGTAAGTCTATATAATAAATTGCCAGCACTTTCGGTGTGATGGACTGATGTTTTCTGTGAACACAGGTCTACTGCAATTACACTTCCAAATCTGGGAAACACAAAAACAACATTTCACAATGTCTCATCTGTTGCTACAACAATTAGTGCCTCATTTTATTAATGAAGTACCTGTACAGTGCTCATTTGCCAGCTCTGGACAATTAAATGGGCAATAACCATCTAAAATTTGAAAGGAGGCAGGCTGGGATGTCTTGTTGTTAGACCAGATGAGCTCTGGTGTAAAGCATCTCTTGAAGGTGACCCTGGGTTCAGGGTGTTTGGCTGTGGAGAAGGAAACAAGTTGAGCAGCTCATGGCATTTTCCCAAAGAGGGGTCACTTGGTGGTTGTGGGGGTGCAAGGAGCAGCTGATCCAAAGCAGAAGGGGAAAGACTGAAAGGATGTTTTCATCCTCACAAGGCATCCAAAACAAACAAGCAGCATGCCATGGGCTTGATCCAAAGCCCATTGAAACAGTGGAAAGGCTCCAGCTGCCCTCAATGGTCTCACGGGGGGGCCGGGCATGCCTTGGGAGCCCCACGCGCTGCCCCACCAACAAACACACCAACCCCAGTGGGGGCTCTCCACCTCCTGCAGCTCCTCCTGCCACTCTCAGTCCCAGCAGGCATTTTGCAGTCATTAGCTATTCAAGCCACCCAACTTATATTAAATATACTTACATAAAAATCACATTTTTTTTCTACCCAGCCCCAGGAACTCATACAGGTCGTGAATCCATTGCTGATGTGGCCCACAAGACCTGCACCAAAAACCTGAACCATAACTCTGCTTCTGTGCTTCACAAGGCTCCTTCTGGAGCCACCACACAGGTCAGTCCTCCTTCAGTTGCCACCCTCGTGTTTGACCTGGAGCTCAGGAGCTGGACAAGAAATCTGCACTGATAATTCCAAGTTCTCCTCACCAAGAGGGGTCAAGTTCAGACAACACATTTTGCACGTTCAAGCTGAGCAAACCTCCTTCAAAAGCCACGAGTCCTGACCCAATTTTCCCTCTCTTTTAATGAAGAAATCACCAAGAGAAAGCAAAGCCTGACGCCAGCAGCGGGATCAGATGCCACAGGGTGGGAGCATGGGCAGGGTGGCAGCAGTGACGTTGGGAAATGTCAGAAACACAAACAATGAGAAAGGAAGAGGGAGGGAAAGGCGGAGGGGATGGCTGGGATGGCCATGGGGGCTGTGGCCTCGGCTGAATCAGCCCGCTGAGGTCAGCAGGAAACAGGGTGAGGTGCTGGGCACAGAGCCTTGTCCCTGCCAGGTGAGGTTCAGCCACAGCTCGCCCCGTTGTCACAGCCACACCTGACACACGGGGCACAGCAACTCCCCCCTGCCAGCACATCTGTCCCCACAGCTGGTGGCCATGGCCAGATCCACAGGAAAAACTGTGCAACCCCTTCTGCCAGTACTTGTGGAGGGTGAGGACAAGGGTGCAGAGGCAGGGGTGTTACCTCAGCCCACAACTCAGAGTCACTCACTTTGTGGCTAACTGGGGAGAACAGAAGGGGAGAGGCAATGGTCAAGCCCATTCTCCCATTTTGCCAAAGGACTGTTGATAAAACAGGCTGTTAAAACTCAATATACTTTGGATCCAGTGTTTTGTTCTGGTTTTTAACTTTTCCCTCATCACCTTGGCAAAAAGGGAAGCAGAGCAGACATGCTGAGAGTGGGGCTTTAGCCCAGCCAGGCTCCCCACAGTTTCCTAATCTCTCCTCTGGCTGTCCCCATGAACTCCCCAATGGGGATCAATCTGAGACCATTCATAGACTTTAAAAGTTATTCCTGCTATAATGGGCACAAATGAGAATTCTGCATTTGTTAACAATTATCCCAGGCAATAACTTCAGTCTCCCCCTCGCTTCCAATGGAAACAATGAAGGACTGAGTAGTACCTGTTGGCAGAGAAATTTTTAAATAGATGGATAAAAGGGGCTAAAATGGTTTCCTAAAAGAAGAAATCCCATTGCTTCCCTCTCCCTGGCCCCTTGGGATGTAAAGCCCTTGAAAACTGCCCTTGCCATTATCAGAGCTGTGATTCAATCAGCATTTCATGGTCCTAATTAACGGGTATTTGTTTTCATGGGTGTGATTCCTCACTTGCCAGGACTGCAGAATTATAATGCATTTTTCCCTTCCTCCTTGGAGAGGACATGAGACCTTAGGCAGGGAAAGGAAGCCATTTGGAGCAGGAAGAGGATGCTTGCAAGTAGAGCTGGGGTGCTTACATTAGGCCCTTTCGGAGGTCAGAGGATCAAACTGACTTTTTTTTTTACAAGTCTGCTGTTCTCATTCACATGAATGGGCAAAATTGTAGCACAAAAAGCCCTTTGCCTGCCTGTGGGAGCAGGTCACCGTGCTGGAGGATGCTTCCCAGAAACCTGACTCCCACCTGTGCACATGGCTGGAAGGGGACAGGAGACATCCAGCCCAGGGAAACCAGAGCACCTGGTCCTCCTCTCCCTACAGTTCTACATCAGGAGGAAGGAGAACTTTCAGCTACTTCTGGACCCTGCTACTCCCAGATTCATTCCCTCCTGCCCCATATACCTGTTCCTCAAGGCAGGCAGTAGCTTTTGGGTGGGAATAACTCCAGGACTAGGGTTTTGGAGGGTAAAGAAAGCACAGCTGAAGGCTGAAAGGGGTTCTAATGTCCCACAGGCTGCCTGCAGAGACAGTAACATTGCTCCTTAGGGGCGCAGAGAGAGGGGACTGTCCCCCCCAACCACAGCCCTGTCCTTCCCACCCTCCCCAGGCACCCAGTAGCCTTGGCAGGGACATGGGGATATCTGTCCCTTCTGCACAGAGACACCAAGCTCCTTCAACACACAACTAACTCATGGCTAGAATTCACACAGGAGGGGAAAATAAATTCTGGGGTTCAAGAACAAATCTAGCTGGTGCTACATTTTCAAATCCCCAGGGAGTTAAAAAAACTATAAAAAGAATTACATTGAACATCCTTCCCCCCTTCCCCTGCTGCTGAATGTTAAATCAAGTCATGGCTCCCCCCACCAAGAACACGGCAGCCACGGGAATACAATTCCTGCTTCTGTATTGCTCAGTGATGCATTGGCCTTACAGCAGGTAAAACTGTAGCACAGCACCATCTGTTTCCCAATATGCTTGCTGCCAGCTTCCATTGCAGGGATTTACTGCCTTAGCCCCTCCAAGGCAGAGCTGAGCTGTTGGGCAGAGCGTCTGTCACAAGAGAAAGGGATCTGTCACCTGCCCACTGCCTATCTGGGACACAACCTACTGAAAGGTGGGGACGGAACATTTATTTTCTGTCACACAGCACAGGCTCACAGTGCCAGCTCCAGTGAATAGCCCTTGATGATGCTACACATCCCCAAAATATTGCAAGGGAAGGCACATTTTCCAGCTGTTTGTGCCTTGTGCCAGAGCACATTTAGATCAGCAATTTCTCTTCTAAATATTCCGAGGGTTGCTGCAGATTTTCCACTATGATTAAGTAGAAGGAGAAAAGCAGCCAGCAGTTTCACATCTTTAGACTGAAATTTAAGGGACTTGTACACAAGTACTTGTGAAAGCCTCAGACATCAGTCAGGCAGCTTCCAACTTCTTGTGTGCAATGGTTTCAGGCAGATCTCAAACAGTGACCAGAGCACCAGGGAGCTCAGTACAGAGCAGACCCCAAGGGTGACTGTCCCCAGAGGGAGCTCAGGGGGGGTCAGGCCCCAGTGCTGGGGGTGCAGAGCCCTCCCAGGGCTGCCCCATCTGCAGCTCCCTTGAGCTACTCCTGGACCTGGCAGGCAACAGAGCAAAGCCCACACTCCAGCTCGACCCAAATTGCTGCTGTTCTGCCTGCAGAGCAGCTGGTGGGGCTCTGTGCTCAGCAAGGGGAGCAGAGCCCTCGGCAGCTGGAGCAGCTCTGGCTGTTTTGGGGCTGTGAGGTTCTGGTACAGGTTCCAGCACCTGGCCCAAGTCAGGACAGCATTCCCACATGGTTAAGCCTCCATCCCCTCAACACCCATGGTCAACATCACGTCCAAATGGACAGCTGACCCACCAGCCAGCCCAGCGTCAGGAACCACACCAGGAGCAGGTCTGCCACGAGGAACACCCACGCAAAATAAACTTGGGAGAACCCTCTGAATACCCTTCATGCTTGTTACTTCTAATCCAAACTCCAGGAGCACTTCACCAACCACAGGGACACCCCCCCCAACTCCTAAGGTGGTAACAGTCTCCCAGGTTCAATTAACTCATCAACTCAAAGAAGTTCCTCTCACCTGAGACTCAGGAGACAGGCACCTCCTGGAAGGGAAAGCTGCTTGCACACCTCACCCTCTGCCACACGCCATAAAATTCTCCTTAACCTGTATCCAGGTACTGTGCTCAGCCCCCCGACCTTGGCTTGGGTCTTCTGCACAGCCTTGCTCAGGTGGCTGTCGCTGGCCAAAGGCTGCTGGCCACTCACCAGGGCACCCAAGCTGGTGGCTGCAGGCAGGGGAATTCCTGCAGCACCGGGAGAAGTGGCCAAGCACCTCCCAGGGCAGCCGGGACAAGAGAGCGCCTGCCAGCAGACGAAAGCAATGAGCAAACTGGTTCAGCCT
The DNA here is from genome assembly GCA_013399835.1 of Leptocoma aspasia. Taxonomy (NCBI): domain Eukaryota; kingdom Metazoa; phylum Chordata; class Aves; order Passeriformes; family Nectariniidae; genus Leptocoma; species Leptocoma aspasia. The sequence goes on from VXAX01006620.1 coordinate 707,267, forward strand.
GTTGCTGCCTCTGCTGAAGGCCAGCTCGGCATGGGAGGTGTGGAAGTCATGTGTTTGCTCCTGCCCCAGCTTGGGGGAAAAAGAAAAAACCAACAACAAAAAAAACCCAACCAAAAAAACAAGTGGTTTCATAGGATTTAAGACTTTCACCTAGCTACTTTCAGAGAGGTTGTTTGATGACTGAAATAAGGACAAAACAAGACCTAGAACTTCAATGACAAAGTTATAGCGAAACAAACCCTTCCTCCCCCCAGATTTTTTTTACATATAAGCACCTCCTCTTCTACAGCCCTAATTTTATTGTTCAGTCAGGAATGGGGAGTCTTGTTTCCACTTCTCTTCCCTCCAGCCCCATCTATGTCACAGGCTGTAAGAAATCAAGACAATAGCATCACTTTAAAAACAACTTGCCCTCATCTCCCATGGAAGGAAAGGAGAGGATCCATCAATGCTTCAAAAAGGTCCAGCTGATCTGGAAGTACAACCTGTTATACTCTTCTTATACCTTAAATATCTCAGCTCCCATGGTTGCAGGTTTCAGTAGCTGCTTTGTTGCCTAAGGGATGCACCACACAAATGCACTAAAACACACAGCAATCAGCTCTGAGCCAGCACAGAGCCAAGAGAAAGGCTGATTGCAAGCTGAGCCAGCTGGCACAGGAGCCACTGGCCCACCTGTGGCTGTGGGACACCCCCTTGATGCCACCAGAAACACCATCTCACTTCAGTTATTCAAGAGAGCCCCAATGAGCTCAGATCTTGGGATGCTTTTTCTCGTTTCTCCCAGTAAAAAGTGACTTCCTAGGGAGAGGTCATTGGACACCTCATTCTTCATCCCTGCAGCACTGTTTGTGCTGTGCTTTGCTGCATTTCAGCTCTCTAGTAGAGACCTGTTGCTGTCTGGGGAGAGACTCACCTGCTTCACTGTGCATCCCAGAGGTGTGTGTAAAACCAGCACCCCCAAAGGAGCCACTGCCTTGCCTACAGCATCCAGAATGCTCCACTTGGAGGTTCTGACATTCAGGATTTAAAACATCTTAAAGCATCTGTGCACTTCTGGCCTGTTCTGCTGGGAGAAGTGTAATAAATTCATCCTCACAGTTCTTCCAGCCTTTGCTCATCCTGTTTTATGCACCATGTATGGATTCATCCTTTTCATTATTTCACTATTTTTGCAGTGTCTTTATGGGACACTACAAGGCAGAGTATTTGTTTTCCCTTGCAAAAATCTCATGCATCCTAAACAGAAACATTTTTCCAGATTTTCACCCACAGTCACACAGAACAACCTCCATGTCCCAGCCTGTAACAGCAGACATGGATTACAGAAAACACCAGGGATGCAGCCAAGACCCTGGTGCAGACTGAACCACGGCACAGCTCTATGGTGACAATCCTGTGTCCCCCAGCCCAGCAGCCACTCCTGCTGCATGCCTTGGTTCAGTCCAGATGCAAACCCCTCCTTGCTTAGCATCTTTCAGGTTCACCTCTGCATAATCCTTCCCTCCATTAGGCTAATGAATGAAGTGTTTCCAAGGAGCAGAAACACACTTGTTACCAAATTACAGGAGTCAGGCTGAAGCAGATCCTTTAAACAAACATATCCTGACTAAGCTCTTCTAACCCTGTTTACCCAATCTCCCTCCTCCAGCCCTTGGGTATCCCCAAAAAGCAGCAGCACTTGGCTGCTGCAGGACCGGTCTTTCCATGGCCCAGGGCACTGGTGACTGTTTCAAGCCTGCCCTTATGCAAGGAATCTGTCCAATTCCCCTCCTGGGTGAATTCTGGGCTCCCCTCCTGCATCCACACACCTGCTCTTAAGGGAGGGCAGCTCCAGCACTAAAAACATCCAATGCTGCCAAAATCTCCTGCTCTCCCTGGCTTTTCTCTTCGGCAGCTGCAGCATGCATTGCTTACAGTTTTGGGGGCCCTCACACAGAAAACTCAAGCCTAGGGGAGCTGCCCACACTGCTTGGGCAGCCCTGATCCCCAAAGGACTCCAGGGTTGCCAACCTCATCTCAAAACCTGCGTTTTTAATCCCAGTGATCACACTGATGATGGTGGCAGCTGGCAGGACTTGCACCAGTTTCAACCCTCCCTATAGACATGCACACCACGATTACTACAATGTACAAACAGCCAGAGAAATACAGGATAAAAAAGCCCATCCTGAAGTATTTCAGCCCCATGGACACAAAGCAAAACCTTTCCCAGTGCCTGCACGGTGTGGTTGGCACAGAGGGATGCCAGCACACCCTGGTGCCCAGAGCCTGTCCCACAACTGTGAGGAACAGGGGGCTCCCACCACCAGGCACAGCAGCACAGGGCACACACTGCCCCAGCCCACTGATGCACTCCTGCAGCCCTTCAGAGCCTCCCCACGATTTTATTGCATTTTATTATACAGATACCACGACCCCACAGACACCTTCCCACCTCCTGTGCTGGGTGATGCTCTTCAGCAAAGGCCCTTTTTAAAAATCTAAATTATTTATTAGAATTTATTAAATTAAATTANCCTCTCACTTAACACCGTGATCAGATTCCCACCAGGAAGGTGGAGCATCATCAGGCTGAGGTTAAAAGGATTCCACTGCTCAGAAACTCGGTGATGGCCGGGCAGGGATTTGTGGATTTATTCATCCCGGGCAGTGCCTCACTAGAGGGCAGCCAGCTCCCACACCCCAAAGCTCGGCAGCACGGAGAGCTCCGGGAGAAACAAAGGGCACTGCGCGATTTCAGAAGGGACAGTGCCACGAGGGAGAAATAAAACACTTCATTACCGCTATTCTGTGCATGTGGTGTGGCTCAGATGGACTCTCAGAGGTACATTCCTTGCCCCCAGCGCCCTGAGTGCTCAAATCCCCTCAACAACTCCAATATTAAACCCTGCTTTTCATGGTTTTCCCCACGGTAGTGCCAATATTTACTGAACAATACAGGTTTTTCAGCAGAATCTCTAAATTTGTCTCCACAACCCCAGGAAAAAGAGGCAGAGTTATTTGGCTACCTACAGACAGAGGAGGAAAACAGCAATTAATAAAAAATCCCAGCAACTCAGACACACATTAAAAAAAAAATCCAAGCCCTAATTTTGTTTTCCTGCTTTTACCAGACAAACCTAAATCAGTGAACCAACAGCACCACAGGAAAGTTCCCCTTTCCCATGGGAACATCCAGGACCTCACCAGCTAAATTCCTTCATGCCAGAAAAAGTGAGATCAAACCCCAGAGCTGGGAGACCTGCTCTGCATTTTAGGTATTTACAGTAAATGCTTACCATGGTGTAATTGCCTTTGTACGGCAACAATACCCTGTCCTCTTAGGAAATATCATGGGAATAGGGATTTAAGGCAGATAGTGTAAGTTCTCACCAGGATTTAATAACCTCCACTGGGACTGATTTGCTTAGAAGAATAGTTAAACAGATCAAATATTCCCAGGGGACCCTCCTCTGACGGAATGTTTTTTATGTGAGGGACCAGCAATCTGATCCAAAACTTCCTGGAGCCTTTCCAGGCTGGGTCAGTCCCTCCAGTGCCAACAGATGGTTCTGGAGGGGCTTGAACCCAGCACAGCCCCATGGATGACCCCACCCATCTCAGCAGGGACTGCCCTTCAGTCAGTTCTGCTCCATGTTTTAACCAACCAAATTCAGTTTTACTATAGATAAAAGTCTACACAAATTTATCTCTGTTAGAAGAAAATTGCTCTTGGACTAGAAAGGAACATAATTTAAAATATACTGCCAAAAAGAACATGGTTTTTTAACAAGAGGACAAATTTCCTCTTTATAAGTTGCTCTCAGCTCTTCAAGGCCATCATGGTCCCAATTCCATACCCAGATCCCAAATGTCTCCTTGCTTTAAGGAGTGAAACAAACTGTATCCAGGAATTCCCCTGTGAGAAATCAGTCTTGTCCATAGCCACCATGTAATTAATGTTTTCCTGCTCTGTGTATTCTATGAGCACATTAGCAAGCTGGAATTTGTTCCATGCACATTTTCCCAGTCTGTCCCCTAATCCACCTGAACTCACAGCAAGATGACAGGACAGAGGTCACCCTTCACTCTGTTACTAGAAAGTGAACCACTGTTGGAAAGAATCCGCAGGGCAGCACATGAAGTCACTGCCTGAGACACCTGCAGTAGCTTAGAAACTTGGACAGAATGAAGAATTAGCCCTTTTCCAGGCTTGCTGAATATTATTACTCCTTTCCTTGAATAGGGATTTTCACTTATGGGCACTTATGTATACACCAGAAATGAGAAAGCAAGATGGCTTGTATTAAAGACCATCCTAGGACTTTATAAGCAATACTTCCATGCCAAAACCTCATATTGGATTTCATTTTTTTTAATTTTATTCTCCAACTCCAGTAAATTAGCAGCACATATTGATTTTGAAAGACTGGGCAAAGCTAAGTGAGCAGGATGCAGGGGCAGCCAGGAGTAACTGCTGAGCCAGAGAAAGGACTAAAAAGAATAGGAATAAAAATAATATCACTTAATCAAAAAAGATTAAAGAGAGTCCATGTTTTCCCCCATCTGAATGGCAAACTTCCCATCAGATTAAAGAGACCACTTAAAAACTACATGTCTTCTATCACAAGTCTGGGTACAAAAAGAAAACCAGCTCATATTGTCCAGAGGCTCAAATATTCTTCCAGCTTATTCTAAAAAGAGAAATGTATAGGAAAAAAATTATATACATTTTCTTTTTCCTCAACTAAAATAATTTTCTAGCAGTGCTTTCCTGCCCAGTGCAGGACCACAGGCACTGCTGGGACTGACCCACCGTGGAGGCAAAGTCCCTCCCAGCAGTGCCAGCTGCACATGGGACACAGGGGATCAGCCCCTTCACCCTGCCCTCAGGGGACTCACACCAGCCAGAGGCTGCAGCTGAGGCTCAGGGCATCGTTTGAGGTGTTTATGAAGTTCTCCATGTTCTGGGTGGGCTCCTGGGAAAGCTCCCACCTTCCCAAAAGTGAGCTGCAGCACAGGGCTGGGGACAACCTCCCCCAGCCCTGGGGACAAGGGGACAACACAACCTCCCCCCTTCCCACAACACAGCACAGGCCACCCATCCTCTGCTTGAACACAAATACATTCTAGAATATATTTAGAATGTATTCTACATTCTAAAACCAGGAGAAAAAGAAATAGTGTATGGGGACAGGATTAGCGTTCCAAATTAATTAACGGATAATGCCCCAACAAATGAGTTTCATCCCAGTTTATTCCTTCCACCCCAGAGGGAGAACATCCTTCTTATCAGAGCAGCAGAGGAAGTGAGGACAAGCCTAATAAAAAGACAAGATGTACTTCTGAGAGTTGTTACTTTTAACTAATTCTCTCCGTTTTGTTCCACGTTACTTTAATTATACAGCTGAGATTGTGGTAAAAGCCCAGTCATGCACCAGCACTAATCTGCAGTGCCCCAAAAAGCAACCAGGGGCTTTGCTGGAGCTGCTGAGCACCATTTCTCCAGAGGCTGTTTTGATACACAGCACAGTTGGGAGCCTGTGCCATATTACCCAGGAGAGGAAAAATCCGTGTTCCTGTAGAGCTGTGACTCTGCTCTGTGTGCCAGGGAGTGTTACATTCTCCAGGTGATGCCTCCTAGCCAGGCACCTGTGCAGCAGTGGTGAGGGTGACAACTCTTAATTTCTTCTGGTCCATGACACCTCCAGGGGTTTGGAGATTTCTTTTCAGGTTTTGATAGGGGCATTTTTAAAAGAAATTTTCAGATATTTTTCCATCCAGAAGCACTCTTCTAAGAAGCTGTGTCAAGGGAAATATAGGTTGGCTATTAGGAAGAAGTTTTTCACTGAAAGAGTGATAAAGTTCTGGAATGGCCTGCCCAGTGAGGAGGTGGAGTCCCCATCCCTGGATGTGTTTAAAAAAAGACTGGATGTGGCACTGGGTGCCAGGGTTTAGTTGAGGTGTTAGGGCTGGGTTGGACTTGATCCTAAAGGTCTCTTCCAACCTAGTGATTCTGTGAATTCTAACCAGACCATTGCTTTGCTCTGTTGTACTTAAATAAAAGCTCATGTTATACTGGAGATTAGATCTAGCAAAGACTCAGCTGTTCCTAAAAGCCCACCAGACAAAGCTGGGGCCTGCCCTAGGACCAGGGATTGTGAGAAGATGGCAGTAGGGTCCCTCTCCAGCACACATCCATGTGTACCCTGTGATGGGCCAGTTTGCAGGGTACCACACCCAAACCTGCAGTTACTGGGGCAAAAGGAAGGAAAATATTTTGAGAGGAGAGCCGAGGTTCAGCTGGCAGCACACTCCAAACCCAGATTCCCACAGCATCAGGCACTTCAGGATTAGAGGCACTCTCCCCTCCAAACACCAATCCAACTATTTCCCTTCATCTCTGCAGCAGCCAAATGAATCCCTGATGCAATCCCATGGGGTTCCTGGTGCTTGTGACTTTCCAAGGAGCAGGGCTGGCAGGTCCCCAGCCCTGACAGCCTGCAGGACCCTCTGCAGCACTGAGGGTCCCCCTGCCAGAGCCTCTGGAGCAAGAGTCAGGGGAACCTTGCTGGAGAAACAACCCCGTGCCTTAGCTAAGGGGTCTCAGGTTAGAGACGTCTGTCTCCAATTTGGGTTCTGATAAATGATGTTCTCGGGCAGTAATCACTACTCCTGTAAGAGGAGACCTCGATGACAACAGCAGTGAGTCATCCCCCTTGCATATGAGCCCCCAATGCCTTCCACTCCCCCTTCCAGGATTTGATTCAAAACAGCCCCATCTGTTTTCAAAGCTTCTTATCTGTTTGCTTTAGCCTGCAGCTCACAAGTTTGCTCTTTTTCCCTTTCCTCAGGGAAAGGCCACGTACCAGCGTGGGCAGTGGGTTCAGGCAACACTGAGGAATGAATGGATGTGGCTTCTGTAATCACTGGTCTGAGTGATCTCTGCACCCTGAATCACACTGCTGAGACACTCTTTACAAGTGTTGTCCTACACAGCTGCAGCTGAATTCAGCCTGGAAAAACATCTATTCCCTTCACCACCTATGAAAGTTTCTTTTCCTTTACACACAACACAGCCTAGAAGATGACAAGCAAAAAAAAAAACCCAAAAAAACCAAACCAAA
>VXAX01006620.1:714419-739566 GCA_013399835.1 Leptocoma aspasia
AAAAACACAGCCAAAAAGAGAAAAAAAAAAAAAAAAAAACCCAAAAAACCAAACAAAAACAAAAAAAAAACCCCAAAAAGAAAAACAAAACCAAAAAAACTAGACACATTTTAAATGCCTATGAAGTTCAAAATATTAGTTCCAATATCAGAAAATTGCCAGCTGTTGGTTCTGCTCATTTTCTAGGACAGGTTTGGTAAAAGAAAAGCATCTTGGAGGAATGCATTCAAAGCTTAAGCTGAAAGGGAAGGTGGCAGAGGAAGCAGCCCCCTCCAGAAGAGTTACTCAGCCATATCACAAATGCAAATGTGGACAATCCTGCTAAACAGGCTCAAAGCAATTGAGTCTCTAGTGAAGTTCACTGAAACTACAGGAATTTGCCCTCGAAACCTTCCTTCAAGTACCCATGTCTGCACTTAGAGATCATAGGAGGCATCTCACAGATAAAATTATTGACCTTTCAAAAGCTGACTTTAAGCTGCCTAGAGGGAATCACATAATTATGGGATGAAAGATAAAGCTTTGTCTAGGATAAGACAGCATAAAGCAGTGAGAAATGCATTATACAATTATCATCATTTAGGCTTCTTTCCATTTGCCTTCTGAGGTTCCTATTTCCAGGATCTCCTCAGCTGACCTGAGATTCATAAAACAACTAAAGGGTGTGCAGCTATCAACACTCCAAGAGTCTGGACTTTAAGATGTAAGAAAAGAAATCAAAAGCAAAGGGCCACAGCCCTTTAAGAGCTGCAAACACCATGGAAATCATCATTCCCCATCATCTGTGATCTGTCATTCTGTGATTACCAGGAAGGGCTGGAGTTGCACCAGCATCTAAAAACACCATGGGCCGACAGTAAGGGAGTATAAAAACTCCTTCTTAGGGCACAGAACAACCACTAAATGACAGGGGTTAGGGTAAAAGCTTCCTCCAAGGACTGGCTCGCCCATAGTTGTTCTGAATCAAGATGCAACTGTCAGCTGGCTCCTGCCCCTTAAAATTACTTCCATCTGCCCTCACCCAGCCAAGCTTCTGGCATAAACAAAACCCTCACAACCAAACATCCTCTCCCTCCACACCCCACCGTGCATTCCATTCTGGGAAGAGCAGATTCCATGCTGACCTACAGCTCTGCAGACAAGCTTCAACACTCCTGGCCTATTTTCTTTTGGAAGAGAGTAGGGGCAGCTGTCTCCCAACAGATATCTTTCTTCCCACTGCATGGGAACAAGTAGAGGCTGGCTGCTCCCTGTGTCCTACCACCTTCACTAAGAGACCAAAGGACATAACCCACACCAAAATTTGCAGCAAAGCCACCCAGACCTAGCAAAATTCCAGGCTTTTTCCATGTTGGACCTACTTCCATCCCATCCCACCTTCCTGTCATCCCCTGGGAGAGGGGAGCTTGGCCCACAAGACCTCCCCAATGCACCCCCAGGACCTGCTGTGTGTTTTGAAGCACTCAACAGTCAGATTCAGAAGAACAGAAGCCATTCTGCTCCAGGACTGGCAAAATGCTGCAGTGCTGGACTTGACAGGTATTGGGCTGAAGACAGTGATATTCACTGCTTCAGTGCAAAAGACCACATTCAACTTGACAGATTTTGCCATCTTCTCATAGACCCCACTCCTTTATAATAAAGGCACTGAAGCAGAGACCTGACTGCACACAAAAAGCCAGTTCCAGAGCTTGGAGCACAGCTACATCCCAGCCTCATGCAGAGCTGCATCCCCTCTACCAAACAGTCCACTGCACTGTCCTTAAGCATATAAAAAAAAATAAACCCTGCAGTAACTCCTCTTTTGCATCTTTTTTTTTTTGTTTTGTTACTGTACGGTCCAGTTGCTGTTGGAAAGCAATTTCTGATTCAGGCTCTAGGTCCATTTAACAATTCAACTAATAATTGTATTTTATTTCTCAGACTATTAGTATGTAATGGAGCAGCAGCAGCCTTGGCTCCTGCTGTCTGGGAAGAGAGAGAATTTGTGCCAAGGGCTAAGTGCATTGCCTTGGGTCAGCTGGTCCCTCCAAATCCCAGAGTGCATTTTCTTGGGAGTGGGAATTCACCCCACTCTGCTCTCAGCAGGAACTGGAGCTTCCAGTTGCTTTTCAAAAGATAAAGAAATATCAGTGTATTTCCTAGTACTTTCTCCCCTTCTGTACTCCTCCCAAATAACAGAAAGCTGCTGAAATGAGATGTGCACACTCACAGAACAAGTTAATTAGTGGTCTCAGCCTAAACTGGTGAAACCAGCATGCCTTGAGCACTGATTTAGCACTTCAACACTCCCTGCCAGACTTTCGCCTTCCAAGCGGTCTTTAATCCCCCATATTAACATTTAGCTCCCTGCTGAGGGGCCTCTTCCAAAACCCAGCTCATTGGGAGCTTGTTCTCCAGACAGAAGCATCCCAGGTTCCCACTGAGCTCAGGAGCTGGAGTGGGACTGCAGAGCTGGGAGGGAACCGGCACCACACTCTGACAGCAAAGGAATCAACATCTGCAACATCTGCTCAGCCCCACAGCAACTGACAGGACAGCATGCAAGAGGTGAGCTCTTCAATCCCAATCACACCAGCAAAGAGCCTCAGTTTTGAGGTACCAAAGCTCCTACAGAAGCAGGTTTAAAATTAAAATTCCTTCCTGCTGAATGAAGCCTGTTCTGATTCTGCTTCACCCCGCCAGCATCTTCTTTTGCAAGATGTATTTTCTTATATGATAGAAGAGAGCAAAGAGAGGAGGGCTGGGGAAGTAGAAAACATGTCTAGGAGCTGCACAGTTGTGTTTGGGCAGCACACTCAGGTTCTGGTTTGCAGCAGTCACTGTACCCAGGTACCTGCTGCACACTCTGGACTGGTGACTGCTCTGAAGGCCCAGCCAGGGTCAGTCACAGCCAGGGAGAGCATCACATCTGTCACCACCGTGGACCAGAGGTGACAAGGACAGAGAGGTCTGAGCTGTGCACCAAGGAGCCTCTGCTGCAGGCTTTGCAGAGGCTGAGCCCAGGCTGGGCTCTTGGGCAGCAGGCAGAGAGAAAATCCAAGAAACTGGTGGAGTCCTCATCACTGGAAATGTTCAGAAAACACGTAGGTGTGGTGCTTAGGGATGTGGCTCAGTGGTGGAGCTGGCACTGCTGGGTTCATGGTGGGGCTCAATGAGGGCTTTTCCAACCTCAGTGATTGTGATTCTGAGATCAGACTCGGGGAGCAGAGGGAGAACTGGAGCACAGCCAGGTCCTGCTCAGCCCATGAAGGGGTGAGCACCTTCCCCTCTTGCACAAGACTTCTCTGATCCCTGAAGATGCAAAAACAGATGGGGAAGATGAAAACCAGGGCTCTCCCCACTCAGCCACCCCCACTCCATCTCCAGAGCAGGCACCACCCCTGTTCTCTGCCAGGCTACACCACAACCCATCTCTGCTGGGACACAGCCAGTTAAAGCACTGGGTCAGGCAGGGGACATGGGGACAGCAAAGCCCCAGTGATGTAGCAGAGCATTGTGGCACCTCTGACCAAAGCCAGCCAGGGAAGCAGTTACATACAGAACCTACTCCAGCACTCCCCAATTCTTGTCCAATTATGACATAATTCTTTCCTTCCCCTAAAGGATTAAAGCAACAAAGAGGGAGCATAAAGGGAGAGGTGGGAGGACTGCAGCAGCATGAGGGAGATGAGAAACCAGGGGCTCCTGCCTTTGATGTCTGGATGATCACATCATTGCAATTACTATGTCAAGGGCTCTGCAGTGTCACTGCTAAATAAATCATCCAAGGAAATTAACTGTGCAGGGACCTTGCACCACTAGTCACAGCAGGTAAAAATGAGAACGGAGAAGTCAAAGCATTTCGAACAGAGGAAAAACTCCAAAATGCTAGGAAAACAAAGTAACATTTCAAATTATTTCTATAACAAATAGAAAATCTATGTATGTGCCTGTACAGGGAAGACAGAGACTTTAGATTCATCTACTGTTCTTTGGGAAATTAAGCCATTATTTAATCATGTGTAGTCTTATTGCAGACAGAGAGAGGATAAAGAACTCATTTGTCTTGTACAAGAAAGAATGTGGCACTTGATACCTGTCCTGATATAGCATTAAAAACTATGCAATATAGTAATTATTCTTCATCACAAATAACACCTAAGTTCTCTCTTCCCCTCCCCTGCTGTCACAGTGAGGTGATCTGTGCCACACGACGGTAACATAAGAATTTCACACCCCACTCTATTTCAAGAATGGTCCAAAGTAAACTTCCATCCCAAGCACTTGATGACCAGTTGATTTGAGTTCCCTGCTATGGCTGATGCTCACGTCCCAGATGAGTGAACAGATCCATACATCTTTGCTCAAGATCATTGGTGCCAGGAGCAGCCAGAGCCTCCACCCCCCCTACTCAGCCATAGCTCCTGTCAGAAAACTCCCCAAACCCCACTGAGCAAATGGAGCATTGCAAACATCACTACCAGCACCTGAGAATGGATGGGATGGAGCAGGGGGTAGAGCCTGACTGACAGAGACACTCAGCCATTCTCTTTCCTCTCCTTCAGTCTCTCTAGGCTCAGCCAAATCCAATTTCTTCTCAGCTATTTGCCCTAAGCTCCTTCATCCTTCCCTCCATGCTCTTCCAGCCCAGAGGTACAGCTCCAGAAATGGTTTCTAAATGCCTGTTTTGCAATTCAGAACATCCCTAAACTGTTCCATCAGCTCAGTATTTGCCTGTAATCCCCTTTGGATCTCAAGTGTTTATGCAGTATTACTTGCAAGATTTAACTCAAAGATAATTTATTCAGTTCTGTGATTTTTGGCTTCATTTTGATTTTAGGACAGCAAAATAAAACCTTTGCTTGAATCAAAGCACTTAGAAATCTGACAAACTGATTCACAGCCCTAAAGAGAACTTTTTTTTTTTAATACAGATTGGTTCCACTTTTACCCACCCCCATTTTTGGTTAAACCCACCTACCAATGGTGGGAGCACAAATTCTATAATCACATGCTTACTTGCTGTATCATATTTATTTTAATCAGAACCCATCCCATTCCAGTTGCAAGTATTTAAAACCCAGAGCTGGAGTGGGAGAGCAAATTAAAATGAGGAAAGCAGTAGAAGTGATGGCACCCACCAACGTGAGCAAGCACAGCACATGTCACTGCTCTGCAGCTTCCCAGGGCAGGGGATGCAAAGGATAAGAGGGAATGGCTTCTGACTTACAGAGGGCAGGGTTGGATGGGACATTGAGAAGAAATTCTTTGCTGTGAGGGAGATGAGGCCCTGGCATAGGGTGTCCAGAGAAGCTGTGGCTGCCCCTGGATCCCTGGAAGTGTCCAAGGCCAGGCTGGATCAGGCTTGCAGCACCCTGGGATAGTGGACGGTGTCCCTGCCCATTGGAACCAGATAACCTTTAATGTCCCTTCCAAAACAAACCCTTCTATAACCACAAACCCACTATTTATTGGCTAAGGTTGTTCACAACAGAAATAGAAACAGTTCCCTTTCATCTGAATTTGCTAATTGAGCTTCTGATCACTCAAGCCAGGCTTTGCTGTCTCCAGCAATATCAGTGGAAGTGCTCTAAGCCTAAAAGCAGTCTTTAGCTACTGCCAGGTTGAGGCAACTATCACTGCAGCCCCAACCTTCTCCACTCCCCTACTACCCTTTCACATGAAACCTGACACTTAAGTGACATCTAAAGGGTCTCAAATTGCCTCTCAGCAAGATCTACCAGCTAACACCACTCCTTCACTGCAAGAACTGTTTAAAATTGCTGCACCTTCAAGCACCTGTAATTTCTCAGACTGATGCAGCACCAGAGTTGTGAGCCTTCCCACCCACATGACCCCGTGTAACAGAATGCTCCTAAAAAGTAATTTATCCTCAGAACAGAGTCAGGAAAATCTTGTCTGACAGAAGCCTTACTGCTTTTAAGCTCAACACGAGTTACATTTTCACAGCTATAAGAAAACATGATTTCATCTTAGTACTAGATCACAGATTGCTTTACAAACCATTAGTGAATCCTCACAGACCAAACTACAATGAAATAATGATCCATTCAAGTCTAAAAGAGTAAAACATACCTGACACAGGCAAAGGGAGGGTGTTTCAGATTACTGCTGTCCCACTGGAAGCAGTGGGTGGGAAGTTGCTCCCAGATTTCTCCAGCCCTTAGCCCGAGATGTGACACAAACCAAGTCCCTCACAAGCTTTACAGGGTGACCACACTGCACTGAAGCTGTGTCACACTAACTGTAGAGCAGCTCAGCTTGAGGACCAGCTCAGCAGACAAAGCACCCCGGCTGGAAAACATATTAAAAGCTCCAAAACCATGCAAATGGCCTTGATCAGTTTTCCCCAGTGGGACTACTCTTGCAGCAAAAAATAGATTCATTATTTATAGCAGAAAAGAAGGTGGCTGACTGCAGCTGAGGATGCCACTTTGGATTTAGCAGATATCCTGATACTGTACATTATGTAAACAACACCTACACATGTGAGGCTCCTCTCACCACAGTAAAAAGTTTTCCTTGTTTTTCACAAGGAACAAAAGCTTCTCCCTTTTAATTTCAGTGGAATCAGGGTCTGGATTCTGAACTGTCTATAAGTTTGATGGATGACAGCCAACGTTGGTTCTCTCCATCTGAAGTTCTCCAAGCTCTGTGGCCCCCACTCCCCTGTCTGGCCACTTTCCAGTCAGTGAACATGACACTAATTTTTCACACTGGGTGGTCAGTGTCCTCAGATTTGCACTGCCACACCATTTACAGTCAAGGGACATCAATTCAGGGCACACCCTGTGACAAGGAACTGTCTGAAGTAGTGCTTTGTTCAAGAGTTTAGAAAACTGGGCACCTCAACCTCTCCAGGACACGCGAGTTAAAGCTGTTTATTTGCCATTAGTAGTCACCAAGCCATGGTGCTTTGCCTTGGCTGCTGTACTGCCTATCGTGATATTTTTAACACATTCTTTGCTGGGTGACCGAAAGCAATTCCCTGTTCCCCAGGGATGCCTGATCTGATGCTGCAACACTTCTAACAACACAGCTCCAAGTCTTTGCAAAGCTTGTAAAGTAAAGGCACAGGAAAATGAGAGAACACGAAAGCAGAAATTCAAATGTAGCTTTAATTTCTTGTTTTTAACTGTATGCCACAATTAGGGTAACACAGAGAACTGCAGTACAATGCTCCTGTGAGCACAGCCTTTGGGAAGGGGATGCTCTGAGCTCAATTTCCATTTTCTGTCCTGAGCAGCTTCACAGAAATCAAACCAGGTACTCAGCACAGCCCCAGTGAGATAACTGCAGTCAGGCTCAATACTTCCTCCAAAATGTTTTAACTGTTTCCCCCAGTGAGAAATATGGCATATGAATTCAACACAGTGCTTATTCTATTCCTCTGCCAGAGGAAGAGAACCAGGAGAAGAGCTCACTCCCTGTATTGCTCTTATGCATCACTGTCAGCAATTGCATGGTGAGACAAAGTCCTTTCAAAAAAGTAAAAACCCAAAGGTCTATTTTGGGAAATTCTCATCCATCACATAGCATTAGAGATACTCAAGGGACTCTGGCTTTATGTGATTTAACATGGAGATTTACACCCCACCCCAACTCCTTATTTTACACTCCTTGGTGGCATTATGCTTTGAGGTTCAATAGCTCCAAGTGAGGCTTCTATTTAAAGCCATCTTTACTGCACAAAATTTTGTTACATGACCTTTTTTTGAGTAATACATTTTTGGGAAAAAGGCATCAGACGACTTGCTGACTTCTGAGACATGCAGATGCAATGAGCAAAAAGTACAAATCCTGCTGGTTTGACTCATAAAAAGGCATCCTCTTAAAGTTTAGAAATACAGAACATCAAATTGTAGGAAGGAAAGAATAGTTTAAAGTAAAATATTAAAAATCCACATCTACTGGCAAGGGAGCAGGGGGAAAAAGACAAGCTTGACATGTGGCAGCAAAAAGTGGGAAATTCTTCCTTTTAGCTTACGTGAGTAACATTAAAATACACACACATAATTACTCAGATTTTCCCCTGGGAACCCCAAATTTATGCCTGGTCTGTACAAGAGGACAACACAGCTGTGACAGAGAACAGACCTGTAATTACGTCTCTGTTGTGCCATCAACAAGCCCAGCATTTATGAACACACATCCCCAGGGACACAAATCCCTCACAGACACAGTTGAAAGCCCATATATCTCCTCCTTGCAGCCTCACCTTCTCATGCATTTCATTCTGGGTTGGATTATTAGATGCCCACAAGCACCTATTAAATAGACAGGAGAAACCCTGGCAGAGCAAATCCCAGCCCTGCTGTTAGACAGGTCCAATAAACCAGGAACAAAGACTGCAGCAGAGCCCGTGCTCCTGCCGAGGCATGCACGGATCCAGGAGCAGGGATCCTGGAGGAATTGGCACTTGCTGGCCTTGGTGGCACACTGTCACATTAGTGGCACTTGTTCCCCACTGTTTTCACTCCAGGTGCTAAGTATGGAGCTGTTGCTGTGGTGGGAGGTGCAACATCTATGGCAGTGCCTTTTAAACAAGGGATGTTTAAGGGACAGCCCAGGCAAACCAGTTATCCTAAAGCCTCTTTGGAGGGGAAAACAAAATCCAAAATCCCACCCCTTCTGCAAATCAGGGGCAGGAAAGTACAGCTGCCACAAGGAGCTGGAGACCAGCTGCAGCAGCAAGTGAATGTCACACACTGTCCAAAGCAGGGGGGGTTCCTGTACTCCCCAGGAGCCTCTGGGACCAGGAGTGGCCAACACCTGATGCCTGGCAAGTTGCTCATCCACCTGGGCAAGGCACTTACCCCTAGAAAAAGGGGCTGTCCTGAATTGTTAAATCCCCCAGGTAGAGTGCTACAGACATCAGAAGACACCATAAAAACACGAAGTATTATTCTCTACAGCACCGTCATATTCCTCATTTCCTGCCACAGTGACCCACCTACCTGTGCAGGCAAAGGACCCCCATGACCAACAAATCAGAGCAGTAATGAGCTTTCTGTCCCAAAAACCACATCTAGCCATTCAACAAAACACCCAGCTGCAACATTTCTCTGCTGCTTCTATTCCTTACCCTACCCTAAATGAAGGAAAAGGCTATGAAATGCTTTTTTGGACATGCCCTGCAATATGCACAGACACTGCTCCTGGGCCAAGGAGATGTCAGCAGAGGGCTGACCTGCTCTTCATATCCATTGGCATGGGCAGAACATGTGCCACAAACATCTTCATATAGCAAAATCTTTTGGGGAAATCAGTGCTTGCTGCTCTTGCCTGCCAGCAGAATATATCTCACCTATACCCGTGTTGGTTCCCATTGCATGGCTATAAAGTCTCACATCCTGTAAATACACAGCTAGACATGAAAATATCAACTCATTCTCAAAATATCAACTCATTCTCACTCTTCCCTTTACAGCCAGTGCCAGCACCATGGTAATTCAAACACTGTGACTCGGGATTACTTTCTGGCAAGTGCCCACACTAATTTTAAATAAGGCAGGCTTGGCCTGAAACCAGCCTACAGAAGGTGGGTTTTCCTTTGTCTCAGCAATGTAGGAAGCAAAACAGCTACAAAAAGAGCCAGAGACCACATTGTGATGAGGATGAGGAGGTTGCAGGGGGAGAAGAGAGAAAAATTAATTTGAAAATACCTTGTGACAGTTTCCAAAACAAAGAGCCTAAAACATGGAGGGAAAAGGTGACTTGAGAGCAAAGATTGTATGCAGCAAGTGAAATAAATGGGAAGATTTCCAGTGAATGGATCAGTGCAGAACAGCAGAGCCATTAAGGAATCTGTATCCCCACAGCTGCATTCGCCATGCCCAGCAGCACCAGGATAATGTGGTCATAACTCAGAGAAGCATCAGCAAACAGCAGTTTTCCTGCTCCCTGTATAATTTAGCAAAGGCATAGACACTGCTCTATCATATTTCTCCTCCCTCAAAACAGCAGCATTAGTTTTTCTGAGGTTATTTTGGTGCTGATTTGTATTTTCTTTAAGAGAGATCTCTGGATTAAGCAACCTTTTTATTTAAATAGCAGCCCAGGTTCATTGGTTCAGAGCAACCGTGAAAGCCAGATAGCTCCAAACAGTGTCAGATTTCAGTAACAGCTTGAATGAGAACACCTTGGCACACATCCCTGCACAACAGCATCGGTGTGCCTGGAAAGCCTTGAGAATTAATACCCCATTTAACACCACCAGGAACTTGGTGGTCAGTTATCAGAAATACAGGGACATCAGAAGATGACAGTCTCCCTACACACAAGGCTGTGCCACCAACACAACCACCTGCAAAAGTAGCTAGATTTCTGGGAATTCCTGGAGAGCAGCTGTGCAGTTACTCCTGCTCACAGATGTGCTCCTGCACACCCATGTGAGCTCTGCACCTTCACCTCGGACACACCAACAGCAGGTCTTTGCCTATTCAGAGAAATTGCTTTTAAAGTGAGGCAGTGAGAGATATTGTTACAAAGTTCAGGTTTAATCCTGGCTCAGGGCCTACATTTACACCCCCTTTTGGAAGGAAAAGACTGAGATCAGTAGGTCTGCAGCTACAGAGCAGCACTGGACAAGTATCTGCCTGTCAGCTCCCCACAGCCACGGGGATTCCTCCTCCTCCTCTCTCCTCTGCTATTTGCATTCATTTCATGCAGCACCAATTCGTCCAAACCTCCTGCTTTACCACACTGTGATCTGGGAGCTGCACCCATCCCATGGCCACCTTCTCCCCAGGGCCAGGTAAGAGCTGCCAGCAGCTCAGCAGTGCTGGGATCCCCAGGAAAATCAAGCCAAGGCTTGCCTGCCAGGTAAGAGCACCTACAGCCACTGCAAGGGGGTCGTGCCCAACCTCCTGGCAACACCCCTCCCCCAGGATTTGTCACCTTCCATGTCATTCTTAGCAAGCAGGAGAGCTGCAGAAAGAGCTCAGGTACAGCACTGCCTAGCAGTGCCCTTGTGAGCAGTCCAGGTTTTCACCCAGACTCTGTCAGAAGCAGGGGCAGAAGTGGTGAGCACTGCAGAGCTGTGCATGCACAGAATACACAGCCAGCTGGATGTTAGCAGTTTTTCTTCTTTAAATGAATCTTTAAGATCCATCTTTCTGCCCAGCTGTTGTTTTAAACCAGACCATCCCTGCTCACAACATAAAACCCAAATAACCTGCACAGCAAATATGAGGAGGTTACCCAAGGCTATTTTCTGGAAGTGGAGCCTCAAATCCTTTCACAGACAGGCAGCTGTTTTCTGGGCAGACATCTCAAACAAGCACCCCCCTACCCATGCAGAAGAGCTCCCCTCACTCCTTTGCATGCACTAATTTCATCCTACTTGTGTGCACAGACAGGAATCAAACTGGAAGATAAGAATACCCTGGCAGGGATACTGCCTGCTTGAGTTATTTAATAGCTCTGCAAGCCAACTAGGGCTTTGTTTGCTAAGCAATGACAGAGTATTCAAATTATGCTGATTAAAACCATTCAGGCAAGACATCATGCCTTTAGAAATACTGTTTGGTTTATGTTACAGCTATTTTTCCCCCTCCCTGAATTCAGCAATTCAGATTGTTCCTCCAGCAAGCCAAACACACAGATGATTAAATTCTTGCACCTCCACAGGATAAAGGCATGACAGTATTTGGCCTTTTCCAGAGCAAGGTCTGAATAAATTGGAGTTTTACCAGGACTCAAAGCCACTTGGATACTTCTGGACACAAGCCAGTTTCTAACCAAGTTGAGAAAAAAACTTCTTGGGAAAACCATCCCAGCACACACAGAACTTCTGAAAATCAGCTCATGAAGGAGCTGGTGCTGCCAGGAGATGGGTATCAAAATACCCAATTTATTCAGATAATTTCTACGGGCTTCACTTAAGACTTTAAATTTTGTATCAAGTTTTCATCACCTTCACAGCGGCAAAGCTGAAAGGGCATTTAACACAAGAATTTCATGGCAGTGAACAGCAGCACAGAGGCACTAAATCACAAACATCACAAACTTGTTAACCCTCCCAGGCAATAGTGCCGAGTTAAAGGTACTTGTTGCCTCTCATTCAAATAACCCCTGTGGTTTTACTGTCTGGGAAGAGGAGTACCTCGCTTTGGGACAGCAATTTCTTGGGAAGCAGTGTCTCTGGTTCTGTCCCACAGGTAAAGCCACCCAGATCCCTTCTCAACATGGCAACACAAGGGATCTTTGCTCTTCCAAACGTGTCCTCCAGCCACCCCACACTTGTTTCCAGCAAGGTGCTGGATTACCTGCATTAAGAGGCACTGTAAATCCCGTGGTGGCAGTGTGCTCACCCCTCCTGAGCAGCAGCAGTATTTATCAACAGCCCTGAAGCAGAGAAGGGAGAGCCACCCCTAAAGGAGAGCACAGCCCTCACTTGGGAAAACCCTATTTGGGTTATTCCAGCACCAACAGAACCATCTGTCAAGGCTTTTTCTTGGGGAGCAACATCAATTTAGTCCCAAACTGAGTAATTATCCACTGCTTTCTAACAGCTTCCCATTTTCCATCACCCGACTAGTTGTTAATAAGGGATGTGCAGCAATCCAGGGCACGAGTCAGATAAAATATTTGTGGAGTAAGTGGCCTGGGACCTGTACAACTGTGACAGGCACATCCTGCCTGCACCAGAGCCTCTGACCAGCCTGGAGGGGAATCCTGGAGACAGGAGGAGACAAGCCGAACAGGAGCAGGGCAAAGAGCTTCTGGAAATGTTTCGACAACAGTTGAGAAGCACCACACTCTTGTTTTACCTTCAACAAGTTTCTCTGAGTCAGCTCCTCCCCTTCAGCCTACAGCAATCCTCACAGCTTTTTTCTCCTTCAACACAGCATTCCCTATAGGCTGGGAGCTAATTTGTGGCAATTCATTAGATTGTTCTAACTCAGGCAACAACGATTCATGCTGTAGCTTTCTCAAATGAATTCCTCTCAAAAACACTACCCCACCCTGGCAAAGAGTTAATTAAGGATCCTTTTACCTGCTCTCTGAAGATCACAGGGCAGATGCTGTCAGACAGGTTTGCTTTCTGTTATTACCAATTTCAGCAATTCACCTCTCCTAATCCCATTCTGAGTATCAGGTGCTCACACAGACATTAAAATGAAATAAAGAGGATTACTGTAACCACCCAGGTAGCAGCGTTAGTTGGGACACAGCTTGCACAGAGGACAAGACACAACTGAGTGTGTGAGGAGGAGCTGCTCCCCCTAAAATTTGGAGGACGTGCTCTGAAGCCCTCCTGGCCTTCCAAATATTTGCTTGAGGTTTCCTTTAAATGCAGAGTTTCCTAGAGGAATGGCAAGCACGCAGAGGACATTCCTCTGCTAAGTGTCTTCTTCAAAATTTGGGTAAATACCAGCACATTCCTGCCCAGCTCACACAAACAGTTTGGATTCTACTGGCAGGAGCAGAGTCTGAAAGGACAGCTATGGCCTTGCTGCTGGTTTTCACCAAAACCATGGACACAGCTGATTTTGTGCTCTGCTAACCAATATAATTAAACTCACCGAGTGGACACATTTATCCCAGTATATGGTTGCTCTAAACTGCATTATTTAGACAAATGGGGAGTTATAACCATGCCAGAAGATTCTTACAGGTAAAAAAAGTATCCTGCATGAAAAAAAAGCTATGATTTGTGGTAATGAAGCCATTGCTAATATTAGTGTCATATTAGTCCTGAGAATTTACTGGACAGTGGTAAATTTGAATTTAATTAAATTTTTCTTCCTGCCTTTCCCCATCCTCCCTTTGGACATGGGTGTCACAGCTGCAGAGAAATTGCTGGCTTGAAATAATTGCCCAGTGAAAAGGCAAATTCAAAACTTTCAAAACCTTTTGTCCTTGAGAAGGGCACAAAGCACCATCAAGAAATCCTTCAGAATCCTTCCTTCCACCAGGGTAAGGTGCTATGCCTTACCCAACATCTTGCTTAGGCACAATACCAGGCACAAAAAAATCCCAGTTTCAAGTAAAAGAAAGCCACCATAGCCCCGAAGACAAGTGACACAGTTACACATGGACACTGTTACAAATACAAATATATTTCTTACAGCCCAAGGCAGTCATTAGGACAGAGATGCTAATGCTGAGGGACTGCATTAAAACTACAAAAAACTCCTCCCCCCTTGGATCCTGTCAGTATGTCTGGGCCAAGATTAACCTGCCTCAAAGCCTCTGCTCTGCCCTGAACACTCTGCTGGTTTTTCAAACCAACATCCTGGGGCCTGGTAGGGATTTTTATCTAGGAATTCCCTAACACAGCATATCCCCAAAGCTGGCTGATGCCTGCTTCCTCAGCTCTCTGTGCTATCACTCCTCCTCACCCATTCCAAGGAGCTCTCCTGCCTGCAGGTTTGCCCCATCCAACGTTTGTCATGGGTTTTCTGCATTGCCCTCTGCAAACCCCCTTTTTCTTTGATGTTCATTTGCAGGCCAGGCCTGTGCTGTAAAGAGCCCCTCGACTCAGAATTACAGCCCTCAAACTCACTCACTCTGAGTTACTCCACGAGCCACAAGAACCTGCTCACATAAGAGACCACTAAACCAAGGAAGCATTTCAAGCAGATCTTTCCAACTCCTCAAAAACACAGGAGAAACCAACTTTGCTTAGTTTTTATTTTTCCATGATTTTTCTCCCTATGCACAAATATCTTTCATATTTCATGCAGAATTAACCTCTGAATTTCAAGTCACAAGCCTTGGGGACCACCTCGCACATTCCACAATTGAAGGTAAGGCTTGCAAACTTGCAGAATTTCTCAGGATTAAAAAAAAAAAACAAAACAGAGTTAAGATGAGCTAATTGCAAAAGGCCTTTCCTTCTTTTTCTAGGGAGTAAATTATGCTAAAGCAACATGATCAGGACTGACCCTGAGAGCTCCAGAACCCAGACAAAACCTGCAAAGAGCCAGTGCTATCAGGGACTGAATGGGACATGAAAAGTCTCTCCAGGTGATGGGCATTGCTGCTGAAAGCAAATCTTCCACCTGTTGTAGCCCCAGAGGAAGAAAGCACACTACACACAGGTGTTATCTTTCATCTACTACAAACTTCCTCATCAGACACCACCTCCTCCTCCTCCCAAACCTTTCATTCTTTTCCAAAAGCACTATCAGCTACTTTGGGCAGAGCAGTACCTGGAGTGTTATCAGACATTTTTTTCTCCACAACAGGAATTTCCACTCCTGGCTGCTCTGGGAGGTGCAGCAGCCCTGAACCCCCTCCCCAGGCCTGGGAGAGGCTCTGTGGTTTGATGGCTCCAGGGCACAGGATTGCCAGGCAGAGATCCCCCTGCCCTCCATCCAGTGCTCACACACACTCCTGCAGCACATCCCTGGCACCTCCTGAGGCTCAGCACTGCTCTCACACGGTACCCAGAGTGGTGCTTTTACTCAGACAGGTTTTGCAGAGGAAGGTGACAGGCACAAGTAATAAATTGCCAGGAAAATCCATTTTAACCACAGTATGATCTTGGCACCCTGGTGAAGCAGCACTGACAGCCCTTTAGTACCAAACACAGCACAAGCACACGTGGCTGTAAAATACACCCTATGCCCTGCTGTCCTGTAGGATGCTCAGAGGAAACAAATATCCCATTTCCCCCTTATTCTCTCCAGTTAATTGTGTAAAACAATCTACCTGACTGCTTCTTTCAGCAGGGTGAACAGGCTGCTGCAGGAATATCCCAGCAGCACAGGCAGTGGTACCTCCAGCAGATGCTGTGTTAGATCCACCAGGATGTTCTAAATGGGAATGACTGGAGTTCCTACCTTTGGCTCCATCTCCTCCTCCTGATTTCAAGATTAGTCCTGTGAGAAAGGAACCAGGATCTACATTTTTGCAAATAGCTTATTGGCCATTTCCTCATGACTTCTGGTGATTCTGCACAGCCCCACTTTGCAGCCTGAGGATACAAACCCATGTGGGTAAAGGGAAGCTCATACCTAAAATCTGGGGGTGTGAGGGCCAGACTCCACTGCTCTGCAGCTGGACAGATGTGGAGGACAACACAGCTAGGTCAGACTGTAGTGTCTGACCTTCCTCCTCTACTCTGCTTCCTCCTACCTCCCTGCTGTGCATTGAAGGCACTTACCTGCTCCACCACTGAGTAAAGTATGCCCACTGTTGTTCAAGATCAGCTGTTACAACACACCTGGCTCGGCCAACACACCTCAGTGTTAATCAGGGACTCCAAGTATCCAAGACTTAAAAGGCTGGACTGCAACTGTAGAAATTACTGACACACTAAAAAAAATTAAATGCAACTTCTGACACCTCAAAGCAGGGGTTTGAGCCTGCCATCTTCATAAGGCACATCTCTGTAGCACTCATCATATAGGAGTTATGTTGGGAAACTCTCAGGAGACAAGTCCCAGGCTGCAGCCTCCCACCCTGGGCAGCCACATCTCTCCCTGCAGCTTCCACAGGTGAGAGAACAGAACACATCTCCCCAGCCTATCCTCGTGCTTTTCCACAAATAAGGGCAAGGAATGACACATCTTTCTTTGCTGATACAAAGAGCCAGTAAAGCAAACACCTCTCTTCTCCCCAAGCCTGCAGCAAGACTGCACCCACTCAACAACGGCCAGATTCCCAATCTCAGGTTGCCTTTCACTCACCTGGACTCACTGGGTGAGAGTTTCTAGGGATGCAGTGCCAGGCAGTTCATTCCCTGGAGCATTTCCACCCTTGCTGCTCCCCACTGAGCACTGCTTGCTTTGGTCCCTCCTCTGCCTGCTCTCCCCAGCTCAGTCCCACCCATGGTTCTTCTCACTCGATTGGGTTTTGTTGCGTTGTGTTGTTTTGTTTTTTTTTTTTTCCCTTCCACCACATTTTATTTTAGAAGGACAGGACTACAGAGCACCACCAGTATGCAAAAACAAAACCAAACAAGTACAGCTCTGCAGAGGAAGTGCCAGACACACAGTCTGGCACACAACACACCCAGCCACTCTGTACTCCAACAGCAGAGCTGGAGACAACAACTGTTAAAGCAAACTGGGAGTCTGACTCCTGGTGCCACTAAAATCCCACGCAGCTATGCTGGAGATGAGAGCAAAGATGACACACTCAAATGTACTTGAATAAACATTTGTATCTCAGCTGCTGCAAAGCCCAGGCTCCATTCAAGTGCTATGGAGGAGTTTGGAGCAGGGAAAGGGATTTCTCAGACAGGGAGAAGAGGTGTAGCTTGCCCTGACAAGCATGTGATGCTCTGACAGGGTGTAACTACTGAAAGACAAGATGTTAATGCACTGCTAGCAGAACTTTCTGTCATTAAGCATCAAAGCTACTCACACTGGGTTAAAAAAAAGAGGTTCGGGCTGAGAATGAGGAGGTTAAAATTAGCCTAAACACCAGCTCCCCTGTGTTTAAAGTGGAAAGAACCAAGTCAGCAGCCAAGTTAACTCCAGACAGCAAGAAACCTTCAAAAACAGGGTTAAAGATGGGTTTATAGACACACAGCAAAGACCCTTCTCCTCCCTTCCAAACCCACCACACACCCACATGGCTCTGACCCGCATCCTCCCTTGACTAGGGGTGGACAATCAAGACATCTCCATCCTTAAAGACCACTCACAGTGCATCCAAAGCCAATACTCCTGTTTGTAGTACTTAAAGATGAGCAAGGAAAAGCAAGATCTTGTATCATCCCAGTAACCCCCAGTATGCACATGCCCCTCCTCTCTTCCCTCCCTTCACCACTGTCAGGCTGGCCTGATGGAGCACATGGTTTTTTCCCCTTCCCCAGTGAAAATCAGTTCATCTAGGGGATAAACTGAACAAGCCTTGACACTGGGGTATTTATCAGGTTACCTGATTACCTACAGAAACAGCTGGCCAAGTTTCCTACTGTCTCCAGAATGCCCCAAATTAACACAACATAATTACATCTCAACTTCATTTCACCTTCTGATTCATGGAAACCCATCATTAGATGACTCCTCTCTCCTTTCCAGCAGATACTCACAGCCAACCCTCAGAGTGATTTTCTTGTAAGTGCAATGAAGGCAAAAACACGGAAAAGCAGTTCTGCTGCTGCCAAGAGAGGCAGACTCACATGGTCAGCACTAGGAAACGCTGACAGATAAGCACATAACTCTGTGCCAGATAATGCATCAGCCTCAAGGCTGCCAAGCAGACACCTCCTGGAGCTTCCCATTTCTGCCTCCCATGTAAGCAAAATCAAGTGGGGCTGGAGAGGGTTTTAGCAAAGGTTACTTCTCCAAACTTTCTCTTTTACGCAGTACAAAGAAATTAAATCAGAAAAAGATGCAACTGATTTTCAAGGGGTTTGAGACAACAGCAAAGTTAGAAGAAATTCTGTGGCCTTGATTTAAAAAAAAAATTTTTTTGGAAGCAAGAAGGATGAATCAAGTCCAGGCATTCAGAATCTCCATTAGCTACACAATACATACACATCTCTCCAACCCACTAACAAGGATGCTTACCATCAATGCCAGTTGTGTTTTAGCTGCTAAATTGTTAGATTCTATGAGCTCTCTGCTAAGCTTTTTTGACAGTGGAGGAGAAACAAGCAATTTGAAACACTCAAGTCTATTTTACCATAAAATTGAGTAATATGGTATCCATTAGAAGGATTCCTACTGCAGCACATCCCTGTACAGTTCCCACGCTTCTCATTTCTGCTCCATGTGCAGCTATTCTATGTGGTGCAGTCATGTTACTGAGAGAGTGTATTGGGGCTTTGGTCATTTAAAATTTGCTTTTAGTCAGGCCCTGCTGTCAGGCAGCATTCCTACAAAGACTCTTCCTTGGTATTATGTACAAGAAGGAACTCAGTGTCTGGGGAGTTAAATATGCTTAAATTGCTGGATCTGCAATCCAGAGGGGTTTGCAGTTTGTTTTCTAAACGAGGAACAGAAGTCTAAACTAAGACAGAGTAGGGATTAAGTGTGAGAAGAAAGTAAGAAGCACTCTCCATGCACTAGAGACAGCCTGGAGATGCTCCTAAGCTCCAGACACACATTTTTCCATCATTATCACCTTCAGAAACAAACACCATGATAGAGCATGTCAATGTTTAATCTTAAACATGTAGACCCCTACTTTTTTTTCCCCTTTTGAGATTTAAGACGTTTTACCTTTACAAGAACTGCTTCCTTTCCTGGTTGGACTCAGCCCCTTGCACAGCAACTACCAGATGTGTACATCTGCTTTCCATAACATCCAAGCAGGACTGTAAAGATGGATGCAGGACCTGTGTTCCCATAACCTACACATTTAGCAATGCAATGCCTCTAGAGGAATTCTGTCACATAAAATCCATCAGCGTGCTGTGATCTCAGCCCAAGGCTGCATTTCAGATGGCAGCCTCCTTCTGTGCCATGCCTAGTCCATAACAATGAGCCTAGCTGCTCTCCTCTCCTTTGCTCCTGTTTTTCTAGACCCTTCTCCAGCTTTCCAACCTGAGTTTTTCTTCTGTTCTAAAGCATCCTATTACTATCATCCATCATCCTCTACCCCTTCCTTACGTTAAACACAAGCACAGAGTGCAATGGGCATGGCCACACAAAATTATTCCACAGGTTCTGACTACAAAGCAACAGCCTCTGCTGTGTTCTCAGGGCCAGGACAGGCTGACTATGGTGAAAACACTCCCCAAAAATATCCACTGATTATTTTTATTACTTTCAGGCTTCTTTCTAAACTAGACAAAGTGGTCTCTATCCCCAGATTCTTCTAATGCCTCTCCAAGTGCTTCTAGGACTCGCTGGGAAAGAAGAGAAAGGATGTCCAACTTCTGCTGATCTGTTTAACATACTATTTAAAAATAATTGAGTATTCCAGGCATCTGTT
Source organism: Leptocoma aspasia (assembly GCA_013399835.1). NCBI lineage: Eukaryota > Metazoa > Chordata > Aves > Passeriformes > Nectariniidae > Leptocoma > Leptocoma aspasia. The sequence continues at coordinate 734,268 of VXAX01006620.1, forward strand.
TCTTAATCTTATCCTTCACTTCAAAGAGGGGAAAAATCAGATCATTTATTCATAAAGCTGGAACACCTGGCAACTGTAATTTCAGTAAAACTGCAATTTCATATCTCTAAAAGTACATAAATATAGTATTCCGTTGAGGTACTTCTTTAAAACTGCAGGCCAAATTCTGATCTTAAGATTCCCATTCACTTCAGGCAGGTCAAGATTTTGTCAATTTTGGATCTTTTGTTGCTTGATTTTCCATAAGCATTTTCAGGACTGAAAGCCTTGAAAGCAATCTCTTTCTTGGGAAGCTCTTTGCAGCGAGAAACCTTCTACGAGATCTTTTATTTTGACACCACACAGCAGTAATAATCAAGACCATGCAGAAAAATGTCTGTGTATGTGCTTTGTTTCTGCTTTCAAGTACACAGGGTTTGTTTTCAATGCAACACAAGGTAAATGGATTTGTTTCTAAACCATCTCTCCCCAACACTGGGATCTGAAAAAAAAAAAAAGATTAATTGTATGAAAGAGATTTATATACAGGGAGATTAACCAGCCTATGGAACTCTTTCAAAAGAACTAAAGATGGCTCAGACATTAGCATGAGAAAAACTGTAGGGCTACATTTCTTACATGTATTAAAGGTTTTACATGCCCATCTCCCACTGTGAAGGCATGGCCACACAGCAGAGCCTGACCAGGCTGTGACCACTGGAACTGATCACTGCTGATCAATAACTGCAATAATTGACACCTGCATCCTCTGAGGCCAACAAGCAGCAGCTGAAATTATTATTTTGGCTCAGTAACTCAACCACACAACCTCAACACATACCTAAAGGGCCTGACAAAGTTCAGCTTTGAACTTGAGGAGTGTAGCACTGATCAATCCTGTCCTGGCAGAAGAACGAAGGGCCTGGTGGTTTGGGCCTTCATACATTTGAGTTCTGGGGCATTTTGGCAAACACTCTGGGACAATAGTTTTTATACTAGTTTGTTAAACTGACAGATAATCCCAGTAGAACTGTATTTTCTTCCACCCCTTCAGCATCCCTCTTCTTCTGCACTGAAGTTTTGACAATTGCAGAAAATCTGAAGCTCTTGTCAGCTCTACACACAGCTGACCTACTGAGAGTTTAGGCTCCAAACAAAGAGGCCATCACATAAAAGTATTTCCTTTCCTGACACTGCCCTGTAAACAGTCTACACAGAAAACAAAGGATCAAAATTACAGTTTGCATGTATTCAATGTGCACTCTATGTTTTTCAAAGATTACTAGAATTCTGAAGGAATTATGGTTTAAAGGTTTGTTGTGTTGCTTTAAATAGCAAAAGAAAACAAAAATCCCTCCTTTCTCTAACCTATATCATTTAAGCACAGAACTGCTAACCATTGCTGAAAGCACTGATGCATTATGACTTGGGGCAAGAGGAAGGCTTAATGCTTTGAAATGGCTGCAACCAAACAATGGCAGCTTTGCCCCTGGGTTTTCAACATTACATTGGAGGCAAATTGCTCAGCCTGTTCAAAAATAAGATACTCCCGCTCCAAACTGGCCAAGGAATTGTTCCTACAGCTAAGCACTGTCACACATTGTCACTACTGTGACATACACAAGATAAGGATGTAAAGATCTCTAGAGACCTATTTCCTGCCCTGACTCTTGACTGAGTCATTCTCAGCAAATAGTTTTAAGTATTGACCAATCTTGCAGCATAGGGCACGTGCTGGTTTATCTGAAGCCTGATTACAAATGTGAAGGTGCCAAGCCCTTCTTGTGATGATATGGTCTAAAAGCCTTGATCTTTCTTTATCTCCCTTGCAGTGGTGTGTGCTCTGCAGCTGTCCTCGGCTGCTCAGAAACCCTTAAATCAAAATACAGCTGCTTTATGAAAACTCTTGTCTGCAGGCAACTCTTCAGTCACTCTGCAGTCAGTTTCCATGTTAAGTACAAAAGCTGTTTCACTTCCAGTCCAGTTTGAAATAAACACAACATGAGCCAAAACATAGTATTAGCCCCTTAGAGAAGTTGCTGTTTTGTTCTTTATGTTTTGGTATATAATCCAAGAGGAAAAGTCTGAAATGTGATTTAACCACATGGGTCTCACAGGAAACGAGCTCAAGAAGAGCTGTAACTTTATTGTCATGCAACCAAAACACACAATGTCTTTCCTTCTCCATGACACCCTTGGAAAGGGTGACCAAAGCTGGCTCCCGTCCTGGTGTGCCACTCCTCTGGGCTGGCTGTGCCACCCAGCTCAGACCTGAGACAGGCAGAGCCTGGTGCTGCTCCTGAGCTGGACCTGCCACCTGAAACCAGCACAGACTGGAAGGGGCACTGGGAAACACCAGCACTGCCCAGGAACCAAGCGAGCAGGAAGGAGCTCAGCTCCTCTCACCCATGAAACTGAACTGCCTCCAACCACTAACTCAAATATATTCCCAAGAGGAATGAAAATCTACACAGAGAAGACCAAAAATTAGTGGCCTGAGCATCCCATTGTTAAGTCAGGCACTTCCAGTCAGATGAATAAAGTCAACATCCCCTTCAGCTTCATTCCTCTAGATAGTAAAGCCAGGCCAGGCTTATAGAAAGTAGTGCCACCCTCATGGGGATGCCACCTGACAACCTCAGGACCTAGAAATCATTTAACACAAATTACAGCTCCTCTTCTACTGGCTTTCCCATGTTGGCCTGTGCAACATCACATCTAAATAAAAGTTTTCTCTGAACCCTGGGATTGAACAGCTCTGCATGACAGCCAGGGCACACTGCTGGCCAAGGCTCAGTGATCACAATCACCAAGCCCCAGAAGACACAGGGGTGCAGGGTGCTAATTCAGAGCTACCTTCCTGTGTCCAAAATCACATATCAGCCCACTCTTGGGAGTACAACCAAGGTTTCCTTGGTTTCCAAACAGCTGTGACTGCCCCCTTCCTTTTTGCTACTCTTCATATTCATGTAACTGCAGTAACACAGCATACTGGGAGAGGGAAAAAAGCAAACAAAAGACACTATAGCAAATTTGTATGGAAAATCAATTAAGTTCAGACATCTCATTAACCTTCTAACCTGCTTATCCCCCAGCTTTAATTTACACTACTGCTTGCAAATGGATTTGACACATTGGCCCACCACTTCCCTGGGAAGGTGCAACAGGCACGAACAGAGTTCTTGGATCCCAGAATACTCCATTTATCCAGGTCCTTCCCTCCCTCCTCCCTGCCATTCACTCAATGCTAAGAAGCATTGGAGGAAGAAAATAGGCTACAGAAAATATGCAAGAGCCCTTTCAAAATCATGTAAGCCCTGCAGTGGGCCTCCTTTTTTACCTTCTGTTGCTTTAATTACCAGAAACTATGAGCAGAATTGCCTAAACCAAGAATGCCCAACCACAGCCACATCAGCAGAGTCCCAACTGTGGTGGCAAAGCTCACAGGAGGCTTCTCACACCACACTTCACTACCACACTGTCACAAAACTGAGCCAGATAACACACATTGCAAAATCAGTCACAGGTGGTGTGTGGTGTTCTGGTTTTTTATGTTATGGCACAAAGTCTAGGAAAGATCCCTGATTTCTGTAGCTGAGATGCATTCACAACTTTTACTCTAGGGATCTCTAATGCAATTTCATCTCACTGCCCAGAAAACACCCAGCTTCAGAAAGCACAACCCAAGCACTCCCACAGGAAACCACAGAAAAATGGTCACGTACACCTTAGACATCAGTAATTCATTCACTCGTGTCATGTTTTCGAAATTATGGAATTCCAGGGCTTCTTGAAAGGTTTCTGTACAATCTCTTTTGACTATGACTACATGCATATTTCCAACAGACTGAGGAGCAAACTCTGAACAAGGGTTTTTACATGTTCAATACAGCAAATCAAATTAAAACGACCAAGTCTGATGTGGCTGCACCCATGCAAGTCCAAGGGAATCAGCAAGATTAATCTCCCTGTAAAACAGGCCAATCCTTGAAATCCATGCTGTTTCAGGAAAGATAAATCTTTCCACGGCAAGCACTGGTAACTTCTGCAAATAACCTCTTCAAAAGGAGGAAAAGGAGCAGCTCCAAGAAAGTAATTTTTAAAAAGCAGAGAACACAAGTGAAAATACATACATTTTTTCCTAAACATATGTTCCTGCCTCTGTATGAGGCAGGCATAACTAAAGCACTGCAGTCTTCCCCAGCCTGCAGACACAGCTCTCCAGCCAGTGCCCCTGCGGCTGCTCAAAGATTTCCCAAGTTATAGCCAAGTAAAAATTGATTAAAGCCTTGACTACTTCACTGCAGCTATTGGGAATCCAGCAAAAGTTACCAGAATGAGCTCAGCTGCTTTTTGCTTCCCATTAGGCAAAACTCTAAATAAAGGCAGTGCTTAAAGAACACAATCCCCTAAAGGAAAAATCAACAGCCCCCCTGGCAGCAGCTGTGCTCTGCCCTGTTCCAGCAGAGACACAAACGCTTTCAAATGGATCTGTGCCTGTTTCAAATGGATCTGTGCCAGAAAACCAACACAGTACAGAAGGTGAGGGCTGGACCCTTTTGGAGACACGGTTCTAACAAGCTCCTAACCTCCTCTCTCCCTGCATCTCACCCTCTGGCACTCTCAAACTTGTTTCCAAGAGCGATGTGTTCAACATTAACAGTTTTCAGCTACATTCAGCAAGGCTGCGCTCATTTAACCAAGGACCCACCTAATCCCATCTATATAAAAAAAGGCAGCAGTGAGGTCAAAGGTAAAGTATTACCTCGTTCTATATCATAGCAATGATAGGTTAGAAAGCCCGGTCTGAAAGCACACAGTGCTCAGTGTAATTGAAACGGATATCTAGTGCCAGGCAGCCAGAAATCACATCCTTGTTATGCAGCAGGTCCTAAGTGAAGTTTATTTCAATTTAGTTCAAACCTACGGAATGGAAGTCAAATTTAAACACTCAAGGGGAAAAAAAAAAAAAAGGAGAATTTTCTCAGAAAAGCTAGATCTGGACTTAAAAATGCCATAGGGGAGAGGGAATATGCCTGTCAGGGTATCGGGTCTGCAGAGAACCTGCGCTAAGGACGGGCGGAAGAAGGAGGCGAGAGGAAACACACGGAGAACAATACTGGGAAAGGGCTATTCTGGGCAAGAGGGAGAATGCGAGGCCAAGCCGGGCAGAGAAACAAGTGTAACAAAGGCAGAGGAAGGGCTTCCTCGCTCCGCAGGCAAAGATTTCTGTCCGATTGCCTGCCCACATCCCTGACGGACCCTGTGCCGGGGCTGAGCCCAGCGCTGCTCGACTCCTTTCTCCGGGGGAATGAAGGGG